>JAJKFI010000024.1:9168528-9253490 GCA_029204185.1 Lerista edwardsae
TAATAATAATAATAATAATAATAATAATAATAATAATAATAATAATACTTGGATTTATATACCGCCTTTCTTAGGTCACCAGATTTCTCTAATGACTATAACTCAAGGCGGTTTACATGGGCAGACTTTATTCAGAAACCCGAAGGTTTTTACAATTTATACAGAAATGTTCTATCTTTCAAGAACTACACACATACAGATGGATCTTTCTGGATTTAGTCCTTCTTTCTGGCCACCCGTTTGTCTTCTTGCTGGCTGATAAACGGCTTCCCTGCTCCCACCAGAGAAGCGGCTGAACTTCGGCACAACTCCCCCTCACACAAGGCAGCTGAAGCTCAGCTGTTAGTCTGTCGCAATTAACGAAGTCTGCCGCTCACAGAGACTTTCTGCTGTCCCGAACTGGTGACCTTCAGATCTTCAGCTCTTATCTTTAGGCAAACAGAGGCACTAACCCTCTCGACTAAATCTTCTGCCTGATTAAGAGAGGCTAGCATCAAGGCATGGGGCAGGCTAGCCTGGCTGGCCCCATCCATGAACCAAAAAAGGAGCCACTTCCCTGCCACACGCAACTCTGCTACGAAGTTATGGTTGGCGTCAGGAGTTAGCCAGGATAGCAATGGGCCGAGGCAGTCGCGTAGCCAGAGAGGGCAGCGGCGTGATAAGCATGCCAGGTGCCGCAATGTGCCAGGTAAGCGTCCCCTCCCCCACTGATTTGTGGCTTGGGAATTTTTTACT
Source organism: Lerista edwardsae (assembly GCA_029204185.1). Taxonomy (NCBI): domain Eukaryota; kingdom Metazoa; phylum Chordata; class Lepidosauria; order Squamata; family Scincidae; genus Lerista; species Lerista edwardsae. The sequence goes on from JAJKFI010000024.1 coordinate 9,169,264, forward strand.
TGCGTTTATTTTTTTTATTTTGAAGAATTTATGCCCTGTACTTGTCAATAAACATTGCACAGGCAACCTAAGTCTTACAGTCTCACTCTCAGCCATAGGAAGTTGACCTTGTAGTTCTTGCGCCCCCAATGTAATCAAATTATCCAGCTTGCTTCCTTTAGAGACCATTTTGATTTTTTTTAAGGTGAAAGAACAGGCCAATCTTAGGAAGTAAAACCTTTCATAAAGGTTGGTATTCAATGCAAATGAAATTGTCCCCATCCTTTGCACGTTTGAGTGAAAAATATCTTTAATGTAAATGTTGGGGAGTAGTGTGACCAATTTTTAAAAATCCCTGTTGAATATATTCACTGCAGTAGGAAACTCCTTGGTGTGAAGTTTGGAAAGAATTCAGAAGTTTGGAAAGAATACTGTAGTTAGAGGAGGCAAACCGGTAAATACTTCAGGCGCCTCAATGCACACTATAAGCAGACCCTCCCACTCGCCGTCTGAGCCATTCCAGTTGGCGATACAAATGCATAGGAGACTCTGTGTGGTCCAGTGAGCACCTGCACAGAGGCGAAACTTAGAGGGCGTTCATAGCAGTAAGCCTTGCAAGCAGCTGCTGCTGCTCCTCTTCGGAACCATTCGTAGCTCATGTGACCTCTGTTTTGCTCTAGCCGCTGGGAATGGTTCCGAAGAGAAGGGGGAGCAACTGCTTGCAAAACATGGTGCTGTGAGCCCCCTCTAGGTACGCCTCTGCACCTGTGCATTGCCGTCTTTGCCCAGAATGGCTCCAACAGTAAGCGAAGGGGCCGCTGACACTCCGAGTTGTGGCACCTGCAATCCTTAACCACACTGCCCCCATCCCCATGGCGACACCACTGAACCAGGGATCTTCTGCACTCAAAGCAGGGGCTTTACTACTGAGCTAACTGGACCCTCCAAATGCTATGGAGTTCTTGGAATGCAGAGATGAAACGGGGGGGCAGGGAAATGGTCTTTTTTCATGTGTTCTGCTTACAGCGCACTCTAAAGCCTGACGTTGGGCCAACGTTAGCTGCTGGCATCGGCCCAAGGGCAGCAGCACTGGTGGGAGGACAGTGACTGGCACCCTCGCGCCATTGATGCTGCTACTGGCGTCAGGCCAGCGGCGGCGGCCTGCTGTAGTGGGCTGCCCTTAGCAGTGGTAGAGGGCCCAGAGGCGGAGGAAGGGAGTAGCCTGGGGTGGCGTGAGCCATTGCGCGGAGTCCGCGGACAAACCTGTTTGGCCCTCCCTCCCTGCCTCGCCTCCATTTCGCTCCAAAATGGAGCTATTCCGGGCGCAGGGAGGCGTGGCTGGACAACGCACAGGGGCAGGGCGACATGCTGGGGGCGCAGTTTCGTCGCCCTGCCATGGGCGCACTCGGGCCTCCATTCGTCCCTGAGAGGGCCGCTACAGAAAGGCCCCATGTGACTAACTACAGAAAGACTAACTATGCCAGTGATGTCATGCAGGGGGAACGCGGGGGAACTCAGTTCCACTAGTTAAAATTAGGGCTGACTCCGCCCACTTCACTCTCCCTCCTCCCCCCTCCCAATTCCTCTGCAAAGAGCTTTTCTTCTTGGTTGGCCAACACTCAGAGGGTTAAAGGGAGCAACTCTGGATTCCTGGGGGGGGGGCGAAGGCAGTGATGTCATTCAGGGGGAACGGACCAGAACGGGCGTTCCATATCCTAACGGGCTCCATGGCTGGTTCCGGGTTCCCGACAAGTGTCAATCAAAAGTGAGTTCCTGTTCCTAAATCATTTGAATGACACCACTGAACTATGCCCTTGTGGGACAAATGAAATAAACACCATCAAGCATGTTTTGCTGGCTTGTGAATAGTATAGAGATATTTGGACCTCATATTTCTCCCTTGCTGAAAGGATTAGTGAGCTATACAAGTCCAGATTATAGACTCTTTCTCTTGTCAGATTCAAACTTTGAGGTTACCTACAGGGTAGCCAAATTTCTGGTGGCTGCGATAAACATCACAAAAAAGAGGTTGGAATGTGGTTTGCCTGGCTGAATGTAGAGGAATTCCTATATTTAAATTATGGATGAGAATGATGGTCCTATAATTTTGCATTAGAATTAGAGCACAATCCTAACCTGGAGTTAGGCCGGCACAGTTAGGGCAGTTAACTTTCGAACCCTCCAAAGTATGTTTGGACCACCCTTGGAATCAGAGAGGCCAGAACACAAATGTGTGCCATCCTCCCTGACTCTGAGAGTGGTTCAAACATACTTACAGTGGCTCTTGTGCCGGCCAAATTGTGCCCACCTAACCCCAAGTTAGGATTGCACTCTTAGTTTTGAGATTTGATTTAGGTCATAAAGTAGGGATTAGATGGAGTGGGATTACCTAGTTTATATTTTAAACATCTAAACTGAAGAAATTTTAGGGGGTATGATTTATTATGTTTAACTTTTTGTGATCTATAGGATGTCTTTGTTCTTTATGATGCTCATCTGTATGGGTTTTATATTGGTCTAAGCAGTGGTGTCATTCAAATGGGAATTTAGGAACAGGAACTCACTTTTGAGTTCAAATTCAAATGTTGAGAGAAAAAAACAACCACCCGGAAGCAGCCACGGAGCCCGTTGGGATCTGGAATGCCCGTTCTGGTCCGTTCCCCCTGAATGACATCACTGGGTCTAAGGCCATAAAGAAAGATGTCTGAATTAGCATTGAATCAGGGCAAGTGCTTGTATAGTCATATGCTTTTTGTGTGTTGTCATCTGGAAGCACCCTGTAGTGGCACCATAATGCTGGTTTTTACTCTTTTCCTAAGCCATATGCACTTCAGAGAGGATTCTTTCAAAGCAACTACAGAATTACAAGGATTCTGTACTATATACGACATAATCATAGCCTTGAAGAGTTCTAAAACCCCTGCCTCTCTCAGGGTTATTACTGGAGCACAACATTTCCTTGATAAGCCCAGCGGGTGAATGTGAAACTGCCTCTTTTAGCCTTTGATTTCTACAAGAGAGACAATTGGAAAAAAAGGAGAAAGAACAATCAGTTGCCTTTATGTTTTATTAGAGGAAATTAGCAAAACCCATTTTTACTCTCAAATAAGATCTAACCACTTAAAAGAGGCTTCCATTACGATGAACAAAGAGAACATTTGTCCATACAGTTTGAGAGCAGAGGGCGTTCCGTTGTGGCAAAAAGTGGGGAGGTTTCACAAATTAGTCCCAGTATTTTATTTATGTGTGACTTCTTTCTTCACCGCTGAATGGAAAGTAATGCATTTATGCTATTAGTGGCACAATCCTAACCGGGAGTTAGGCCGGCACTGTTAGGCCTGCAAAGTTTGGCCGGCACAAGGGGCACAGTAATGTATGTTTGGACCACTCTTGGAGTCAGAAAGGCCAGCACACAGATGTGCGCCATCCCCCCTCACCAGAGTGGTCCAAATGTGCTTTACGGTATCCCTTGTGCCAGCCAAACTTGTCTGGCCTAATTGGGTTGGCCTAACTCCAGGTTAGGATTGTGCCCTAAATATATATAATTGACTGTGCCCTGGTGTCACAGGGTGATTTCATTACATCCCCCCCCAGTTCTTGTCTGAAACTGAACAAAGAGCCACATGCGTATTCAATATTATAAATAACCTTCACATGGATGTCTGACACTCCTATAGGACACTATGCTGGGGCACTATGCCAACGAGCACTGGATCTACAATTCCTTGTACTTTGTGTGCGTGCCCGAAAATGGGATTGTATGATCAACAGAATCAGGTGATAAAGCTTTTCCTAGATGGTGCCACCTTAGGGAGTAGGCCAGGAGTTACATGATTGAAAGCCCTACTCCCCGGATTTAAAACCTCCTTTCTCATAGCCACTTAGTACATCACAGAGAACAGTAGACTGAGAATACAATCTATTGCTAGGACCGGAGTAGCAGCCACTGCTGCAAATATGCCGTAAAGCACGTTTGTGATGACATGAGCAGGCAATGCTGGTGGGATTGTCCCGCCCACGCTGTATCCCCACCAATGGCCGACAGCAGAGGTGACTGAAGCGCCAAGTGGCACAGGGGTGGGAGAAATGAAGGGGGAGAGGCATTTCTTGGCAGAGAGAGGGTAGAACTGGAGGTGGATCAGACCCCTAAGTTGCACTCCTTGTTTTCTATTTTGTTTGGATGTTTTAGGAAGGCAGCCAAACAGACCTGTGTACACCCAGGCAGCCTAAAGCAGTGCAATGCAGGTACAGTTTTACCACTCAGTTCTGTGATGGTGTAAATTCACAGGATAGGAGGAGAATGAGATGCTTTGAGCTTCTCCAATGCTCTCAAACAAACAGTAGGCCACCCGCAGATGTTCCAGCCAGTGGCTGCCATTTAAAGGCTTTAAACAAAACAACATTTTTTAAAAAGCAGTTATGACAAAAGCAAAAAGGTGCTTCTTGTGACAAAAGCCAAAGATCCTGCAGATAAAGAGATGGCTTTGAAGACAGTGATGAGGAAGAAGCAAACAGATCTGGCATATTGTGTTTCTCAGTCTGCCTTTTCTGCTTCATATAAGCACAAGGAAAAGGGGGGAAAAGAAATTTAAAAACACATCTAGCCATAACAACGGTGGGTTTCTGGCAAACTGATTGTAAATGCTTGTATTTTAGAGCCAAGATGGACTAAATCTGTCATCCCAGAGCAGCACTATCTTCAATCAGAAATCTTGCACTCTTAGGGCCAAACTAAGTAGGGTCCTTTTTGTGTGTTTTCTTTGAATAACCCTGGGGGAGAGTAAAATATGGAAACATTGGTAAGTAAGCTTAAAAATAACACAAGTTACATGATTTTGGCCGTTTTCATGGTTTGCAGCTGCCATCTTGAAAATAACCCACTTCCAGTTGTCAAGTTTTGGTAAGTTTTTTTTCTGTCTATCAGTACACCTAGTACTGACAAGAACAGTTGACAGATCTTTTGGAGGAATTTTTTTAAGGGTTATGGGTTTTTTCCCACTAAATTGACTGGACTAAAGGAGGCAGGGGGGGCTTTAGTAAGATGCATTCAGTTGATGCGCTTCTCAAAAAAAGTTGTTATTGCTAAGAATATTTATATACCACTTTTCAGCAAAAAACAAAACAAAACCCAACATCAGCAAAATCATTTACAGTAGTGGTTCTCAAACATTTTAGACTGGGATCTAATTTGTGGCATGGCACTCGTGTTGAGACCCATCAGAAGTGATGTCCTTAACCTGGAAGTGATATCATAACGGAAGTGACATCATCAAGCAGAAAGTGCTGTCATTGTGACATAATCGAATGACACTCCTGAAATGCAAACTGGCATTCTTGGACTGCAGCAATGGCACAACCAGGAAACATCCCTGACAGAAAGCAAGACGAGGACCAAATATTATGTAAAAGCACTGAACTAAAAACGAAATTAAAAACCCCTCACTTGAAAATTCAAACTGTGAATGAAAATTCATTCACAAAAGAAATATAGCAAGAGTAAGGTCTTAATAAAAAGCCAAGACATCACCCTGCCAACAAAGGTTTGCATAGTCAAAGCTATGGTTTTCCCAGTAGCAATGTATGGCTGTGAGAGCTGGACCATAAGAAAGGCAGAGCGCCGAAGAATAGATGCTTTCGAATTATGGTGTTGGAGAAAACTCTTGAGAGTCCCCTGGACTGCAAGGAGATCCAATCGGTCAATCCTCCAGGAAGTCAAGCCTGATTGCTCCCTGGAAGGACAAATCCTGAAGCTGAAGCTCAAGTACTTTGGCCACCTCATGAGAAGAGAGGACTCTTTAGAAAAGACCTCATGCTGGGAAAGATTGAAGGCAAAAGGAGAAGGGGGCGGCAGAGGATGAGATGGTTAGATAGTGTCACCGAAGCAATGAATATGAAATTGGGCAAACTCAGGAAGCTAGTGGAGGACAGGGAGGCCTGGCATGCTGTGGTCCATGGGGTCGCGAAGAGTCGGACATGACTTAGCGACTGAATAACAAGGTCTGCAGCTTCCAAGATGGCTGCTTCCAGCTTTTTGTTGCCCACCTGACATCTGGTTGCAACCCACCAAGTAGGTCCCGACCCACAGTTTGAGAACCACACTATGAAGATTACATCCGGGACTGAGGATTCAATGAATCACAGAATACTGTATATTTGTAAAAAAAAAACACCAAAAAAAACCATGGAAAAATTGTGGTTTAGCCTAGCCTGCCCATGAAAGCTGCCTTGGGCATTTGCTTTAGCACAGGAATGGTGGGACATTAGTTCTTCAAATAAAATAAATAATAAATAAAACAAGTAGATCAGTGAGTTGGGAGGCTCAGCAGCCTCACACTCTCTGGGTAACCTGGAAATTTAAAGAGTGGTTCTCTTGTATTTAGCAGGGAGAGAGCAATTGTACCTGTTTGTCCTAGCACAGAATCAGTGGTGTTTCTACAGGGAGGGCAAAGCTCTAAGTTTTGCAAGAAGCCTCACCTTGCAGTGGAAATCACTCCTCTCCTGCACCGTTTTAGCCAATCCTCACAGGGAACAGCAACATCTTGGCGTTGCTTACTGGCTACAGCAGCAAGGGAGAGGAGGGATTTACATGACAGGGTAAGGCTTCTTGCAAAACTTAGAGCTTTGCCCTCCCTGTAGAAATGCCTCTGCACAGAATCTCTTACAGGGACTGTTTGCTGGTGAGTCTTTTTGTTTAAATTGTCAGACGGGAAAACTTTTTTATTTATTCTACTCTGTAAGCAGCTGTTTCTCTCCTTCTGCTGCATGCTGTCGAGTTTCAGCAGGCAATAGTAAGTCCAGCCTGGACAGGTCCTCAAGGTTGTACTCCATTCTGCAACTCTCACTTGCACGCCTCTGTCTTGCCACAACAGGTACAGCAGCTTGTCACAGCCTGACATTCCATCTCCCATCCAAAAACAAGACCATGATTCTCCTGCTTAGCTTTAGGGAGTACCAGCAGCTACTCCCTAGGCAGTACCAGTCCACACACACCTCCCTTGGCCCAGCTTCTTCTTCTGTTTCCTCTTACAAAACTGAGGCATCATTACAAAGGCAATGTTTTCATATATAGAAGATGAGTTGCTTTATACCAGGGCCCGGCCCTGCTTGTTAAATGAATACAAATGAAGTGAAGCCAGGGGGCGGGCTTAGCGGCGACGTCATTATACTCAAAACATTGCTGATTCCAAGCATTTCAGATTGGTTTGCGTGTGATGTTTAGGACTTAATAGTTTACTCCTGAAGTAAAAACTTACCAAAATAACAACGTGTGATCGTGGAGAAACATCATTGGTAACCTAATTATGAGTTAATATGCAATTCCAAGGTTTAATTCCGCGTAATTATATTACTGAACACACTGGACGAACTGCCACTTGCTGTCTATTTAAACTCGGATTGCACTGTTTTGACAGACTTATTTTTTGAAATCTACACAAGCAGGAATAAAGTGTGAACGGGAAGGAAAGAAAAAAAGGGGAGGGTGGACAAAAATTAGATAAATATGTAGGAAAATTACATTAAAATCTCTCAATGTATAACACAAGTAGTTGTCAATATGAGAGTAATTCTTTTTTACTTCTAGGCTATTAAGAGTATTTTTTTAAACTTCTACACTCACCCCCCCCCCAAATAAAACAAATTCTGTTAACATTCAGAAGTTCGAAAATATTACCGTAGAAAATGGAAGGCGGAGATAAAACGTGTAAATGGGAAGGGGGGAAAAAGGAGGGGGGGAAATATATATATTTTTTACCTTCTAGACCATTAACAGTGGGTGTCAGAAAATGGTGAATAAGACTGCTAGGAACAACAAGGAATTACACAGCTTCAAAAAAAAGGCACTCACTGAACGGTCGTTTTATTGAACCGATGTAATGTGAATACATGAATCTTTCCGTGGAAATTAAATCCCATTTTTCGTCCAGCGATTCACACACCCGTATGCAGAACACGCAGGCATGATTAAAGAGGTTGAGATTAACTTTTACACACGGGCAGGGAGATTTTGATTCGTGACTCCGCGGTGGCAATCCTCCTTCGCGGCGATGATCTCAGTTTATACCCATGGCTTCAAGAATGTGACGTCATGTTCCCTCCAGTCAACATATAATCTCCTTGCTTTATACTCTATGTTCAGATGTACCTGTTCCTAGAAGGCCTCTCCCATGGGTGGATGAGGCAAGCTGTTCTGGGTCTTGGACAATCATTAATGTGTCGCTGTACTAGGTTGGTGCTGTATACACATTTCAGAAAACAATGCCTGATTCTCAGTAGCCAGAATAGCTAGGCCATAGCCCAGATAGCTGAAAGACTTGCTTGTCTTCTTTTTTCCACAGCATATAAAAGTTCTCCTGTGTTTTCACTTGTCCCTATTTTTATTAGTTTTATTATTAGCATGGAATACTCAGTGACAGGGGGAGTGCCAGAAACATCATCAGAGATTATTTTCTATCAGATGTTGAGTGACTCCCTTTAGGGTTGCAATTTTTTTTGTTGGCTTGAATGGAAACCGGTGCCATGTGATAGAGATGAACATACGTACAAGGAGAGGAGGTTGTACCTTCTGACCTCATTTCCTGCACATGCATTAATGCAAAGCTGTGAACAGAGCTACACACATGCAGTTTGAAATTAATGTATAGGCAGCAGTAGAGGTCATGCTATGTATATGCAGAAGACCCCAGTGGTGTGGGCGGAGTCCTCATTGGCCCCTCCCCTCACAAGCACTGTTCACTTTTCTGGGATAGGCTCCCCCACATGGTCCGGTCAGGCAGAGGCAGATCTAAGGGAGGGCAAAGCTCTAAGTGTTGCAAGAAGCCTTACCCTGTCATGTAAACCCCTCCTCTCCCTTGCTGCTGTAGCCAGTAAGCAATGCCAAGATGTTGCTTTTCCCTGTGAGGATTGGCTAAAACGGTGCAGGAGTGATTTCCACTGCAAGGTAAGGCTTCTTGCAAGACTTAGAGCTTTGCCCTCCCTTAGATCTGCCTCTGCAGTCAGGGTTTCTCATGTTACCCCCAGAAGCATCCTAGAATCATTCACTGGAAGTGTAGCAAAGCCAATACATCAGGCCAGGAGTCTTATCTTCATTCCAGCCTCCTCCTTTTGTGGGCACAATCCTAACCTGGAGGTAGGCTGGCACAGTTAAGCCAGCAAATTTGGCTGGCTCAAGGGACACCGTAAAGTATGTTTGAACCACTCTCAGAGTCAAAGAGTCAAGCACACAGATGTGTGCCATCCTCCCTGACTCAGACAGTGGTCCAAACACACTTTATGGTGGCCCTTATGCTGGCCAAACTTTACTGGCCTAACTGTGCCAGCCTAACTCCAGGTTAGGTTTGCACCAAGAGTGTCATCTTGCACCCTGTCTCAACTGCTTAAGTATGATGCCAGCCTGTTTGGAAGCTCTTCCCCATACCATCCTAGCAGAAACGTCAAGCCATTGATACAAGAGCAATCACATCAAATAAGGCATTTGTCTTCACCTAATGCAGTCTGGCAGCTGCTGTAAGCATGTGTGTCCACACACACTTTGTGAGTTTCTGTTTTTTATTCTGAGCATTTTTTGCAAATAACACATTGTTGTGTTGACAAGCGCTTTACTGCAAACAGTTAAATTTGCTACTGAAACTTACCCATTAACTGATTTAGGGTGCAATCGTAAACAGCGCCGGTCTGGCGAGGCTGATGGGCCAGCACCATATACAGCGCTGTTTAGGAGAGGCTGGAGCCTCCCCACAGCAAGGGAGCGTGTGCTCCCTTACCGTAGGGGAGGCTCCAGCCTCCCCTATGTGCTCCTTGGATCTGCGTCCGCTAAAGAGCGTGTGCAGATCTGAGGAGACTGCGCGGCACGAATCAGGGCCTCGCTGCCTCGACAATGGGCTTAGGATGTGGCCATACAGCCCCCTCCCAAGCCTGCCCACATCCTGCCTCCCCCCTCCCCCCTCCCCCCAATCCCCGTCCAGATACGGGACAGAGAATCCCTTGCGCCGACCGTCTTTGGTTGGCGCAAGGGAGGCTCTCCATTGGCACTCTGAAGCCAACGCTACGAGTAGCGACGGCCTCAGAGATGGAGCGCTGACGCAGGGATGCTGCTCAGCTCTCCCACGTCAGTGCTCCACCCCTGGTGTTGATGCTATGACGTAGTGTCGAGGCAAGGGGCACGCTAGGCTTGCGCTGCCCATTATGCAGCCCAGTCCAATGCATGCTTAGTCAGGAGATAGTTCCTGTGAGAATCCAATGGAATGTACCGTGAGTTCAGTGAGATTTATTTCGTATAAATGAGTTTAAGGGTGCAATCCTAACCTGGAGTTAGGCCGGCACGGTTAAGCCAGCTAAGTTTAGCTCCCATAAGGGCTATTGTAAAGCAAGTTTGAACCACTCTTGGAGTCAGAGAGGATGACGCACATCTGTGTGCTGGCCTCTCTGACTCAGGGCGCAATCCTAACCTGCAGCTAGGCCAGCAAAGTGTGCTCGGCACAAGGGCCACCGTAAAGTATGTTTGGACCACTCTCTGAGTCAGAGAGGCCAGCACAGAGACGTGCGCCATCCTCTCTGACTCAGAGAGTGGTCCAAAAACGCTTTATGGTGTCCCTTGTGCCGGCCAAACTTTGCTGGCCTAACTGTGCCAGCCTAACTCCAGGTTAGGATTGCACCCTAAAAGTGCAGCCTTAAAATTTTTATCCCACCAACTTTGAAAATGGGTTTATATTAGGCAATTACGTGGCTGTGGAGGGGGGCAAGGTAAGTATTGCAGACATCAGAACCATGTAACTGGCCCTTCCCAGTTGCCATTGCAGCCATTCTGGGCAACTATGGCAATGTGCAGGTGGCCTCCAATGTAGATACAACAGGAAAGGAAAACCACACAGGCGCACTGGATTTCATTATTAGGCCCAATGTGACTTGAGTGGCAAAAGTTTCAAGCACCTTTGGAAATTACCTTTTCCCCCCTTTTGTTGGCACTACACATAAAATCATGAAAGTTAAAGCTCTTAAAAAAACAACAATTTTGCAGCCGTAACCAGGCTGGGAATACTTGTTGTATTTATACAGTACAATTAAATGCATTCATGATGAGTAAAATATACACATGAAAAATCCCCGGTGGGTGCCTCAATACAGGTATTTTGACAGTGCTCCCCCCCCAAAAAAAAACCAAAATTAGGATTGAGTTCAAATGACTTTAAAAAAAAAAAAAAGATTGATACAGCTCTTAAGACACCGCTGAATAAGCTGAACATGGAAAAAACGTCCTCCAGCCATCAGGATCCACCAGTGCTCAGACCCCTGGACCTCATGAGGCTTCTTTTCATGAGTGCCACAGATGACACTGTGGTGAAAGGCACATAAGCAGAGGAGGTCAGCCTTTTTCTGGTTAGTTGGCTGCAAAAAAAAAAATGTATGTAACAGAATGTAATTATATAAGCTGAGTTATCATGGCAAAAGTTCCCATCCTTCAAGAGGTTATTCCCAAGTTTCTTCCCTTGGTTGCCTATCTATGTTTACACACACACACACACACACACACACACACAGATGGCGCAATCCTAACCTGGAATTAGGCCAGCAAAGTTTGGCCGAGACAAGGGACACCATGAAGTGCGTTTGGACCACTCTTGGAATCAGAGGCCAGCGCACAGACATGCACCATGCTCCCTGACTCAGAGAGTGGTCCAAATGCACTTTAAGGAGGCCCTGGTGCCAGCTAAACGTTGCTGGCCTAACTGGGCCGGCCTAACTCCAGGTTAGGACAGCGCCCAAAATGCAGTTTCAAAGAAATGACTAATAACCCTTCTTCCTTAAAATGTAGACATTATGTCAGTCATGCCACAAAAAACCCAGCTTCCTGTGAGCAAAAGTAAAAAGAAGAAGCCCTTTCTTTTCTCAGGGATCTTAAGTTGAACTGGAATCAAACAATTCTGCACAGTAGCACATGCTCACAGCTACATTTTAACATTTGTCCTTTAGGAATCTTTGGTAGGAAATAATGGCTTCAGTATTCTTTGCCAGTTCTCCTTATAATGAAGAATGTGAATGTGTTTTTTTAGATTTAGTTTTAATAAATCTGAGTTAGCTGCATATTCCAGGTTTTCCAGAAATGCCTCAAGGTATTGTCAACCACACTGCAGCCACTGTCCTAGCCACACTTACTGAGAGTAAGCCCCCTTTACTATAATGGAACTCCTGAGATGCATAGGATTGGGCTCTATCTACTGTGCCTTTAGTAGCAACTTGATCTGTGGACATTAGTGGGAGGTGCTTATCCGCAGGACACTTCTGCAGATTTTAGTTAAGGGCACAGGAGCAAGCCAAGCATGCCGTCTCTTGTCAGTTGGCAATGTAAATTGGCTATCAAGGAAGGGAAGGGTGAACATTCTCAGTACAAGTAGATAATCCCTTATCTGGACATCCAAAATTGAGACTATTCCAAAATCCTGGCATTTTTATCCAAGACTTTTTAAAATAACTTTCCATAGTGTGAACACTAGAAGGTGTTGTGGTCATTCCCACGTACAGGCTGTAAGTTGTATTCTCTGCTCCGTTATGTGCCATTGTTGAAAAATGTCAAAGAAACCAGCAGCCACCCAAATGGGCCGCAGTGAAAAGAGCAAGAGGAAACATTTCTCATTATATTTCTGCAATTATTCCAAAATCCAGACAAATTCAAAATCCAGACACCTTCTCGTTCCAAGCAGTCCAGATAAGGGATACTCTACCCCTCCCCTGCTGTTGTTAGTATAGTTCCTTTATTGGCATATGACAGGCATAACATAGAACAGAAACAAACAAAAGAACAAAAGCAAACCACACACATTAAATCATCCAGGGCATAATTCGGCTTTTCGAATGCGCAAATCAGTTAACTTATGCAGGAAGGTTGCCACCCTTTCAGTTATTTCAACTGAAGAGTCCGATAGATAGCATAATTTAGCCACATCAGAAAACCCCTGTCTTGTTCTCAATATGGGGACCAGGAAACTATGGCGGATCTCAACAGAGAAAGGGCAGTAGAGAAGAGAATGGGCGATTGTCTCGATATGCCCCTGTCCGCAAGGGCAGCATCTATCTGCATGGGGAATCTTATGAAATTTCCCATAAAGAAGGCAGGGCATCAAATCTGGCTAGAGAAAAAGCTCTCCATTTCTGATGGCAGTGCAGCGAGTAAAAATATGGAGCGACTTGTCCATAGACTACTGGGATCTTCAAGCTTAGGGGAGAGCAGGCTCTGTTCGCTGCACTAAAAAGATCTTGCCTTTCAATGTCTAAGGGTCTGCGTTTAACACACTGAAATGCCTCTCGGTAAGGGAGTACACCCACGGTCTCCAGAGAGAGCCCAAGGGATTTGACTTTTTTGTCCAGGGTGTCTATCACATCCATAGGAGATGACTGATTAAATTCGAGAAGCATCTGGTAGAGTAAGCGACATGGATCATAATTAAGAAACGTAAAAACATAAGAAGAGCCCTGCTGGATCAGGCCAAAGGCCCATCTAGTCCAGCTTCCTGTATCTCACGCAGCCCACCAGGTGCCCCAGGGAGGTATGAGACAACAAGATGCTTGGATTCTGTTGCCACTCCCTTGCACCCGGTACTCTGAAGTAGCCCACCAACAATGTAAGGAGGTTGCACAATCCATCATTGCCTATAGCCCATGATGGACTTTTCCTCCAGAAATCTGTCCAATCCCCTCTTAAAGGGAATTATAATACAACTATATTATCAATCAATCTCTAGTATTTATATACCGCTTTTCAACACAAAGTTCACAAAGCGGTTTACAGGCAAATAGTAACATTAAAGTTAAATGGCTCCCTGTCCCAAAAGGGCTCACAATCTAAAAGAATGGAGAACACCACCAGCATCAGCCACAAGAAAGACACTGTGCTGGGGTGAAGAGGGACAATTGCTCTCCCCCTGCTAAATATAAGAGAGCATCACTTGAAAAAGTGCCTCTTGCCCAGTTAGCAGGGGTTTGGTTATAGTTGTAATATAGCCGCATCCAGTGGTGTCATTCAAATGATTTAGGAACAGGAACTCACTTTTGATCGGCACTTGTCGGGAACCCGGAACCAGCCACAGAGCCCGTTAGGATCCGGAACGCCCGTTCTGGTCCATTCCCCCTGAATGACATCACTGGCCGCATCCAATATTTGATAGCCATCAGCCAGGCCCTTCTTTCCAGCAAAGATTGACCTGTTTCTAGGCAAATGGCCGCATAAGTTATACAGTTAGGTAGGCCTAGGACTTTTCGTAAAAATTTACCCTGAATGCACTCCAGAGTGTTATTTGAAGCCCCAATCCAGAGAGGGCAACCATAGAGTAATTGAGGGATTACCTTGGCATCAAAAGTCTTCAAGGCTGCAGGGACGTAACGATTACTCCTCACAAAGAAAAAACACACTATGGATCTGGCAGTTATGTTAGCTGAGTTGATTGCCATTTTCCAGTGGGCAGCCCAGGTCCTCTGCTGTTATTAGAGATTTCTCCACGCAACCAGTTGTAGCCATTTACTCTCCAATATTAATGTTAGGTTTATTAGAAACACATCAGTGTGTGACAAAGGGCTAAAGTTCAAATATACCTGTGTGAGATGGCAGGCCATACCCTGCATGGTGCCATATGTTTTTGTACCCGTGTGTGCCAGAGAAAAGATACATCCATCACCAACCAGAGATTTAACTTGTAAGACACCCGGGGAGGGAGCTCATCCCTGAAGAGCAACCAAAATAGAAGTTTACACTATTTTAAAGAAGGCGTTCCCCAAAAAGTGAAAATCAGGACAAAATAGGGACAATTGGAGAGAGCATTGCTAAAAATAAAGCCAAATATTGTGATGAATGCTGATTATTCCACCTCCCAGTCCAGCCTCCCTGTCTTCAGAAAAGAAATATTGGCCGGGTTCTGGCTCGGGGTGAAGAAAACAGAATGAGCCACATCACATCCTGCGGTGTCTCAAGCCTTCTTGGAATTTGCTCACGCAGCCTCTGGCTGAAGAAACCAGATGAGATCAAAGATAGCCAGATTTTGACAAAGCCCAGGTGTGTTGCTCCAACAGCAGCGGATGATTTGAAAAAGACAGACTGGTGAAGGTGCAGGGAGGCCACAGCCACACACAAAACAAAACATGCCAGAAATGACTGTTCGGGCCAATGAAGACACTACAAATGCTGATAAACACAGTGGCTTTCAATTGTTATGAATAATAGCCAGTGGCGTTATTCTTCCGGTACGCTGGGCGGGACTAACCTTTGAGCGGCAGTCCACCCGTTGCATCACGCCACGTTCCGCCGCTTTCCCGCCCGCCCCGGCGGGCGGGAACGCGGCTGAAGGTGGCGTGATGCAACGGGCGGACTGCCACTCAAAGGTAAGTCCCGCCCAGCGTACTGGGTGAATAACGCTACTGATAATAGCCCAATCTTATGGGCGTGTTGCACTGCCGGAATTCATGTTCTGGCAGCACAGTGTGCGTTTCAGATGCCACGAGAGGCAACGCGTCACTTCACGCAACTGGGCCACCACCACGTGTGGCCACAGCAAGCAGCCGTAAGCAGCCACAGCCGTGCTCCACTGGCCCTCAAATGAGCACTGGCATTGGTGAATCAGCATGGAGGGTGGGCAGGAGGGAGGAGAGAAGGTGGGGGCAGTATGGGGAGGGGAGGGGTGGCATTGATGGGAGATAGGGAAGGGCTTGGATTGACGGTTCTTGGCCTTAATCTGCCTTCTCAGGTCCACTTGGATTTGAACCAGCAAAATTGCTGGTGCAAATCTGAGCAGGACCGGCCTTAAGCCAATGTGACCAATGTCGTCATATTGGGTCCCACACTTTGGGGGACCCCCCACCAGCGAAGTGCGCATATTGCCTGCTGCAGCAGCCAGGATCTCTATGGGCTTTAAGTCAGTGGGGTGAGCAGAGCAGCTTTACCCTCCCACCTGCCCCTGCATCCAAACAGCCCAAAACGGGCCTCCTGGAAGCAATCCCACCGGAAGTGAAGTCATAAGCCAGAAGTGATATGGCAGGAAGTGACATGAAAAAAGCCCTTTTTGAGGCCTCAGATGATTTTAAACTGACCCAACAGTTGCAACAGTATTCCACAGCACCCCCAGAACATGTGAAGGAGGCCTGGCATCATGTGAAAACCCCAGAGCAACTCATTTTTCAGTGGCAAGGAAAGGAAAGGCTCCGCTCGCTGCCTGCCTGGCTCTGAGAACATCCAGGCAACTCAAACATGCAGGAAATTCAAACGTTGCAGAGGGCAGAGTCGACGAGTGGGCGGGCGAATGGGCGGGGCCAGCCGTAATCCTAGAAACCGGTACTCGCGTACCCCCGCGTACCCCCTGCATGACATCACTGGGTGGAGGGCCATGCAGGAATGCACCACTTTGGGCCCTGCTGCTCCTAGAGCTGGTCCTGAGTCTGAGTAAACCCATTCAGGCAGTACAGGCTTATCCCCAGGCAAGGCAGCTAATGTTATCTGGAGGACACCTCCAGGGCTGCCCCCGCAACGGATGCGGTGCACACTCTGGGGTCATGGCTGCATTGGCGGGGATGGGTGGGTTAGATAGCACTGGACTGTCAGGAACCAATGTTTGTAAGGCTGGACTGTGGAATCATGGTGTACAAGCACATGGATTTCCTCCATCTTCCACACGTTCACAGAGCCTACTCTTATACAAATGTACATGCACAGGCTCCATACGCATATTGCTAAACACTTGGATGTTGGAGGCAGTGCCAGTATCCTGAATTTCATTGACCGTGTGGACAATAACAACTGCACAAAGCGAGGGAGATCACCCAATGTGGGCTGTTGTATGTCCTACACACCATGCAGCATTGAATGCAGACTTTCATCTGAAAATACTTGCGCACTCACACACCCTGGATATAGCGTGAGAAGACGGCTGAAGTCAGCTTCCGAGTGAGGCAAACCTTTCGATAAAGCCCTGTAAAGGTTGTGAACAGTGGACGGACACACATTTGAAAGCACATGGCTTTGGAATAATGTTGACAAGCTGCACATTTTGGACAGTAAAAAGGGCTCAGATCTGGTGTTTTTAAAACATGCCACTAACAGCCCAGTTGCAAGCTGTGCTGGGCTTGTGCTGCAACCAAAGCGGCTTGCTCCTTCGTTCGGGCCTTTGCACATTCATGCCCTTGCACCTGGGGAGGTTCCAGCCTCTCCAACATGCTCCTTGGATCTGTGCCCACGAAATTGAGGGTGTAGATCTGAGGAGACTGCACCACCCGAATCAGGGCCACGCAGCCTGGGGATGAGGCCTAGGATCAGCCTAACGGCCACCAAGCCCAGCCCCTCACCAGGCCGGCACGCCCACCCGTCCACCCCACCCCCACCCAGTTCTGCCCTCCCTCCCAGCCAGAGCCGCCCCTGCGCCAGCTGAGTTTGGCAGGCGCACAGGCGGCTCTCTGTCCCTCACTACCAGACCAGCACTAGAGCTAGGCACACCCAGGTTGGCACGATGTCTGTCGTGTCGGGTGCTTGGGATTGTGCCCTAAACATCTGTACCATCCACAACACAAGCCAATATGCAAGTGCATATCATTTTGCACAAAACTGCATATTCATTTGGAAGTTCCACCCCATACAGGATCTGATGGCTTTTTAAAAGGACCCATGCTCCATCCCTACTGCTCCTGCCAACCTAGCAGTTTGAAAGCACCTAAATGCAAGTAGATAAATTGGGACTACTTCCGTGGGAAGGTAACGGCGTTCCATGAGCTCACATGACCACGGAAGCTTGTCCTCGGACAAAACGCCGCCTCTACAGGCTTTGAAATGGAGATGAACACTGCCCCCTACAGTCGGTCATGGGGAAACCTTTACCTTTTTATGCTCCATCCCAGGAAATTAGGGATGTGGTGGCGCTGTGGGTTAAACCACTGCTGCTGGGCTTTCTGACCGGAAGGCTGGCAGTTCAAAACCATGCAACAGAGTGAGCTCCCGTCGCTTGTCCCAGCTCCTGCCAACCTAGCAGTTCAAAAGCACCTAAAAATGCAAGTAGATAAATGGGTACCACTTTGGTGGGAAGGTAATGGCATTCAGTGCGCCTTGGCGTAGAGCCATGCCGGCCACATGACCACGGAAGTTTGTCCAAGGACAAATGCCGGCTCTTCGGCTTAGAAATGGAGATGAGCACCGCCCCCTACAGTCGGTCACAACTAGACCATTCGGTCGTGGGGAAACCTTTACCTTTTAATGCTCCATCCCAAGAGAGCACTGCTGTTCTGTGTGCACTCCATAGCTGTGTGCTCACACAAAAGAATCGTGTGCACAGCCTCAAAAGAATCAAAATAAAATATAACATAAAAGATGGCCAAGCGTGGCCAAGCTGTGAGAGTTACATTGTCCAGATACTTTGGAAACACATTTCCAAAGTGTTTTTTTAAAAGCTGGACATGCGCTTTGGTACTGGAGCAGTACAGCCATGCTCACGGAGAAGGGATCAAGAACTAAAATACTGGAAGTGTTTGCTACATGGAAGCAATGATAACATCAGTTTGTGTGGATGCGGCATGATGACTTTTTAAACATTGGCCTGCTCATAGAAATTCTGGGTTCAATTTACAACTTGACAACACTTCCAAGGTTAGCCTTTCAAGAGACTGAGGGCCCAATTGTACCCATGTAGGGTAGGATTGGGCCCTGATGTAGCTGTGCCAATGGGGCATGTGCTGCATCCTGCAGTGAGGTGTGGGGTCACAGAGGCCTCCTTTGTTCCCATACCTTGGGGCTGCATTGCGGTTGCATCGGCACAGGAAAGTTGAATTGGAGGGGGCCCAGAGTTGTGTAGGCTCTGCTAATCAACTATGGGCAAGACACGCTGTGCACACATGGACACAAGCCATGTAAAACTGCTTTAAAGCGCCCCAGTTTAAAGCATGACCAGGCTCCAATGCCTAGCATGTTTCCTCTCTTGGCTTTCCCAAAGCCCCAAACAACCTCACTGAAAGCACATTCACAGGTTCCAGCCCCTTGTATTGTTGATTCTGAAACAGTGAACACAAAGTCTGTTTTTAATCATTGCTTTGCCTGGGAACTCTTGCAAGTACCCTGATCCTAACACTAGTCTAAATAAAATATCTATGGCCTTGGGGTTGTTGTGGTTGCTGTCTAGGTCAGACCTGATTTGTCTGCTGCCCCTGTGCCCTCTATCTGTTTCCCCAAAACTCTGACGTTCGACCCCATTCCATGCACACTTTATATTTTCAAGCTTGAAACATCGTAGGGCTGAAAAGCTACATAGGACTTGGCCCGTATATGTTTGGACAGTTTCGAATAGCAGCAGACATCAAAGTTATTCTTTATGACTCAGTAATGTATTGGTTGCTTACTACACATCAGAAAACCCCAGTGCATAAAAGAAATTGACATTTAATTAGTTTATATAAGTAGTAGCACAACTTCCCTGCAGACTGTCTAGACACTCTTCCAGCACTTGAGGAGATCAAAGTGGAAAAGGTGCAGAAGGCAGCAATGAAAATGATTACTGGGCTAGGACACCTCCTTTATTAAGAAAAACTGCTGCATTTGGGGCTCTTCAATCTCAAAAAAAGGCGCCTGGGGGGGCATGATTGAGACATACAAAATGATGCATGGAATGGATAGAGGGATGTTCTTTTTCCTCTCTCACAACACCAGAACCAGGGGACATCCACTAAAATTGGGATTAGAATGGATAAAAGGAAATACTTTTTTACCCAGCGGAACTCCTTGCCACAGGAGGTGGTGATGACATCTGGCTTAGGTGCCTTTAAAAGGGGATTGGACAGATTCATGGAAGAAAAGCCCATCGTGGGCTACAGGCCATGATGTGTGGCGCAACCTCCTTACATTTGTAGTAGGCTACTTCGGAATGCCAGGTACAAGGGAGTGGCCACAGGATGTAGGCATCTTGTTGTCTCGTGTGCTCCCTGGGGCATCTGGTGGGCCACTGTGAGATACAGGAAGCTGGACTAGATGGGCCTTTGGCCTGATCCAGCAGGAGTCTTCATATATTGTTAGGTCCAGACTCTTAGGTCCAATACAGGCTTCTCCTATAAAACTGGAATTTCCCCAGTTCTCTCCCACAGCCCTTCTCATCTGAAAGCCTTCTGGGCTTGCTTCTTAAAGAAGCAGCACACATCATATACCTTGAAAATGTAGTGTGTCATTCAGTTCAGTCTGCCCTACCTGAGGAATTCCAAGATTGTATTAACCCAATTAAATCTGTCACTCTATGTTGATATTCAGTATAGGTTAAGGAACAGGGGAGAATACATCAAAGAATGCCAAGAAGCATTAAAAAAGAATTCTCATGTAAAAGTCTTGGCAAAATTACTGTGACATCAGCTTTCACATTTCCTTACTCTCACCCCTTCAGGGAAAGACATCTACGAGGACGAAGGAAATTCATACTTTGGATCAACTCACAAAGCCATGAATTCTATTAGCACTGAAAAAGACAGGAAGTATCAGACTCCCTGTGTTCTGAACTGTGCACATAAGGTAGTAATTCACAGAAATTATTCCGTATAAGCAGAGCGGACTAATTAAATAAACCAGTTTTACTGTTTTTAAGCACCGTCATTATGTTGCTGCTTTTAGCAATCACTGTTCCAGGTTGTCACGCAGCAGTCTTGAGGGTCAATTCAAGCAGAGCCGTATTCGGCTCTCAGCGCGCCTGGGGCAGGGTGGTATCGCTGAGCCCCAGTGCAGCTGCCCCACCCCCTGTGCGTTGCCCGGGCACACCTCCTCACGCCTGGGATCACTCTATTTATGAGTGATCCGAGCACAAGGGAGGGAAGAAGGGCCAAAAAGTGCACAAGTTTTCCTGCGTTGCTGTGCCCAACTGCAGCCAGCACCCACCGTGCTCGCCTCCCCCCTCGGCACTCCCTACGCCTTTGATTTCAAGGGCATTGGCAAGATGGAAGATGCTTTAAGAAGGGCACTTCCTGCCTATGTGCTTCCTGCTTCCACCTACACCGGGGGTCAGCAACTTACAGACTGTGGGCCAGATCTGGACCTCCAGCTAAAATCCGGCGTGCGTGAAGCTCAGTTTGGGAAGCAAAGCCTCCCACCCAAGTTGCCATGTGCCAAATGGGGGCTGGCAGAGCCGCCTGTCTGGGCTCATACTATGTGGCACAGGGGCTCCGTGGCTGGCCTTGCTATTCTCCGACCAGCATGTGACAACCTAGGTGGGAGGCTTAACCTCCCAAGCCAAGCTCCATGTGGGCAGCTTCCGGGTTCACGGAAATCTGGATGTTGGGTGGTGACAAGATGACATTACTGCGGAACATCTGGCCTCTTTAAAGAAAAAGGTTGCCGACCACTGGCCTACACATTTGCCTAGCTGATAGGTTCAGCAGCGGGAGATTGACTGCAACTCCCTGTCTGGAATTGAATCCTGATTCTGTCACCTGTAGTCACCATGGTAGGCCCTCTGTGCACCGGGTTTGGCAGCCACTAGACTAGATTACCTTGAAGGTCCCTTCCAGTTCTAACACCCTATGATACTAATGAAGTAGTTCAGTGATTCTCAAATGTTTTAGCACTGGAAGAACCCACTTTTTAAAATGATACTCTATCACAGTGGTATTCAAACTTTCTAGAGCGGGACCAACATTTTAGAATGGCACTCGTGTCAGGACCCACCGGAAGTGATGTCATTAACCTTGAAGTGATGTTGTGGCAGGAAGTGACATCAAGCAGGAAGTGCTGTCATTGTAACATAATAAAATGACATTCCTGAAATGCAAGTTTTCCATGACCCACCTGACATCAGGTTGCGACCCACCAAGTGGCTACCGACCCACAGTTTGAATAACATTGCTTTATCAAGATCCACCTAACTTTATGAGACTTTTAAAAAGGTTACCTAAAAAGACATAATACTGTATTTATTTACAAGTAATATTTATTTATTTATTTGCTGAAATATTTATCCATTTCTTGTAACGAGGCAATCCTAATGATTAGCCTCAAGGGGCTTAGGGCACAATCCTCACCTGGAGTTAGGCCAGCACCGTTAGGCCATCAACGTTTGGCCGGCACAAGGGCCACCGCAAAGCATGTTTGGACCACTCTCGGAGTTAGGGAGGATGGTTTACGACTGTGTGCTGGCCTCTCTGACTCAGGGAGTGGTCCAAACATACTTTATGGTGTCTCTTGTACCGACCAAACTTTGCTGGCCTAAGTGTGCTGGCTTAACTCCAGGTTAGGATTGTGCTCTGAGAGTGGTCCAAACATACTTTACAGTTGTCTCTTGTAGCATCCAAACTTTGCTGGCCTAACTGTGCCATCCTAACTCCAGGTTAGGATTGCGACCTTCGTTATGTGTTACGTGACCTAGCCTTCATCTGCCCTCACTACCTGTCAAGAATAGACTTGGAAAAAAAGAACACCAGAAAAAAGACAAACATTTAGCAGCTGTCTGATTTTTGAATAGCTCCAGAGCTTGAGGCAATTAGTTATCTGATCTGATCTGATTTACACAAGCTTGCAAATTGTAGGCCCTCAGCTGTTTGCAGGGCAATTAGCAGCTACCTTGCAAACTGCAGGAGCTGAGCTTAGCAGCGATCTGATTTTCCCATCACCCATGTTTTCACTGGAGGCGCTGTGGGACCCACCTGAAATTAAGTCCTGACGCACCAAGGGGGTCCCAACCCTCGGATTGAGAAATGGGAAATAGTTAATTCATACCACTAAAAATGCATTAGAGCATAGACCTTGGGCAGGCACTGGCCTGTGCAGCATTTTAACCAAGTTAGGAGGCACCAGCTGCTTAGCGTGGGGCAAGCTGACAAATATCCCCCTGCCCCCCAGTAAGCCACAGGCAACCTGACACAATTGCTCAGATCTGTGCCCGCAAAATTGCAGGGGCAGGTCCAAACCTCCCACAGCAGCCCAGATTGCCACATCCAAGCTGCACCCTCCATCCCGCACCACCCTGGCCTCCAGAACACCTTCCCCACCACGTTCCACCCCCTCCCAGCGTCTCCCTGCCCAGAAAAGCCCCTGCACTGTCCGAACTCAGCCAGCATAGGAGCAGCTCACCTGTAGCCTCCACAGGCACACCTGGGTTGATGCAAGTGCTTATGTTGACCCAGAACCTTTCTGGCTGGTGCAGGTATGCTTTACAGCATGTTTGCGACAGCCTTGGGCTGATGCAAGGCTCATGCATTGGCCCAACAGGCGCTTTGGATTGTGCCCTTAATCTTTAAGCTGTTACGGGCCTTGATGTTGACCTTTCCTCATCGTTTCGTAGCAAAATTCCCAGCACCGCCATGGGCCGATCAAAGCAACACTCAAGGAGAGAAGCATACACACAGATGAGTAACGAGGCTAACGTGGCTGTAATCGTCAGCACTCTGCTGTCCTGAGGCAATACCCTTCTCAGTCCTGAAGATCAGATAAGCACTATGGATGAGTAACCTGAAAATAGGACGCAGGAAACCTTCCGTGCCCTTTTCTTGTTGATTTCCACCGAGAAGACTCTCAGCTACAGTTTTCACAATACGCAAATAGTTTCGCTCCAGAAGCCCTTATCTGCAAGCACAACTTTTTTTTGTAAAGAAGCTATGACAGCATAGGGCACAGTGTGTGACCTTGATGATGTGCCTTTTGCACATGGGAAAGGGAGCGAAAAGAGCAGTTATGATGCTGCTGCCTTATGTGGTTTTGTCAACGTAGTCATTGCTCACACTTATTACTCCACTCTTCCAGGAGCTCACAGAGGTGTACGGGCAGTTCCGTCCAGGCTGTTTGCATGACAGCAGACCTGCTAAGCCTCAGCCGTAAATTTGCATTCTGTGTTTTTAGGCAATTCTCTGTGTTTGCCCATAGACCAGGGCCAGTCCTCCCATGGGACAAAGGGGCTGCTTCGAGGGATGGGATGGGCGTTGGCAAACTGATGGAAGGTGCTCTTGGCCCCACTGCCTGTCTGGCTGCTCCATCTGGCCAAGCCCCATTTCCTTGCCTGTTTTCCTTGGTCAAAAGGAGGGTGGGGGTGTTGAATATTGCAGTGGTGAGCCAGAGAAGGCGGCAAGGGAGAGGCATCAGGATTACTGCCTCCTTACCTTCTCTGTGCTTCTTCCAACCAGGTCTGGTTTGGAGGGTCTTAGAAGTCCCAGGGTCCCCCCCCCCAGCCTAGTCAGTTTCAGAAAAAGCACTGGATGAAGGAGGTAAGGAGACAAGAGTGGACGGAGATCATCATTCCTTGCCGCTGCCACCATCACTGCCTCAATCTCTCCACTTTCTGTGCTTCCTCCAAACAAGTCAGGTGCAGAGGATCTTGGGAGTGGAAGAGGTTGGATTCCCAGGATCCCAGCCTATTTGGAAAAAGCCCTCAGTGGCAGAGGAGGTGTGAAGGTGGAGGTGACAACAGCAGTGGGTGGAGTGCTATCAAAGCAAAGTGGGTGGAGCACAGTAAAAGTGGAGCCGCAGCATAAATTTGGCACTACTCCAGCTGCTGGTCTAGCTTGGTCAGGCTTGCATGAACTATTCCTGAACAGGGTCAGGCTATCCCTACTCCACCCCTCCCCTGCCAAGCAAGGGCTTTGACCTGACCAAAAAGACGGGCTATCATTTTATGCCCTGAGGCATGACCCAGTCCTCATGGGGCTTTGCTTGCATTGCTGGAACTAGTGCGCCAGCCGCGCAAGGTCTGTTATGGCAAAATCTGACTTGCTGCTTCGTGCAGCCTGGCTACCGCTGCAAGTGAGAGTGGCCGTGATGGCAACACCAGAGGTGCATCCACAACCCACAGCGCTGTTAAATCCGCACAGGGGACAGGAAGGAGGCAGGGTTTGGGTGGAACAGGGTGGGGAGGGTGGATGCACAGCAATGAAATCACGCATCATTACAGCCTGGAATGCTGAGTGATATGGAACTCGGCTTCCCAGGGTTGTGAGCCATGAAGCCATCCAGCTGCACACCTTAAAGGGAACAGTGATTGTGCCATGCTTTGTGTGTAGGGGAAGAGCTTGGGCTGGACCTTGGTTGAATTGGTTGAGGGCCAGGAAACAGAGAGTGGGGGGCAATGGGCAATTTTCACAATGGAGAGAGGTGAAAAGCGGAGTGCCCCAGGGATCTGTCTTGGGGCCCGTGCTTTTCAACTTATTCATAAATGACCTGGAGACAGGGATAAGCAGCGAGGTGGCCAAGTTTGCAGATGACACAAAACTTTTCCGGGTGGTGAAAGCCAGAAAGGATTGTGAAGAGCTCCAGAAGGATCTCTCCATGTTGGGGGAATGGGCAGCCAAATGGCAGATGCATTTCAACGTAGACAAATGTAAAGTGATGCACATTGGGGCAAAAAAACAAAACTTCACCTATAGGCTAATGGGTTCTGAGCTGTCTGTGACAGCTCAGGAGAGAGATCTTGGGGTGTTGGTGGACAATTCAATGAAGGTATCCACCCAGTGTGCAGCAGCAATTAAGAAGGCCAATTCTATGCTAGGGGTCATTAAAAAAGGGTTGAGAATAAAACAGCCAATATTATCATGCCATTGTACAAATCGATGGTAAGGCCGCACCTGGAATATTGTGTCCAGTTCTGGTCGCCGCATCTCAAAAAGGACATAGTGGAGCTGGAAAAGGTGCAGAAGAGAGCGACAAAAATGATTACGGGGCTGGGGCACCTCCCTGATGAAGAAAGACTGCAGCGTTTGGGGCTCTTCAGCCTAGAAAAAAGGCGCCTGAGGGGGGACATGATTGAGACATACAAAATTATGCATGGAAGGGATAGAGTCGATAGAGGGATGTTCTTTTCCCTCTCTCAAAACACCAGAACCAGGGGGCATCCGCTAAAACTGAGGGTTGGGAGAGTTAAAACAGATAAAAGGAAGTACTTTTTTACCCAGCGGATAGTTAATCTGTGGAACTCCTTGCCACAGGAGGTGGTGATGGCATCTGGTCTTGATGCCTTTAAGAGGGGATTGGACAGATTTCTGGAAGAAAAGTCCATTGTGGGCTATAAGCAATGATGGGTTGTAGCCTCCTTACATTAGTAGTAGGCTACTTCAGAGTACTGGGTGCAAGGGAGTGGCAACAGGATGCAAGCATCTTGTTGTCTCATGCCTCCCTGGGGCACCTGGTGGGCCGCTGTGAGATACAGGAAGCTGGACTAGATGGGCCATTGGCCTGATCCAGCAGGCCTCTTCTTATGTTCTTATGACCTACCATAGTTTTTTTTTTTTTAATCTTGCATGGAATGCCTTGGACATGTTCATTTGTACACTGGACCCATAAGGCTTGTTACATGCAGTCAAAGGTGCATGTGTTTTCATGCAAGCAGTTTCATTCAAGTATGCACACACGTACTTGGGTTGAACATGCAGGCTTATCAGAGGGGAGCCACTTGTCTGCTAGATTCATGGGGGCTGCTTGAAATAGCTGCACATTTGTGCGTCTACGTTTGGTAACCTCAAAAAGCAATAGTGAACTAAACAGTCTATGCACAGTCATGCCTCGTTATCCACTGATTTGACTCGCCACTGATACTGGTAGCCACCTTTAAATGCCTTGTAATAAGGGAAAAAAGGGCCAAATTATCATTTCTTCCCTTCCTAGTCCATTAGTTTGCATTATTTCCCCCATCTAGTGGCTGAATGTGGTATAGCATCTGTACCAATGCATTCTGGGGCAACAATGGAGGAACAAGAAATTGGGAAGTGGGTCTTTAAAACTATTTTTCCATTGATTTCTGTATCCACTGATTTTGTTATCCACTGGCAAACCCCAGTGGATAATGAGGCACGACCTGTACTACACTCCATCAGGCAGCCTGAGTGACTCTTCAGGGAAGTCTTCAGCAAAGTGAAGACTTATATTTGACTAAGAGTGCAATCCTAACCAACTTTCCAGCATTGGGGTAAGGCAAGGGCAATGCAGCTCTGAGGAAAGGAAACAAACATTCCATTCCCTTACCTTGAGAATACTCTGTGACTTCCCCCAAACTGCATGATGCAGCAAATGTCCCATTGGCACAACTAAGTCAGTCCTGGAAAATTGGCTAGGATTGCACCCTGAAGAAAAGTACTATCAGCATGCCTAAGCAAGAACTGTGGAGTCAGCGGCCTCTCACAATACATGACATTTAATCAGGGGTGTTAACAGTCGAGTTTGACTCATCCACAAAATGAGTCATTACCTGGAAGCACAGCATTTTAAATTACATTGTTTGATAGCGTACTGTATTGTTACTGTTATATGGTTGCCATTTTATCTCCTTATCATTGTACATTTTCCAATCTGTCTATCACCCCTGTCATAAGAACATAATAAGAACATAAGAAGAGCCCTGCTGGATCAGGCCAAAGGCCCATCTAGTCCAGCTTCCTGTATCTCACAGCGGCCCACCAGGTGCCCCAGGAAGGCATGAGACTACAAGATGCTTGCATCCTGTTGCCACTCCCTTGCACCTGGTACCAGTAGCCCATCACCTATGTAAGGAGGTTGCACAATCCATCATTGCCTATAGCCCACGATGGACCTTTCCTCCAGATATCTGTCCAATCCCCTCTTGAAGGCATCAAGACCAGATGCCATCACCACCTCCTGTGGCAAGGAGTTCCACAGATTAACTACCCGCTGGGTAAAAAAGTACTTCCTTTTATCTGTTTTAACTCTCCCAACCCTCAGTTTTAGCGGATGCCCCCTGGTTCTGGTGTTTTGAGAGAGGGAAAAGAACATCCCTCTATCGACTCTATCCCTTCCATGCATAATTTTGTATGTCTCAATCATGTCCCCCCTCAGGCGCCTTTTTTCTAGACTGAAGAGCCCCAAACGCTGCAGTCTTTCTTCATAAGGGAGGTGCCCCAGCCCCGTAATCATTTTTGTCGCTCTCTTCTGCACCTTTTCCAACTCCACTATGTCCTTTTTAAGATGCGGCGACCAGAACTGGACACAATATTCGAGGTGTGGCCTTACCATCGATTTGTACAATGGCATGATAATATTGGCTGTTTTATTCTCAGCCCCTTTTTTAATTACCCCAAGCATGGAATTGGCCTTCTTAATTGCTGACGCACACTGGGTCGATACCTTCATTGAATTGTCCACCAGCACCCCAAGATCTCTCTCCTGAGCTGTCACAGACAGCTCAGAACCCATTAGCCTATAGGTAAAGTTTTGGTTTTTGGCCCCAACGTGCATCACTTTACATTTGTCTACGTTAAAACGCATCTGCCATTTGGCTGCCCATTCCTCCAACTGGGAGAGATCCTTCTGGAGCTCTTCACAATCCTTTCTGGTTTTTACCACCCGGAAAAGTTTTGTGTCATCTGCAAACTTAGCCACCTCGCTGCTTATCCCTGTCTCCAGGTCATTTATGAATAAGTTGAAAAGCACGGGCCCCAAGACAGATCCCTGGGGCACTCCACTTTTCACCTCTCTCCATTGTGAAAATTGCCCATTGACCCCCACTCTCTGTTTCCTGGCCCTCAACCAATTCTGGATCCATAAGAGGACCTGCCCTCTTATTCCCTGACTGTGAAGTTTCTTTAGCAGTCTTTGGTGGGGGACCTTGTCAAATGCCTTCTGAAAATCTAGGTATATGATATCCACAGGTTCACCCACATCCACGTGCCTGTTGACCTTTTCAAAGAATTCCAAAAGGTTTGTGAGGCAAGACCTACCCTTACAGAAGCCATGCTGACTTTCCTTTATATTAGCAGTACTTGTTCCTCTACGTGTTTTAGGATTTTATCTTTGATGAGGCTTTCCACCATCTTACCCGGAACAGACGTTAGGCTGACCGGCCTGTAGTTTCCAGGGTCCCCCCTTCTCCCTTTTTTAAAGATTGGCGTGACATTGGCTATCCTCCAATCCTCTGGCACCGTGGCCGTTTGAAGGGACAAGTTGCATACTCTAGTTAAGCGGTCAGCAACTTCATTCTTTAGTTCCTTAATTACTCTTGGGTGTATACCATCTGGGCCTGGTGACTTATTTAAATGTAGTTTATCAATTTGATCTAAAACATCTTCTTTATTAACCAGTATCTGATTTAATTCCTTCATTAGGAAGGGCTGTTCGGGCTGTGGTATCTGCCCAAGTTCTTCTGCTGTGAAGACAGATGCAAAGAATTCATTCAATTTCTCTGCAATCTTCAAGTCCCCTTTTATCTCCTCTTTCCCTCCCTCACCATCCAGTGGGCCAACTGCCTCTCTGGTAGGTTTTCTGCTTCTAACATATTTGAAGAAGCTTTTATTATTCCCTTTTATGTTGCTAGCCATGCGTTCCTCAAACGCTTTCTTGGCCTCCCGTATCACCTTCTTACTTGTCTTTTGCCAGAGTTTATGTTCCTTTTTATTCTCCTCACTGGGGCAAGACTTCCATTTACGGAAAGAAGCTTCTTTGCTCTTTACAGCTTCTCTAACTTTGTTTGTCAGCCATGCAGGCACCCTCCTGGACCTTGTCGAACCCTTCTTTCTTTGCGGTATACACTTCCGCTGGGCCTCTACTACTGTTTTTTTAAACAGCCTCCATGCAGCCTGGAGGGATTGGACTCTTTTTACCTTCCCTTTCAATTTCTGTCTAACTAGTCTCCTCATCTGAGGGAAATCTGCCCTTCGAAAGTCAAGGGTTCTTGTGTCAGATTTGCTCTGCACTCTATCCTGGACATGCATGGCAAAACCAATCGCAGCATGGTCACTGTTCCCCAATGGCTCAGTAACACTTACATCCCTAACTAGGTCCCGAGTACCACATAATATTAAATCCAGAGTCGCCTGTCCTCTGGTCGGCTCCATGACTAGTTGCTCTAAGGCACAGTCATTCAGCTCGTCAAGGAATCCGGTCTCTCTTTCTTGACCAGAGCAGCAGTTGACCCAGTCAATATGAGGATAATTGAAGTCCCCCATGATTACAATCCTGCCTCTCTTGGTCGCTGCTCTGATTTGTTTCCTCATTTCAAGGTCACCTTCAAGTTTTTGATTGGGAGGACGATAGCACACCCCCACTATTACATTGCTCTTACGGCCCGGCAGTTTAACCCACAGTGACTCCATGGTGGAGTCTGGCCCACCTTCAGTTTCTACTCTGCTGGATTCAATCCCTTCTTTGATATAGATGGCCACCCCTCCGCCAACACGCCCTTCCCTGTCCCTCCTATAGAGTTTATAGCCTGGGATGGCAGTATCCCACTGGTTCTGTGCACTCCACCAGGTTTCCGTTATGCCTACTATATCAATGTTTTCCCTAGCCACCAAACATTCCAGTTCCCCCATCTTGGCTCGGAGACTTCGAGCATTCGCATAATAACACCTATATATGGGGTTCTCTAAAGAGGGACTGTTTTTTGATCCTTTTTCCCCTCCTCTCTTTTTACTGGACAAACTGTCACTTACACTCAGCTTAGAAGTTCTATTTCCTACTCCTCCATTACTCTTTGGTATTCCTCCACCCTCCTCCTCCCTTAGGGATGAGGAGTTCCGAACCGGACGCCGCTCGGCTCCTGTCGGCTTTCCCCCAGGGATCAGTTTAAAAGCTGCTCTGCCACCTTTTTAATATTAAGCGCCAGCAGCCTGGTTCCATTCTGGTTCAAGTGAAGCCCGTCCCTCTTGTACAGGCCTGGCTTGTTCCAGAATGTCCCCCAGTGCCTAACAAATCTAAACCCTTCATCCCGACACCACCGTCTCATCCACGCATTGAGACCCCTGATCTCCGCCTGCCTAGCTGGCCCTGCACGTGGAACGGGTAGCACTTCTGAGAACGCTACCTTGGGGGTCCTGGCCTTCAGCGTCCTGCCTAGCAACCTAAATTTGGCTTCCAGGACCTCCCGGCTACATTTCCCCACATCGTTGGTGCCAACATGCACCACGACCGCTACCTCCTCCCCAGCACTCCTAACCAGCCTATCTAGACGAGACGTGATGTCCGCAACCTTCGCACCAGGCAGGCAAGTCACCGTGCGGTCCACACATCCGTCGCAGACCCCCCTGTCTATATTCCTAACTATAGAATCACCCACAACAAGGAGACCGCAACCCCCCTCCCGCCGAGGAGCATCCTTAGTGCGACTGGATGCGGGCTCGTCACTAGAAGAAGGGCCCCCCACTGGGGGATTGATTCCCTCTGTTCCAAGCTGACGTCCTCCAGCCCTGGGACTCCTTTCCCCAGCAGCTGAGGAGCTGCCCTTCTGAGGGTGGGACGAATCCTGCAAGTCCCCGGATGTCTCACAATGGACCCTCACTGCCTGCCTCTGCTTCTCCAGGTCCGCAACCAAGGCCTCTAGGGAGCAGATGCGTTCCCTGAGTGCCTGGAGCTCCTTGCACCGAGGACACACCCAGGACTTATGCCCCAGAGGCATATAGTCATACATGTGGCACTCTGTGCAAAACACTGGATAGCCCCCGCCCAACTGCTGGCTACCTGGCTTCATCTCTCTGTTTATTTAAGGATGAGCTGCCCTGCTTCTCAGAGAGAGGGCAGAGTCTGGGGCCCTGGCTTCCTCGCCCTGCTGCTTCACTCGCACAGATGCGTAACTCGCTTGTTACCTGGCACTTGGTCTCAGACGAGGCACTTCATCGCAGGACAGCACTCGCCGCTCGCGTCCCCACTCGCAAAGAAGGTTCTGCTATATACAGGAAGTCTGCCTGCCTTCCTTCCTTTGCTAGAAGCCCCTCCTCCTGTGCCTGCCTGAAAAGCGGCTAGCCTCACCTGAACAATAGAGGGTGATTGCTGTCTAGGCAACCAGATAACACAATTGCCCTCCTAAGGTAGCTCAATTTCCCTCTGAAAGGGTCACTCCCTGGCTAGCTTGGTTCCCACCCTACTTAGAATTACTATATGTCTTAGTATATGCCTGAGCTTTGTGGCACACTGTATTTTAGACCCCAAATAGTTTAAAACACTACAACTTTAGTTTAATTTAGTGTAAGTAGTTTAAAATTAGTTAAGTGGTTTAATTTACCTTAGTTTAGTTTAAACACTAAGATAAACACCAAAGTGTTCCAAACACTAAGACTGCTACCTTTCCTGTGCTGAGACTGTGAGGTTGAGATTTCACCTCTGTCTTATTTCAGTTTCTACTCTTCAGATTCAGTTTCTACTCAGTTTCAGTTTCTACCCTTCCCTATGTTTAATTTGGGTTCTTACTCACAAGTAGACTCTGGTCTTACTTAGAGTAGCTGTAATTCTCTACAGAATCAGCTCCTTTAAGCTGAATTTTACACAGACTTAAATTTAACCCTTTCCTTAAACTGAACTCAGCCTTAAACCTAAACTTAGAGTAGTTTTACAGGTGAGAACACTTACCTTATTTTTCCAAGGATCCCCCTCCTTGCACAGATGCGTAACTCGCTTGTTACCTGGCACTTGGTCTCGGACGAGGCACTTCGTCGCAGGACAGCACTCGCCGCTCGCGTCCCCACTCGCAAAGAAGGTTCTGCTATATCAAAAAACGCTGCCTCACTGAGGGCGCAATCCTAACCCAACTTTTCAGCATTGACATAGTTGTGCCAATAGGGCATGTGTTGCATCCTGCACTGGAGTAGTAGACACAGATGTCTCCTCAAGGTAAGGGCAGCGGTGTCATCCGGCAACGAGCTGCCGGAACTCTAGGCGGGACTTACCACCTGATTGGCTGCCCGTCCGTGACATGTCGCCGCCTGCCCACCCACCGCGCGGGCACCCCTGGCTTTGGAGGGGGTGCCCGCTTGCCTGGGGGGCGCGCCGGGTGCCTGGGCAAGCAGCGGAGGGGCGCGCCAACCGGAGGGAGCCGGTGCGGCCTGCGGGCAGGCGGCGACACATCAATCAAGACAGCCTGTCAATCAAGTGGTAAGTCCCGCTTAGCGTTCCGGCATCTTGTTGCCCGATGACACTACTGGGTAAGGGAATACAGTAGTAGTTCCCTTCCCTTGGACCTGCATTGCCCTTACCCTAGTGCTGGAGTGTTGGTTAGGATTGCACCATGATGCAGCCACACCACCAGAATGTGCACTGTATCCTGCAGAGGATATCATGTTCTGCAACAGCTTGTTCCAGCAGCGGAAGGCCCCCATAGGGTAGGTTAGTACGTTTTCTTGGTCTATGCTTATAATTGTATGTGATTACATACGTGTTATTGATTCTGTATAAAGATATTGCATTTCTACCATACGTTGGGATCTAAGATTGTATATAAGAGCACAATCCTAACCCGGAGTTAGGCTGGCACAGTTAGGCCAGCAAAGTATGGCCGACACAAGGGCCACCATAAAGCCTATTTGGACCACTCCTGGAGTCAGGGAGAATGGTGCACGTCTGTGTGCTGGCCTCTCGGACTCTGAGAGTGGTCCAAACATACTTTACGGTGTCCCTTGTGCCAGCCAAACTTTGCTGGCCTAACTGTGCCAGCCCTACTCCAGGTTAGGATTGTGCCCACAGGAAGATTGATATTATTTTCTTAGTCTCTGATTAGGCATTGTTGTAGAGCACAACCCTAGAAATAGGCCTTTTTACAGTCATCAGGCAGCTGTCCGACAATCGTCCTGCTTCTATTTTGACTTTAGGGCCACACTTTGTAGGCGATGTAGGAAAAAAACTCAAAGCAGAGAAGGTTGTATTTTCTCTTCTTGACATTATTGGTTGTGGCTGGTATGGTTGGAGACATGAAAAATAGAATGATATCACAACAAGATAGTGTGTCTAAATGTGACAGAGAGAATGGAAACACTTGAGATGGGATTGGTGGTTGTGGTAGAAGCCCTGTGTGGACTATAACATCTGGTTCTGCCCTTAGGTAAACTAGGATGCCTGTTTCTTTGTAGCCCAAGGAATCCCTCCACAGTAGAGAGGGAGGTGAAGCAACACACATTTTTTAAATCACATAACAAAATGCTTAAAATGCCATTTCTGTGTCCCTGCACTTTGTGTTCTATTCTCCTGCAAAAACATTCCAAACATTTCTGCAATCAGCTGAAGTCCTTAGTTGGTCTCGTCTCTTGCACAAGTTGTTTTCAATAACTTTGAGCTTCTTCAGGCCCAAAGCTATTTGTTTGGTTGCAAGCAGACTGGCTCACCGCAGCAAGAGCAAATTTTCCTTTATTGCTATAATTTATAGTTCACCTTAAAAAAAAGAAAGTAATCGGAAGTCCCAAATGTTAAAAACAGCAAATAATTAAAAAGCTACTAAACCTCCAAAATTTACTCCCTTTAAAACAACAGCAATAATATATCCTCCGGTTCCCTTTCTGACTCCAGAAATGCCCGCTGAAGGGTGCTGCTGATCTAAAGCCAATGTGGCCAATGCCATCACATTGGGCCCCGTACTTTATGGGGCTACACTCAGTAGTGCTATCCAGCCGGTACGCTGGGCGGGACTTACGTTTGATCGGCAGTCCGCCCGTTGCGTCACGCCGCGTTCCGCAACGGGCGGACTGCCGATCAAACGTAAGTCCCGCCCAGCATACCGGCTGGATAGCACTACTGGCTACACACCAGTGTGGTGAGTGGTTCGCCCACTGCCGCACAGGGGAGCTTCGTGGGTTGTTAGTCAGCAGGGTGAGTGGAGCTGCTTCACTCTCCCTGCAGGGCCCCCATTCACCAAGAAGAGTGCTTGTGGTGCCATGCGCAAATTGCAGCACCTAGAAATAGTTGGTGATAACAGAATGTCATCACCGCCAACTGCTTCCAGGAGGCCCATTTTGGGCAGTGGGTCCCGTTCTAAAAAGTTTGAGAACCACTGTTTTAGGGCGCAATCCTAAATTAGGTAAAAGTAAAGGTTTCCCCATGACCGAATGGTCTAGTCGTGACCGACTGTAGAGGGCGGTGCTCATCTCCATTTCAAAGTCTGTAGAGCCGGCATTTTGTCCGAGGACAAGCTTCCATGGTCATGTGGCCGGCATGACTCTACGCTGTAGCGCATGGAACGCCATTACCTTCCCACTGAAGTGGTCCCTATTTATCTACTTGCATTTTAGGTACTTTTGAACTGCTAGGTTGGCAGGAGTTGGTCCGCAGCGTTCTGCGATTTGCGTAGCCAATTACGCCGCTTGCGTACGTTACACAAACCGCGTAACGCTGCGGAACGCGACAGGCGGGCTGTCGATCACCCGGATGTCCCGCCCAGCGTTCCGGCAGCATAACACCGCTGGAGCTCACTCTGTTGCATGGTTTTGAACTGCCAACCTTCCGGTCAGAAAGCCCAGCAGCAGCAGTTTAACCCGCTGCGCCACCACGTCCCCTAATCCTAAATTAGGCTGGCATAAACTAAGCCAGCAAAGTTTGGCCAGCACAAGGAACACCGTAAAGTATGTTTGGACCACTCTGGAGTCAGAGAGGCCAGCACACAGACATGCACCATCCTCCCTGACTCCAAGAGTGGTCCAAACGCACTTTATGGTGGCCCTTGGGCTGGCCAAACTTTGCTGGCTTATTTTATGCCAGCCAAACTCCAGCATAGGATTGTGCTCTCAATTTAGTCAATGTGCATACATTTCCATATATGAATAAAGAGCCATTCTTCGGAAGCAAAAGGCATTCTTCCTTTGTTTTCCGATGATGCACTCTCCCAGCCTTGGCCTGTCAGTTTGCATTTTGGAATTTCCAGCGGAACTCAGCGGCTGCTGACGGCAAGTACTGTCTCCTGCTGTTGTCAGGCAGTCTGCTTCCTGGCACATAATAAGAAGCGCGTGTGAATGGGGAATGCTAATTACAGAGGGACACAGTTAATGATGAGTTTCAGGT
This sequence comes from Lerista edwardsae, assembly GCA_029204185.1. Classification (NCBI taxonomy): domain Eukaryota; kingdom Metazoa; phylum Chordata; class Lepidosauria; order Squamata; family Scincidae; genus Lerista; species Lerista edwardsae. The sequence continues at coordinate 9,204,905 of JAJKFI010000024.1, forward strand.
AACTGTGGCTTTTTGTTGTGCTTTCGTTGCAGAGCCCTCTTCCCTGCCAGACAGCCCTTCAGGTCTGGAACGCCAATGGAATTGTGGGTTTCTTACATGGTACAACAGGAATGAAGTCATCTTCGGAGAAACCCTGGGAAGGAGAGGCAATGCAGAGCTTTGCAAGGAAAGATGTGAAAAAGCACAGGACAGGATTTCAGCCTGTGAGGACGTTCCATAGTTCTTCCCTGTTTTGTCTAGACAGTGCTAACAGCCCTTGACTAAAGGCCATCGCCTCAAAGCTGAGAGCACGTATTTGCATTCCGGCAAGCCTGCGTGCAATACCTGCGTAGCCATGCAGATTAAGTATTTCCATATGGGCATGTGTACTTCTGAAACCCTGATTTGCATGTAAATGCCCCTAGCATCCGTGTGCAGACAACTCATGTAAGCACATGTGTTTAAAGTTAAACAATACCAACTTCACATTTTCCAGCTTGACTTTGTTCTCGCAGCAGCCTGTGACCTCATTTTAATGTGCAGTGTGAACTATATTTCCTGTTTCCTTACCGCGAACGCCGTCTTGCATTAGTTTCCAGTTTAAAGGATTGCCTCACTTTTCGATATAAGTCAAGTAAGGGCAATGAGGCAATTGGTTTGCTGTAATTGCTCCAAAATGGACATTTCACCTTAAGGTAGCAGTCCCCATGCCAAAGAGATTAGTATGTACTTAGGGCAGTGTTACTTAAACTGTGAGTTGGGACCCACAGCACAATCCTATACCCCATGCAGCGTAGACACAACAGGAAGAACTGGGCAGGGTATGTGTGGGCCGGTAGCATCCAAGCCTCATCTGGCTGTATCCAAACCTCTGTCCCGAGGCTTTGCAGCCCCAATTCAGGCTGCGCAGCTTGCTTGGAGCTGCGCCTGCTAAACAGCAGGTGCAGATCTGAGCAGGGGTGCAGTTAAAGGAGTGCAGGGGGTGCAATTGCACCAGGCACCAAGCTTTACGGGAGCAAAAAGCTGAGCTTGACATTAGTGGCCAAAATAGTGTAAACCTTGATATGTATGAATAATATCACCATTGTATATATCATTGGAAGGGCAATTTAATGCAGAATGCAGTGAAACAAACCAGAGTGTAATACCTTTATCAAAAGTGATGGCCAAAAAAACGGAGACAACAAAATCACAACAGTGATGTCACTTCCTGTTGTGATGTCACTTCGGGGCAACGTTTTGCTCTCTGTACTGGGCTACACTTTCATTAGCTAAGCCCCTGGATCCGAGCAAGCCCATTATGTTAGCTGGTGCCTTCCTTGGGGCAAGGGCATGAACCTAAGGTGATCCTGCTCAGATTGCTGCCTCATAGGGTTGTTGTAAAGACATGAGGTAGTCCCCTGGACTGCAAGGAGATCCAGTCGGTCAATCCTCAAGGAAGTCAAGCCTGATTGCTCCCTGGAAGGACAAATCCTGAAGCTGAAGCTCCGATACTTTGGCCACCTCATGAGAAGAGAGGACTCTTCAGAAAAGACCCTCATGCTGGGAAAAATGGAAGGCCAAAGGAGAAGGGGGCGGCAGAGGATGAGATGGTGAGATAGTGTCACCGAAGCAATGAGCATGAAATTGGACAAACTCCGGAAGTTAGTGGAGGACAGGGAGGCCTGGCGTGCCATGGTCCATGAGGTCATGAAGAGTCGGACACGACTTAGCAACTGAGCAACAAAGGGGGAAATGGGGTGGGGTGGGTCCTAATCCCTAACGAGATTAGGTCCCAGGAGGGTGTGTCCCCCAGTGTTTCCCCAGTCTCATACCTTGTTTGTTTGTTTATTGGGGTCATGGCACACAAAAGGTTGAAGACCATTGAGATACAGGAAGCTGGACTGAATGGGCTCTTGGACTGATCCAGCAGGGTTCTTCTTATGATCTTCCATACAGAAAAAAGATGACGACTTTCCACTGTTCAGTGGATTATGACAAAGAGGATGGTGACTATGGAAAGCAGCTGATATTTCTTTCCCACAGAATATAACCCCAGGCTAAGAGCTAATGTAATTATCTTTCCACTGTGGTTCAGAGAGAACAGGAGAAGGAGAACTGAATGGAGAATCACTGGCAAACTGAGTAACTGAGCAATTCTCCGCGATAGCACGCTTCCCATTGATTTGCAGTTGTCGCCACATGCTCGGAACAGGGCCTATTCCAACGCAGCCCACACAGTTTACAACAGAGAAATTGCATGCAAAAAAAAAGTGTGAAATACACAAAGCCTAAAAGAACCGTTGGCAGAAGAGATACAAACAATAGTCTAGACACTGGATTAGGTAATTAACAGCACATATAATTTATCATATCAAAGCAGGGCTACGCAGCCTGACATGATGAATAACCTGGCAGAAAAGATAGCACACTGTCCCTTGTAAAGACATGTAGAGGAATTAAGGCAGAGACATAGGGAGAGGTGACGCTGCACTAGGGATTGCAACATTCAGGCTGCTCTAGGGCAATGCTCTCCAAACAGAGGACCCCTGCAGCAGCCAAAGACTTCCCCGGTGCGAACGGCGCTTACTGTTCCACTGGGGAGCCTGTGTAACACACCTCTAATCGCCCCCTCCCCAAGAGTTGTCACTGCCAGCCGTTCCTGTCCAGAACTCAGGCGCACAGCCTGCTGGGGCAGCAGAATTCGGAAGCACCTGGCTGCGGCGACTCTTGGGGGCTGTAGTTGCGGCTTTACACAGGCCCCTGGGTGGAACGGTAAGCATTGTTCACCAGGCAGAGGGAGCAAGTGGATAACGGTTCCAGCCCGCAGGCTGTAGTCTGAAGACCGCAGTGTTAGGGATTGCAAACATAGAAGAGGCTGATTATTGGGGCAGAAGATTTAGTCGAGAGGGTTAATGCCTCCGTTTGCCTGAAGATAAAGAGCTTAAGATCTGAGGTCACCAGTTCAGGACTACCGGAAGTCTCTGTGAGCGGCAGGCCTTGTAAACTGCAGCTGATGAACAGCTGAGTTGTCTCCGGCTGCCTTGTGAGAGGGGGAGTGTGCTGGGTCAGCTGCTTCTCTGGTGGGAGTAGAGAAGCCGCTTATCAGCTAGCAGAAGACAAACGTGTGGCTAGAAAGAAGACTAAATCCAGAAAGATCCATCTGTTTGTGTTGTTGTTCTTGTAAGATAGAATGTTTCTGTAAAATTGTAAAAACCTTCAGGTTTATGAATAAAGTCTGCCCATGTAAACCGCCGTGAGTTACAGTCATTGAAGTAATCTAATGACCTAAGAAAGGCGGTATATAAATATTATTATTATTCAAAGCGGACCCAGGTGCTGTTGCCTACTCATGAGTAAGCACGTATGTGCTGCTCTGTTTTGGTTTAATACATTTTTCTTCTTAGTGATCACCTTTTCAATTTTGTAACCTGCAAAAAGCGAGTCGTGACCCCCTGGTGGGTCCAGAGTCACAGTTACTCACAGTAACGATTGCTATGCATTGTACAGGTTGGCATGTTTCCGTGAGCATTCTGTGGCTTCCCTAGCTGTTTTCTGTGACTCCCTGGGGAGTCACGGCTCTCAGTTTGGGAGCCTCTGGGCTAGCTCCTTTTATATCAACATTCCTTACTTTTTGTTTTGTTCTGCATTAGTTCAAGCAATGCCGTAATTAAAACAAAATTTACAGTGTTGTTGCATACAAAGAATGTCTCTGGCACCCAAGGGTGCAACAAAGGAAGGAAGTGGGGAAATTACATGCATTTTGTCCCTACTCCCCGCCCCAAGCAAGAGCCAACCAATCTTGTCCAGTAACATGAATCTGCAGGCACACCACTTCCTCTCAGCCCCCAGAGCTGTAAAATGGGGATAATAATACAAGGTTGTTGTAAATACAACATCATGATAATACATGTTTTGGCACACTTTGGAAGTGTTATAAAAATACTGTTATTAAAAAATACTGTCAACACACTTAAGAAAAAAATGAACACCAATCCATAACTTCATTAGGAATTGCTAGATTTTTTTGGGCCTTTGATTCCTCCTGCAGAAATACATGCATTCCACAATATCCACTGATTCGGTATCCATGGCTTCAGTTATTCACAGATACCATGAATGGGATGCCTATTAAAAAGATAGGGGAACATTAAACAAAATTCTTTACCAGGTTGGAGCAAAACCAGTGGTGTCATTCAGGCGGAACGGCCCGGTACGCTGTTCCGCCAGTTCAGCGGACGGGCCCGGGCCGCCTCTCCGGAGGACGGGCGAGCTGCTGCTGGGCCCTCCCTCCCTTGCGTCCCGAATTGCTCTGAAATCGCTCTGAGTTACAGTCATTAGAGTAATCTGATGACCTAAGAAAGGCGGTATATAAATATGAGTACTATTATTATTATTATTATTATTATTATTATTATTATTATTATTATTATTTGGAAAGGCTGATTACTATGGAAATGAATGAATCAGAATGAATCTGGAATGAATCAGATGGATGCACTATAATCAAGTATAGATGCCTGGTCAGCCGTGATCTCCCATGGAGCAGAAGCGTATCTAGAGTTAGGATATGCACCCTGGTGCCACTTAAAGGGAAGTGCCACTGAGCTTCCCAGCTGATGCTTGACTTCCACTGAGCAGCTGCAAACCTCCAGGCACAGCGCTGTGCTTGGGGGCCTGCTGCGGCTCAGCAGAAGCCAAAAGTTAGCCAGGATGCCACAAAGGTTGCTACAAGAAGTGGTGATGGCATCTGGCCTGGATGCCTTTAGAAGGGGATTGGACGGATTAATGGAGAAAAACCTCCATCACAGGTTAGAAGCTATGATGGGTATGTCCAGTCTGAGATTATTTGGTCGCTCATCAGGAGGACTGGATAGAAATCATGAGGACTGTCATCCGAATTGGCCATGGATGGCAGGGTTTTTTGTTTTGTTTTTTGTTTTGCCTATCCCAGACAGGTGAGGGGAAGGACAGGTGTTCAGTAGGTTTCATGACTTAAAAACTGGTCACTTGTGCTTAATAAAGTTAAACACCAACCTCAGTCTGGTGTCTTCCTTGGGGGTGGTGCAACGGTAATAGGCTACCTTAGAATGCCAGATGCAGGGGAGTGGCAACGAGATACAAGCATCTGATTGTCTTGTGTGCTCTCTGAGGTATCTGGTGGGCCACTGTGAGATACAGGAAGCTGGACTAGATGGCCCTTGGGCTGATCTGGCGGGGCTTTTCTGATCTTTTTAAGGCCCAGGTTGGGTTGCAAGTTATTATAGCTCCCTCCCCACAGACAGAATAGCAAATTCTGTTTTATTTACCTCATATTTCCCTCAGAATTTTACCTCAGAAATTTACCTCAGAATGCCAGATGCAGGGGAATGGCAGCGAGTTACAAGTATCCGGTTGTCGTGTGTGCTCCCTCAGGCATCTGGTGGGCCACTGTGAGATACAGGAAGCTGGACTAGCCCTTGGCCTGATCCTCCAAGGCTGTTCTTATGAAGCTGCTGGAGAAAGAATGGGGGCGACAGCCACATTGCAAACCTGCCACTACCCTCCTCCAAACCCAGAAGTGACATCATGATGTCATGGAATCACTGTATCATGTGACCATCACAGGTGGCAACAACCTTGGATATGCACTGGAGGATGATTTTGAGAATGACCTTGGAACGGATGCCATTTTTGACCCTGGGTTGGCAACTGGCGAATGAAGTAGCCTGATATTGGCCAGGGGGCCACCACCCATTGCTGACCCCCTAGGCACCACCAATCTCTGATTTGAAAACATGTATTTATTTTGGAGATTTCTATACAGCAACCCAGGCAACAAGCTGGGAAGACCAAACATTCTGGTCTTCACTCATTTTGGAAGCATTTTGGAAGAGAAAATGGAAGTGGTTTTTAACTAAGCAGATTTACTGCAGATGATTAAATATAGACGACAAATATAGCAAACTGTCCCTTTAAATTTGTATTAAAATTCAGTTGGGTTATAGGTCAGAGGCAAATAACTTGCTTTGCATACAGAAAGTACCAGATTCAATCCCAGCATCTCCAGTTAAGAGGATCAGGCAAGCAGGTAATGGGAATGACCTCTTCCCGAGATGCTAGCTAGATAATATGGACTAGATGGATTAATGACTTCACTATGCAAAAGGCAGTTTCATATGTTTAAGTGCAGCTCAAAAGCTGCCACCATTCCTGACCTTCTGAAAACTCACACAAAGGACACAAATAGTAGCATCTAGTGACCGAACCCAGAATTATCCCTCCTAAGACAAAGAGAGAACAAGAATAGTATAGAGCTAGCTTTTTTTTTTTTTTTAGCCAATGCCCTTTCTGCTTTCTGAGCAGGTGCCATCTCAAGAAACTGTTCGCTCTTTGGATTGGACAATTCTGTTTCTACTGCACCCGCAGCCCCACATTTGCCAAGTCTGCTTATAAACTGAGTACCATGCTACCCAGTTCTCCTTCGTATACGATGGCACTGATTTTCTCTACTCAGGTGTTTTAAACAATTTGGGTCAGCACATGCACAGGTGAGATGATCTGAGAGGGAATTTTGCTGTCAACGCCTTACCTCTCTCCTTCCCCCAGTCTGCCGTGTGCCATAACCAAAGCGGGTAGACATTGCTGCTGGCACACAAAGCCAGACAGGAATACAAAAGCTCCCTCCCAGTTACGTGGAGAATTCTACCACCCCCTCCCCAACTCTTTCTAATGGCATGTTCCCAAGGGTCCAGGAGGAACTGGGGCAACGCTCAGGCTGAGTTCTATCTACAAAAGGCAAGTGAAGAGTTAAAACATCAACATAGTTTATTAAAACAGCAATGGAGGGGCATATAACACAAAAAGGAAAAGAAAATAGAATAGTCTTGGAACAGGAGGGTGATCCGGGAAGCAGGCTGGCCTGGGGAGGGGGGCAGTGTCTGGATGCGGCCATTAGGGCCATGTAGGAATATCTGATCTGCACGCAGCGAGTTAATCCGCTGTTGCTGGGCTTTCGACCGCAAGGTTGGGAGTTCAAGACTGCGCGACGGAGTGAGCTCCCATTGCTTGTCCCAGCTCCTGCCAACCTAGCAGTTCGAAAGCACCTAAATGCAAGTAGATAAATAGGGACCACTTTGGTGGGAAGGGAACGGCATTCCGTGCACTACATTGTAGAGTCATGCCGGCCACTTGACCACGGATGCTTGTCCTCAGACAAAACGCCGGCTCTACAGGCTTTGAAATGGAGATGAGCACCGCCCCCTACAGTCGGTCATGACTAGACCATTCGGTCGTGGGGAAACCTTTACCTTTACCTTTTACTTGCTATATAGCGGGCGCAGATCCGAATAGCCCTCAGGGCTGGCTGGTGCCTATCCCAGGGAAAGGACGCAAACATGCCCTTGTCCTGTGGAGGCTCCAGTGCAGTCCCAATCTGCATTGGATACAGCACAGGCACACTGGCCTGTGCTGTTTTGGTGCAGGTTAGGATTGTGCCCTGAAACTGTGGTCATGGACAGATTCACTGTAAAAGAGCCAGATCAGAATATCCCTGAGCATCCTGGGGTTAAAAAAAAGTAGGTTCCGTGATGTCGTTGCCTAGTTTGATTGGATATTTTACAACCACCTGGGCATTCCTACCTGCCCTCTCACCTGGTCGGGTGTTGGCTTGGCTGTTCAGTCAAATGGTGCATGCCAGTCCTAGCATATGGGTTGTCTGGGGTCTTTTTTCAAATGGCTGGACTGAGATGAAGAAGACAAGGAACACACAGAACAACCTTTCTGCCTGGCCATGAGGCCTTTCTGCAGTGGTGCTAATTTTTCAAGTGTTTCAGGGAACTGATGTTTCGGCTGAGCCAAAAGGGGAACGTATGGGTGCAAGGATGGAAACATGAGGAGCTCAATCACCACCAGCAGCGTAGCTGCAGGGGGGAGCACGGTAAGTATTGTAAGCACCACAACGTGCTGTATAAGCGGCCCCTCCCAATCACTGTTGGAGCCATTCTGGGCAGACTAGAATGGCTGCCTAGAATGGCTTTGACGCTGAATAGAAGGGGCTGCTGGCACAGTGTGTTGTGATGCCTGCAATACTTTCTGTGCCGCACCCTGTAGCTACACTGTTGATCACCACATCAGATTTTTAGCATTTCTCTCCTTCATTATTTTATAACAGAAGAGCATGAGTGGAGAATGGCCATGAAATAAAGAAGAAATCAGCATCTCTTTGAAAATAACGGCTCTACAACTATGAATGCATCTTCCTCCTGTCTTTTTTTTTTTTTTTTTTTTTGCTGTACTTATTCCCCAGGGCCATGACATTCTTCCTTTTCATTCGGGTCTGCATCAAGTGTCTTGCCTCTCAATGTACAGCTTTTAAGGGTATTTTTAGATACGGTATTTGAGCAGCTCAAACAGATGGCCATAGAGTATGACACTTGAATCGGAATGTAGGCCATTGCTTTCCAAGACGCGTGCATGAGAAATCTTTAATGCTTTGGGGATAAAAGAGCTGGTATGAGTTGCTACAGGTCTGCTCCTGATTTCAACTGTACCTTCACAATACAACAGAGAGGGGTGGCGGGGAATCGCCAACTGAGACGGTTTGGGCAGCGTCAAAGCTTTTCCTGCCTCATTAAAACCAATCCAAGCCTCATATTCCATGTTAGGTTAGAATGGATTCCCCACCCCATTTTTGAAATGCCATCTATATCTTACAGAAATCCAGGCCTTACTGGAGGGAATGCATTAAAGCCAAACTATTGTGTATGACATCACTCTGGCCCCTTATGGCTCAGAGCGCAATCCTAACTTGTGCTGCAGCAGCAAGGTTGGTGGACCTGTGCTGTACCCAGCGCAAGTTGGGAGTGCTCAGGAGCCTCTCTGGGGCAAGGGCATGTTTGCACCAGTAATGGCATCTAAATGATTTAGCAACAGGTACTCACTTTTGATTGGCACTTATGTCGGGGCCTGCCCACCGGAAGTGAGGTCATAGTTGGAACCCAGGAACCGCCCCCAGGAACCACCGTACCTCCTCGGTAGGCCGTGCGGCGGCCCGGGAGAAGGCCTGGGAGTCCCGGGCCTTCCCCAGGGCCACCGCATGGGCTACTGATTCCCCCCTCAGGAACCGCCGCACCTCCTCGGGAGGTTGCCCCAGGCAGCCTACTTGCTCACACTGCCGCCGCCATCGGTCTCCCTCGCTCCACTGCCTGCCTGCCTGGCTCGGAGAATGTGCAGGCAACTCAAACATGCAGGCAATTCAAACGTTGCAGGGGGCGGAGCGGAGCGCCGACAGAGTCGACGAGTGGGCGGGTGAATGGGCGGGGCCAGCCCTAATCCTAGGAACGGGTACTCGTGTACCCCGTGACATGTCTGGTTTGCACCCTTGTCCCAGGGGAGGCTCCAGCCTCCCCTCTGTGCTCCTTGGATCTGCACCTGCTACGTGGCAGACGCAGAGCTGAGGACGAAGCACGGACCAAATTGGGGCCACGTGGCCTAGGGATGGAAGCTTGGATGTGGCCTAACAGCCAGATCCCAACTCCATCCCCTTCCCTGGGCTCCTGACCCACCCACCCACTCAAGTTGAATTTGATCCCATTTCCAATCTTTGTTAACATAACACAGCCCGTGCATTTGATTTGTTACTGTGAAGAACTCTGTGGGTTTCACCAATACTGACTCTGTTTTAGCAGCGGATGAGGTCATCTCTTTAATGTCAGTCTTCAAGGCGTTCTCTGTTCATTCAGGGTGAAGGAATCCTATACAAGAGTAAGATCAGAATTGACAGAAACGCTGCCATTCCACACCAAAAGAAGTGGGACACAGACAAGCCCTACATAAATGCAAGGTTGTATTCTTCACTGCCAACAGCGTGTAACATTAAAAAGGAACTACTGTAGTGTGACTTCTATGATGTGCACCCCCACACCAAACGACAGCCGTAATGTATAATCCAATTGATCAAAGGAAAGAAAGATGTACATATTCATTTTCAATGAATTGATCAGTGGTGTCACTAGAGTTTGCGTCACCCGGAGCGGGAGGCCAGCGTGTCACCCCCCATGATAGAGCTCCTCCCAAACCATACAGCAACTTTATTTATTTATTTATTTATTTAACTATAGTACAGGTCCCCCAACAAATTAGTAACCAACAAAAAAACCATGGCCAATTTGATGACACTCACACAGTTAAATAAGAGTTATAATATTAACTCTGATACATAGAAATGAGAACCGACTCATAATAATGATTTTTTTTTTAATGGCGATTTTTACCTAAAAAGTTGTATTTTCAGTTTTTTGGCCATAGTTTTTGATAGAATAAAGATGAATGACACTCCGGGTTTTTTTATTGAATTCCAGGTGAAATTTTGCATCCAACGGTATATAGCATGATGGTATTATTCTATAAAACAGCGATTTTTTAAAAAATTGCAATTTTTACATTAAAAGTTGTATTTTAGGGTTTTAGTTTTTTGGCCATAACGTTGGATAGAATGGAGATATTACACTCCAGTTTTTTTCATTGAATTCTGGGTGAAATTCCACATCCAACGGTATATAGCTTGATGGTATTATCTTTTAAAACTGCAATTTTGATCCCTGGTGGTGTTGCCCCCCCCCCCCCCGTGTCACCTGGTGTGGCCCGACCCCTCCCTCCCTTACAACGCCACTAGTGTGTGTGCATGTGTACATGCCTGTATGCATAAATAGATTAGGGTTGTCAACCATTAAAAAAAATCTTAGCAAATTAATCAAATAAGGATGCAATCCTAACCAATTTTCCAGCACTGACATGGCTGTGCCAATGGGGCGTATACTGCATCCTGCAGTTGGGGGGCAGTCACGCTGGAGCTCAAGGTTGTTCCCTTACCTCGGAGCTGCATTGCCCTTACCCACGTGCTGGAAAGCTGGTTAGGATTGCGCCCTTAGTTTTATGAAACGTGCATATGATTAAAATAACAGTTCTGAAAAACAGGCAAATATCCTTTGTTTCTATATGGTACATGCACCATTTGTAAGGGCCATCTCAGAAAAGGCATCCCCTTGTGTGAGAATAAAGGGTGACAACAACTGGCAGGGCAATCCTAGGCTTGCCAACTCGGATGTAAGTCCCACTTTGTTCAATGGGACGTACTCTCAGGTAAGTGTGTTTAGTTGACCTTTGGATAAGATAGCACTGGAGAATTAGGTTGTCTGTGTTAATAGTTGGTATCTTTCCATATTGTAAATTGGAGCATAACAGAAGCTAATAGAAACCCTGTCTTACAGCAGGGAACAGATCTGCCACCCTGCATCCAATTGCTGGAGAGAACCCCTGCTTCCCAAGACATTTCCCCTTCAGCCAGTTCCAGCTCTGTTATGCTTTCTCTCCCGGCAAACTGTTTCCAAAGTCTATGCACTCCCAAGAACTGTGTTGTTTTACCTTCTCAAATCCTGATAGATGTTACAGCCCAGGTTGGAAAGAAACTCCAAGCTACCAACCACTGTTTCGTTAAATCCTTGATTCACATGAGGAGACACTTAAGGCAGTGGTTCTCAAAGTCCGGATCCATCAGTGGGTCACGAGCCAATTTCAGGTGGGTCATGAAGCACCTAGGGCAGCCATGTTGAAAATATGGGAAGATGGGATACTGGAAAGTGGGAGGGCTGTGTGGTTTTTTGCTGGTGTCAAGGCTGTAAATAGGCTTTTTTTTTCTTTCTGATTCATTTTGCTATTGGAAAATGGCAGAGAAATAATGCAACTTATTGCTGCATTCTCAGGAAAGCAGCAGGTTCTGGAGTCACAAGGGTGGCATTTCCGGCGTGTCCTGGACAGATTGTCATTCTAAAAAGGGGGTCCCGGTGCTAAAAGGTTTGAGAACCACTGACTAAACTATAAACTCAGTACAAAAGTCCAATTCTCAGTGATCAAGATAGCAAAACTCACAACAATATTACCCAAAAGAACTGCAAAAAGAAATTCAGATCATAGAAACCCTCTATTTTTCCTCTGAATGACATGTTTGGAATGACCCACAGGGTAATTCCATGCAAGCAACACAACAGTATTTCAGAAAGCAATTAAATTCTGACCCAAGGGACTTGTTTTTTGAATGGGATGTGCTTTAATAGACTGGAGCCAGTAGCCCTGTTTGCTCCACCGGTTTCTTACGTAAGTTCTTTCCCTTGGAATTAAGATTTGGGTCAAGAAAGACAGCATTATCTTGTATGCATGAACTTAATTGTGAGCTCTCTGACTTTGAACTGTTTCCATTTCTAACTTCATCTTATATACTAATACAAATGCGTGCATTTATAAAATGTATGATTTGCATTTTCTGCACAGTGCTCAAAGTGTAATGCAATGTATAGTAAAAAGCAAGAACCAACAACAATACATTGTCTTAAATACATGTTTAAAACAGCCTATGGTCCACTTTACAGATTCTTCCCAATTTTCAAAATTGCATTGCAAAATAAATTGATGCTTTTATTTGATACAGGTATTTAGCCTCTCCCTAGTACACCCCCCCCATCATTAAGGGACTTGTGCTGGCCTACTGGTAAGTTTGGATTGCGCCCTCAGGCTACAATCCTATCCACATTTATTTGGCATAAGTCCCACTGAAATAAATGATTTATTTCTGAGTAGATATGCCTAGGATTGTGCTGTAGAAGTTGCAGACCATGCAACTGCAAACTGTAGCAAAACTTTCATGTTTGTATGGTAGTTCTCTGTCCAGATTCTTGAAAACAAACAGAAAAAACTGTTTATTATATACCTGGTTATGAGCATCCACAGCTGATGCTAGGAACAGAATACAGCAGTGATTCTTAAACTTTTTAGCAGCAGGACCCACTTTTTAGAATGGCAATCTGTCCAGGACCCACTGGAAGTGATGTCATAGCTGGAAGCGCCATTGTGATGCCAGAACCTGCTGCTTTCCTGAGAAAGCAGCAATAAATTGTGGAGAATTTATAGCAATAGCAAAGTGAATCAGAAAGAAAAAAGCCTATTTACAACCTTGACACAAGCAAAACAACGGTCCTTCCCCTTTCCAGCATCCCCATATTCCCTTATTTTCTATATGGCTGCTCTAGGTGCTTCGCGACCCACCTGAAATTGGCTCACGACCCAGTGGTGGGACCCGACCCACAGTTTGGGAACCATTGGAATAGGGACTTTTATGGATCTTGGTCTCCTCCAGTAGATAAATTTGTGTAGATAAAGTGAAGGGGCTGTTTTAAAATACTCTGCTGTGAAGGAACAACCATGGCTGACATCCAGACCTGATTGGATGGATGGATTAATAACGCTTGACAAATCACCGGTGAAATTGACCTAACAAGACAGCCCATTTGAAGACAAGTAAGTAAAGACTGTTCAAGACTGACACAGAAAATTACACTCGTTGCTCAGGTGGCAGGGGTTGCGGCTCATTAATCCAGACCATGAATCAATTAGTATCGTGTTATTTTTAATGTTTTATTGTGATCCAACATGTGTGAGAAACTGGAGGACAGCATCAGGCAAGAGTAATCAGCCTATGGAATTCATGGCCACAGGCTATCATAATGCTCAGAAACATACTGTGAATAGCTCCTTAAATGATTCTGTGAACTCACAGAGGATAGCCATGATGGCCTGTTCATGAACTTCCCTGGATGGTTTGGCTAATTACTGTCAGAAGATTAGCATCCTCAACTCATTCGGTCATTGCTTTGACTGAATGTGACCTTCCTTAAATCCTTATGGAGGCTGCTGATTCTATGATTCATGGCCCCAAACTCGCAATATTTACTGTGCAGGAGTATTTGCTGGGCTGCAAGCTTTAATTACTTCAAGCAGCAGATGTATCAGCTCAAGATTAACAACACACGTTTATGCACACTTACCTGGGCAATAAATCTCACTGAACACAGCTGGGCTTATTACTGAGCAAACATGCATACAATTGCATTCTGGGCTAGTCCCAGACCCCCTAGTGCAGGGGTGTCATACAGCAGGCCGAATAGCATTTATGGTGCCTGCTGAGGGCTGGAAGTGATGTCATTAAGCAGGAAGTGATGTCTGGAGGAAAGGTCCATCGTGGGCTATAGGCCATGATGGGTTGTGCAACCTCCTTACACGGTTAGATAGTGTCACCGAAGCAATGAACATTAAATTGGGCGAACTCCGGAAGCTAGTGGAGGACAGGGTTAGGGTCCATGGGGTCACGAACAGTCGGAAACGACTTAGCGACTGAACAACAACAACTTCAGAATGCCAGGTGCAAGGGAGTGGCCACAGGATGCAGGCATCTTGTTGTCTCATGGGCTCCCTGAGGCACCTGGTAGGCCACTGTGAAATACAGGAAGCTAGACTAGATGGGCTTTGGCCTGATCCAGTGGGGCTGTTCCTATGTTCCTATGAGTACATGTCTGACGAGGAGCATCTGATTCAGGTGGCTGTCAAAGAGAAATGCTGTGGAGAATCTTGACTAGTTACCATTGTGTTTACCTCAGAAATTACCCCAGAATGCCAGATGCTAGGATGTAGCAACAGGATGCAGGTGTTGTCTCATATGCACCCTGAGGCACCTGGTGGGCCACTGTGAGATGCAAGAAGCTGGACTAGATGGGCCCTTGGCCTGATCCAGCAGGGCTCTTCTTATTAAGGCTCTTCTTATTATGGCCAGAAATAAGCACTTTTTCTCAATTAGGAACTCGTTAGCTGCAAATAGAAGATAAAATATGCAAATCTTGATCATATTTTCAAGATGGGGGGCCCAATTATCATGTGGGCTGCGCTTTCAGAAGAGACACTTCGGTCCAGGGGGAGCCCAAGTGCCAGATAAAGGGCTTCTCTGGGCCACAACTGGCTCATGGGCCTTGACTATCATAGCGCTTGAGATGGTGTGCCAAATGCTGTCCCTTCGGTGAACATGCAACAACCTCCCACTCCCGCGGATTTCTGCCCCCCTCCAAACCTGACCAGAGCACAGCTCCAATTGGGTCCATAGGGCTTTCTGAGCCCTGCTAAAGCTCATAATACCTTATAAGACATTAAAAATGCAACTTCTGGTTTGACCCGAAAATAAAAAGCTGTGGTTTTCTTGGCTGTGCACAGCCTCAGCAGGCCTCAGAAGAGCCTCCGGAGGCTCCAGGTTGAACCGAATTTGGCTCAACATGGGTCCGGGGAACCTATGTTGAGCCAAATCAGGGGATTAAAAATCTGCGGATAATTAGGCTCAGCCTGTACCTTGCATGCACAAGGGCCCAGGTTCAATCCAGGTGGTGGGCTACTGGTACCGGGTGCAGGGGAGTGGCCACAGGATGCAGGCATCTTGTTGTCTCATGCCTCCCTGGGGCACCTGGTGGGCCGCTGTGAGATACAGGAAGCTGGACTAGATGGGCCTTTGGCCTGATCCAGCAGGGCTCTTCTTATGTTCTTAATCCCTGCCATCTCCAGAATGAGCTAGAAAAAGACCTTCTGTGAAACCCTGGAGGGCTGCAGCTAGTTAGAGTGGATGAAAGAGCTAGATAGGACAATGGTCTGACTCAGTAGACAGTGGAGTCATATGTTTACTGGGAGCTGACATGCACAGGGTTTTCACATTGCTATTTTCATGGCAGCTGCAGCCTCAGGCTATGTGAATGGACCCTGAACCGGCTCCCCTTCCACTGTACTAAACGGAGCGAGGCTGCAATAGAAGCATTGGCGTGACTGGTCCGTTTGCATTAGCTTGGATCCCTGTGCCTGACACAGAGCTTGCAGTGATATTCTGCACTGTTACTATCGTAACAAAGTATTCCCCAGCAAAAAGTAGGTTATGCAGCATTAGCATGGTCCTCTGTGAGCTGACACTGGGTTTTTTCTGCTCAGCTCCTTTCCTTGGTTCTCAGAGCTGTGCTCAGGGCGCATTACATGCAGTTCAGATCTCTGAAGGCTGCGCTTGCTGAAGAGACAGTGCGGAGGTTTTCCCTCTGTTCTTTCTGGCAGTGGGCGTACTAATTCCCAAGGGACTCTGGGAAAGATAAAAGAAATGTTTTAAAATACAGGAACTTGATCATGCATTTCTTTGTCTCTTGCTCTCTGGCTGGTTTCATGAGAGCATAAGAAGAACCCCACTCAATCCGGCCAAAGGCTCACCTGGTGCAGCTTCCTGTATCTCACAGTGGCCCACCAGATGCCTCAGGGAGCACACAGGACAACAAGATGCCTGCATCCTGATGCCTCTCTTTTGCACCTGGCATCTCAGGTAACCTACTTCCAAAACTAGGAGGTTGCAAATACCCACCATGGCTTGTAACCTGTGATGGAGTTTTCTTCCAGAAATCTGTTCAAAGGCATCTAGGCCAGACACCATTATCACATGTGGGAATCCTGTGGAATCACCACCTTCCCCATCCTGTGGGAAGGAGTTCCACATCCTAATTACATGCTGGGTAAATAAATATTCCCTTTAGTCTGTTCTAACTCTACCGACACTCACTTTTAGTGGATGTCTCCTGGTTCTGGTGTTCCTAAACAGCCAGGAGGGCAAGGACGTGGTGGCGGCGGCAGCAACAGTGGTAAATGGGTCTCACACACACACTAAAGCACATGTGAGGTTTTTTTTTTAATGTTATTTTTATTGGGGGGAATGAATACTAACTGGGGCAATGGATCTGCCCTAATTTAGCCTGCAGATCTTTCTGTACCTGCTCTGACCTCTATAAAAGCTTCCATGTCAGGCCAGCTCACTCAGACCCTTCAGCATTTCATGCGAGACATGCTCACAATATTTAGTTCTCAAACCAAGTATTATTCCACTCCTGTTATATGCTGGAAGTTGGGATCCATCATCTCACATCGGTTAACTATGCATTGGTAGATTCCATTGATTTAAAAGCGGAGAGTGTGAGTGCAATCCTACCTTGAAGTTATCCCAGCACAGTTAGGCTAGCAAAGTTTGGCTGGCATAAGGGCCACCATGCATTTGGATCACTCTTGAAGTCAGGGAGGATGGCACATGTCTGTGTGCTGGCCTCTCTGACTCCAAGAGTGATCCAAACATACTTTATGGTGTCCTTTGTGCCAGCCAAACTTTGCTGGCCTAACTGTGCCAGCATAACCTCAGGTTAGGATTGAGCTCTGTGTGTTTGTTAGAGATATGGTTCTTACATACCCAGTAATTGTCCTGTGATATGTGATCAACAGTTCAAAATGTACCGCAGCAGCTGAACGGGCAGTCTGCGCACAGCATGGTTCCTTAATGTTCATGCATGTGTATTTAGTACATGCATGTGCACAAGAGCAAGATGTAACAGCCTCCTTCTTAGGGACTGTAATGGGAGTCAACATTGCCGTCAATGGGGCAGGTGCTGCATGCTGTAGGGTGGGAGTAGTCAGGCAGGCCGCCTCAAGGTAAGAGAATGTTTGTTCCCTTAACTTGAGGCTGCGTTGTGGCAGCAGCAGCACTGGAAAGTTGGATAGGATTGGGCCCTGAGTGACCCCGCTGAAGCCTGGCCTGTTGTGTGTCATCCATTATCCACTCTCATCCAATTGGGGGTTCACTGACTGAGCCTTGTAGCCTGGAACTCATGTTAGCATTTCACACATGAACGCCACATTACCTGCATGGATTGCTGTATATGTTCTGTTGGTTTTTCTTAAACCTTTGCACCATGTAGCCGATTTAGATGCCTTCACAGGAAAGTCCATTTTCCCTGCTACTTAACAGCCAGGCTGTGGTATACTGCACCTTTAAATTAACTGCTGTGAGAAGCATACGATCAAGTTCACGGGAGGGTCAGAGCAGCATTGAGCTCCTTTTTGTTTGAAAAACCTGGTTATTTATTCATCATATTTAAAGTTTTATAAGGGCTTAAAGAAAAACCCAGTTACAGTCTGTTTTTTAATTCCTGCTTCCCTCCTGGGTCATTCTTGTTGCTAGGGCTGCACAAGAGCCTTGATTTTAAGCTTCTCTGTACAGCTATTAAAAGGAGGAAGCCACCAGCTCTACTCCTGGGATAACCACAGATTCAGCAACCCTTGTAATGGGAGGTACAACAGAGGTGCTTTTCATGTAGATTTGTGGGCTTAATATATGAAGAGAGGCTGTGTGATGTCATGGCACATTTAACTGGAAACAAGTATCATAAGAACATAAGAAAAGCCTTGCTGGATCAGGTCAAAGGCCCATCTAGTCCAGCTTCCTGTATCTCACAGTGGCCCACCAGATGACTCAGGGAGCACGCAAGACAACAGGCTGCCTGCATCTTGTTGCCACTTCCTTGCACCTGGCATTCTGAGATAAATTCTGAGGTACTGGTGGCCAGTCAAGATTCTCCACAGCATTTCTGTTTGACAGCCACCTGAACCAGATGTTTCCAGTGGTGTCATTCAAATGATTTAGGAACAGGAACTCACTTTTGATTGGCACTTGTTGGGAACCCGGAACCAGCCACGGAGCCCGTTAGGATCCAGAACGCCCGTTCTGGTCCGTTCCCCCTGAATGACATCACTGGATGTTTCTCTTTAGACATGTACCCATAGGAACAGCCCAGCTGGATCAGGCCAAGGCCCATCAAGTCCAGCTTCATGTATGTCACAGTGGCCCACCAGATGCCTCAGGGAACACACAGGACAAGCAGACACTTGTATCTCCTGACCACTTCCCTGCATCTGGCATTCTGAGGTAGCCTGTTACCCTTGCACCACCCCCACGGAAGACACCAAACTGCGGTGGGGTTTAACTAGTGGTGTTATTCTGCTGGAACGTTGGGTGGGACATCCGGGTGATCAACAGCCCGCCCGTCGCGTTCCACAGCGTTATGCCATTTGCGTAACGTACGCAAGCTGCATAATTGGTTAAGCAAACGCCGTAACGCTGCGGAACGCGACGGGCGGGCTGTTGATCACCCGGATGTCCTGCCCAGCGTTCCAGCAGAATAACACCGCTGGGTTTAACTTTGTTAAACACAATAAATTGATCCCTTGATTCAAGCCTACTTCTCTGTTACAAAGCAGGCAGCCCAATCCTAACTAGTGCTGCCGCCTGTAGCCAACCCTAGTTGAGAACTGGCTAGAGGTCTCTTCGGAGTATTTCCCCCCTTATTCCAATACCCAAGCCTGCCCTATGGGGCTATTAGGATGGAAGTCTGAACCAAGTGCACCACCCTGAGCTCCTTGGAGGAAGGGTGGTATAAAAATGTGAAAAATAAATAAATATGAAGCTTGCCCTACCCATATTCAACCTGTTCTCTAAGAGGTTTGTGAGTTTTGAATCAAGGCCAGAAATAGAGTTGGATAGCATCTCATGTTTATATTTGTCAAGAGAGAGGAAAATAGTGTACCTAATGCAGTTTTTATGTGAAGTCCTTGAAAACCAGGGTGTACACACATGTGTTTTCACTGCTGCGTCCTAACAGCTTTGCAGATGACTCACATCTTTTTTGTTGTTGTTGTTCAGTCGCTAAGTCGTGTCCGACTCTTCGCGACCCCATGGACCACAGCACGCCAGGCCTCCCTGTCCTCCACTAGCTTCCTGAGTTCGCCCAATTTCATATTCATTGCTTCGGTGACACTATCTAACCATCTCATCCTCTGTCGCCCCCTTCTCCTTTTGCCTTCAGTCTTTCCCAGCATGAGGGTCTTTTCTAAAGAGTCCTCTCTTCTCATCAGGTGGCCAAAGTATTGGAGCTTCAGCTTCAGCATTTGCCCTTCCAGGGAGCAATCAGGCTTGACTTCCTGGAGAATTGACCGATTGGATCTCTTTGCAGTCCAGGGGACTCTCAAGAGTCTTCTCCAACACCATAATTCAAAAGCATCGATTCTTCGACGCTCTGCCTTTCTTATGGTCCAGCTCTCACAGCCATACATGGCTACTGGGAAAACCATCGCTTTGACTATGCGAACCTTTGTTGGCAGGGTGATGTCTCGGCTTTTGATTAAGCTATCTAGGTTCACCATAGCTTTCTTCCCAAGAAGTAAACGTCTTTTAATTTCATGGCTGCAGTCACCATCTGCGGTGATCTTGGAGCCCAGGAAAATAAAGTCTGTCACTGCTTCCATTTCTTCCCCTTCTATTTGCCAGGAAGTGATGGGAGTGGTTGCCATGATCTTAGTCTTTTTAATGTTGAGCTTCAAACCAATTTTGGCACTTTCCTCTTTCACCCTCATCAAAAGGTTCTTTAGGTCTTCCTCACTTTCTGCCAGTAGAGTGGTATCGTCTGCATATCTGAGGTTGTTGATGTTTCTCCCAGCAATCTTGATTCCAGCTTGTGAGTCATCCAGCCCTGCCTTCCTCATGATGTACTCTGCATATAAGTTAAATAAGCAGGGTGACAATATACAGCCTTGTTGTACTCCTTTCCCAATTTTAAACCAGTCGGTTGTTCCATGTCCAGTTCTAACTGTTGCTTCCTGACCCGCATAAAGGTTTCTCAGAAGGCAGATCAGGTGGTCTGGAACTCCCATCTCTTCAAGAACTTGCCACAGTTTATTGTGATCCACACAATCAAAGGCTTTAGCATAATCAATGAAGCAGAGGTAGATGTTTTTCTGGAACTCTCTTGCTTTCTCCATGATCCAGCGAAGGTTGGCAATCTTTACCTAATTATTATTTAGAGGACTTCCTCCAAGGTCTAAAGACAGAAACAGTAGACAAGGTGTTAGATAACATACCCTTTAAACATCTTTGGCTGCAATCCTATACACACATTCCTAGGAGTAAGCCCCACTGAGCACAATGGGACTTACTTTTGAGTAGACATGCCTAGGCTTGTTCTGTTTGTCTCATTTTTAAAAAAACAAACAAATCTTCAGTAACCTGCCTGAGAAAGACTTCTGGGAAACTCAAGTGTTTCCTCAATGCTTGTTTCCTGCCTCATCCCTAATAAAATCTGATTTGTGCCTGCTCTGACATTTTTTCTAATAGATACAACATAAGAAGAGCCTCACTGGATCAGGCCAAAGGCCCCTCTAGTTCAGTTTCCTGTAGCTCAGTGGCCCATCAGATGCCTCAGGGAGCACACAAGACAACAGGATGCCTGCATTCTGTTGCCACTCCCTTGCACCAGACATTCTGAGGTAAATTCTGAGGTAAAATTCTGAGGGAAATATGAGGTAAATAAAACAGAATTTGCTATTCTGTCTGTGGGGAAGGAGCCATAATAACTTGCAACTCAGTCTGGGCCTTAAGAACAGCCCTGCTGAATCAGGCCAAAGGCCCATCTAGTCCAGCTTCCTGTATCTCACAGTGGCCCACCAGATGCTTCAAGAAGCAAACGAGACAACAAGATGCCTACATCCTGTTGGCACTCCCTTGCACCTGCCATTCTGAAGTAGCTGAGCACTGCCTCTTAGTTCTTTCTATAATGACCAATACAAGGGCTCTATCCTTTTCAACACCAATCCTTTCCAGAACCAATACAAACTCAATGCAATACCAAGGCAAGGTAATAAATGTTCCCTTACCTTGAGAATGCCTTTGTGATTGGATAGGATTGGGCTTTAAATTGAGAAGCTCACAATTCAAATCATACCCCATGCACTCTCTCTCTCAGCCTAAGCCCTGCCATCTAAAATACGTAGATAAGCACATTGGCTTCCCTTCAGGGCTTTTTGAGGGCAACGGATACTTTCAATAGTGAAATGCGCTACAAAAGTGCTAAGGATGATTGCACAGACCATTTACAACAATACCGTTTACAACAGACATATGGTTATGGTTTTAAATCTGATTAAAATGTATTTTAAATGTATGATTAATGATTCTATCGTATTACTTGCACTGATTAATCTATTCATGCTTTGAGCTGGGAATGATTTAATAATGTCGCTACACTGGCTTCAGTGCCCTCACTCCCAGAGTACTCTATCTGCAGGCCAAGCCCAAGTGGAATTGGTGCTTAAAGGGTACTCAAATTCTGCCTCCCCTTTTGGGGTGTGCGTGAGCATCGTGAGCCCCCCCCCACCCCACCCATTACCACCACTTCGAAACTGACTGGGGGGTTGAATTCTGCTCCCAGGCTCCTATTCTGTTTTAGAAAAAGCATCAAATGAGCGGGGAGATGGTGGTGGCAGCCCTCTTCCTAATCAGAAAACAGGATCTCCAGAGCAGCCACCTCCTCTTCCATCTCTGCCATTTGCCAGCAACACTGGATGCAGCCTCCTCAGCTTGCCTGCCCACTGTCCATCCTTCCTTCCTTCCCTTTCTCTGCCTTTCTGTATTTTGACACAGACCAGCAGAGCCAGAGCAGGGAAGTTGGGAGCAAAACCATCCTCCACTCAAACTTCCCATTTTGGAAGGAGGGCAGGGCTTCTACCTGCTTCCTTGCTCCAGCCCTGTTCTGCACCTTTAAACACCACAACAGCACTACAAGGAGGAAAAGACAAGCAGGAGGCAAAAATGAGGCAATTACGGAGGTGGCTGCCAGCACGGCCGGCCGACACTCACCTGCCACAGAAAGTAGCCAATCCACTTTGCTTGGTAAGTGAATAGGCCGTGTCCACCCGCAGCAGAGATCGTGATCTGACACTCAGCTCCAGAACTGCCATGTAACGTTTTAGTGATGTATGTGCAGCACCATCTGCTGGTTTGCTTGTGTGCTGAATTCGTACCATGCTCATCTTATTTCCATAGAACAATTCTTGCATTTCACAGTCATTTGACTGGGTTACATTTTTATGCATCTTTGCATGAGCGTGTGTGTACTAACTGAGAAAAACACTTCATTTGATAAAATGAACTGAAGTCCACTAAGACTTGAAACTAAAATAAATGTGTTCATTTTTAACAGTGCAACTCTATGCATATCATGTATACCCCTGCTAACTGGACAAGAGGCACTTTTTCCAGTGGTGTTCCTCTTATATTTAGCAGGGGGAGAGTAACTGTCCCTCTTCACCCCTGCGCAGTCTTTCTAGTGGCTGTTGTGGGTGGTCTGCCTTTTTTTAGATTGTGAGCCCTTTTGGGACAGGGAGCCATTTAACTTTATTATTACTATTTGCCTGTAAACCGCTTTGTGAACTTCGTGTTGAAAAGCGGTATATAAGTACCTGTTGATTGATTGATATCTACGCAGAAGTAAGCCCTGCTGAGTTTCATGCAACTTACTTCCAGGTAAGACTATAGGACTGCAGCCCAAGTGTCACACTATTCTTTAAAATTCTTGCAGTATTAACCTAGTCCATCATTTTCAAAAAAAGAAATATTGCACATTACCACAATTTATCTTTCATTGTTCAGCTTCCAGGATACAGGTAATATAAATAATTCCTGTAACAGATGCTGTTCCTTTGGATCATCCAGATGAACCGCCTTTTAGAAATACTGTATAGTATGTTTCGGAGATTTGAATTTCAAATACAAAATACACTCTGAGCTGCAATTCAAAAATTTACAGTATTCCAAATAGAGTTTCAGTGGTCATTTCTATTTGGGATAAATTTCTTTTGTGCACAACTGCATTTAATGTCTAAGTGCTTTAGTAGTCTACTTTATTTCTGCTGCTTTTTGCTACAGATAAGATTCTGCTGTTTCTACAATCCTCCGCCAGCTTGGCAAAGTACCACCATGCTGTGCCATAGCTGCCCTTCTACAATATCAGCACAATTTAAAGTCCTAATCCAGGGGTGTCAAACATAAGGCCCAGGGGGCGGAGAAGGCCCTTGGAAGCTCTTTACCGGTCCTCAGACTCTCCCAGTGCCACCATCAGCTGCTGAGCTGTCACTGCTGAAAGAGCGACCTGCATGACAATTGGACTTGAAAATATGATCACGGTTTGAGTATTTTCTCTTCTGTCATTTGCAGCTGATGAGTTCCTATGTGAGAAAAGGTGCTTATTTCTGGTCATGAGCAGTTTAATGACATCACCTCTGGCCCTCAGCTGGAATTGTATGTGCTAGTCAGCCCACTGTATGAATGATTGACACCCTTGTGCTGATCATTCCCTATAAAATCCTAAACTGCTTCGCAACAAGGTGCTTGAAGGATCACGTTCTCCCACGTGACTCTGCTTGCCTTGCAATGATCCATCTTGGTCAGTGTTCCATTGCCTGTCACAGTTCAACAGGCAAGCACAGGACCCTCCTGTTAGCAGCATCCAGTTCATGGAACTTCCAGACCCAAGAAACTGGGATGGTCCCATCACTACTGGCGGGTCCCGTCACTGCACTACTGGGATGGTCCCATCACTACATCACTTTAGGTGGGTGGTTAATGCCTACTTTAGGGTAAGCCTTAAATTGGCATTTAATTGAGGGTGGCATTTAATTGAGGGTGGAGCTCACCCCTGTTTTTATTGTATTTTAGCTGCACCAGAGGAATAATCCCATGTGAGTTGGAGCACAAGGGGAAAGGTAACCCCTGCCACAGCCAAACACCTCTCTTGCTGCTGGTGCTCCCCCCTCCCTGTTTTACAGTAAACTACAGGGCTGTTAGGAGAGTCCAAGCTTCCATATTAGTTGAACCCTGCAGACACACATGTACTCATATGCATACTTATTTTGGAGAGGACCGGCCCAATCCTATCCAACTTTCCAGCGCTGATGCTGCCATGCCAACAGGGCATGTGCAGCACCTGGGGGGGGGATAACAATCATGGAGGTCCCCTCAAAGTAAGGGAATTATTCCCTTATCCTGGGGCTTGCATTACAGCTGCATCAACACTGGAAAGTTGGATAGGATTGGTCCAAAGGATTTACATCCAAGTAAACTAAAAAGGATCAGGCTGGAAACCATTTAGTAAAACCTTTCCTTTTATTTTGTATCAATGCCAGGAAAAGCTTCATCGCTTAATTTTTGCTAAGGGACACGGGGCAGGAGCCGAAAAAATGGCATCAATACTGTAAAAGCTAAGGCTGCCTCCTTTTTTCTGTCCCCGATCCTCTGCCGCAACAATAGCCTGCGATTACAACATTCAGCAGGCACGGCTGTTTATATCATTTGATCTCTAGGTCATGAAAACCTCCCATGTTAAATTGCTGTAATAAAACTATAAATACAACTTTGTAAAAGCTACCAGTATGTTGTAATAACTATATACAGTAGTGTTTCTCAAACTGCGGGTCACGACCTGATGTCAGGTGGATCTCAGAAAGCTGGGAGAAGCCATCTTGGAAGCTGCAGACCTTACTCTTGTTATATTCCTTTTGTGAGTGTTAGCCACTTCAGTTTTCAAGTGAGGGTCTTTTGAATTTTTGTTCAGTGCTGATTTTACATAAAATTTTTGTCCAAATCTTGATTTCTGTATCATCATTGTGCAATTGCTACAGTTCAAGAATATCAGTTTGCATTCCAGGAATGTCATTTGATTACATAATATGGCACTTCCTGCTTGATGGTGTCACTTCTGGCCATGACATCACTTCTAAACACAAGTGTTATTTTTGAAAGTGGGTCCCGGTGCAAAAAGTTTGACAAAAGTTTTGACTCACTGCAGTAGAGAAAAGGCATGGTGACTAATACATTTTGGAAATGCAGTATGGTTATATTGCCCCAAGACATCCTGTATTTCATATTTTGGCTTTATCTGTAAACATTAGTTGATTATCCCATAAAAAGCTTCACTGCAGATAAGTGCTATCAGTGACATAAGAACAGGTCACGCCACCACCTTCTAGTCAGTTAGCAACCCTATGAATTTCTTTTCCATTGAAGTATTTCTATTGTAACTGTACAAACATTACTAATTTTCCAACCTCTTCCGGAGGTTGTTTCCAACACTTCTTGTTCCAGCCCTAAGCTCAGTCCTGGGCAAAACGATCCTGACAATTTAAGGCTTACCCATTTTGTTCCACCAAAGAACAAAAGCAATCCATTCACATTGGCCTGGCTAACAAACTGCTAAGGATTTTAAAATGCAAAACATTACTGGGGGAATATATCACAAGGCTGCCATTAAAGGTGTAACAGTGGGAACCTGCAGACAATAAAATCTTGAATATAGCCAGAAGTGTTACTCTTTGGAACTTTAGCAATGCTGTCACCAAATAAGTTAAAATAAAATGTCATTATATTGCGACAATTGGGCCAGCAGATCTGTGAAACAAAGAGCCCTTGGATATACTGTTATTTTAACACATGAACATATTGAACATATGGACACTAGAGGGACCCATCACCTACCCATGAGGATCACTGGAAAATCAGTGAATGCAATGAGTACAGCACAAGTTTGTCAGTAAAAAGGACACAATGGAGTTCTGTAAAATTATATTGACTTGATGGCCCAAGGAATGAGCCATAAACCAGATAAGCTAGAGCTGTTTTATCTATTAGAGTGGTTCCCAAACTGGTGGGTCATGCCCCACCAGGGGAACAGGAAGCAAGTCATTCCCTTTAATGGGAGTGACCCTGCTCCAACAGCCGTAACAGTGTTGCCAAGATTGCAGCACTGCTGTTGCCAAGGGGCTTTTTTTACTTACCTGGGGGGCAGCACTGGCTGGCTTCCTGCAGTGTCCTAGAAGCTTGCAACCCCCTTTGATCTCCTCTACGCTGTAAAAAGCTCTTATTTTGAATCTAAAGGAAGTAACTTTAGATAAGAGATGTTGTTGTTCAGTCACTAAGTCGTGTCTGACTCTTCGCGACCCCATGGACCACAGCATGCCAGGCCTCCCTGTCCTCCACTAGCTTCCTGAGTTCGCCCAATTTCATGTTCATTGCTTCGGTGACACTATCTAACCATCTCATCCTCTGCTGCCCCCTTCTCCTTTTGCCTTCAATCTTTCCCAGCATGAGGGTCTTTTCTAAAGAGTCCTCTCTTCTCATCAGGTGGCCAAGTTATTTGAGCTTCAGCTTCAGGATTTGTCCATCCAGGGAGCAATCAGGCTTGACTTCCTGTAGGATTGCCCAATTGGATTTCCTTGCAGTCCAGAGAACTCTCAAGTCTTCTCCAACACCACAGAAAGCATCTATTCTTCGGTGCTCCGCCTTCCTTATGGTCCAGCTCTCACAGCCATACATTACTACTGGGAAAACCATAGCTTTTTCTATGCGAACCATTGTTGGCAGGGCGATGTCTTGGCTTTTTCTTAAGTTGCCTAGGTTTGCCATAGACAAAGAGATATAAGAGATAAGAGCTTTTTATAGCAATTGCAAAGGAGATCAAAGGAGGACTGCAAGCTTCCAGGACACTACAGGAGGCCAGCACTGCCCCCTCCCCCCATAAATAAAAAAGCCCCTTGGTGGCAGCAGTGCTATGATCTCTGCAGCACTGTCACTGCCCTCCTCCCCACCCATACACACTTTCCTGGTTCCCAACTCCCCTGTAGGTGTTTGGGATCCATTGATCGATTGTGTGATACTCTTATTATTTCCAATGGGGCTCAGTAGCCTAACAGCCCAATCCTGAGTTGCCTGGCGCCCATGGGAGCAGTGATAGCAAAATGGCTACCACTGCATCCTGCAGGATCCACAGCAGCTGCCAGAGACTCCTTGGGAGGGGGGAAGCCCCAGCCTCCACAATAGGTCTCCAAAAAGCTATTTTGCTAGCAGAGACTTGAGCAGCTCCATGTTGGGCTGCCTGGCCCAAGGCAGGGCATAGGATCATGTGGTGGAAGCCACTGCTAGGTCCCACTCCCTTCCCTTGCCCAGTTCCTCTGCCTCCCTCCCCAAATCTATTTACTGGTTGCCGGCAGTGCCGGAGTACCAGCAGCACTGAGGCCAGACTAACTAGCACCAGCCCAGGGACAACACTACCTCCTCCTACGGTGTTACGAACATGCTTTATGGCAGGTTTGCAACACTTTTAGCCAGCAGTATGCACATGTTGGTTGGGCCTGAAGGCTGCAAACCCATACACTTCCAGGAGCAGGTGCCACTGAATGCAGGGAAACTTTTGAGCAGACAAGCATAGCACGGCAGTTACTGTACTGCCTTCACAGCAGAATGGTGTACTGGATAGAGTCTCATACATTCAAATTTCTCAACTCTCTGCCCCACAGCCCACTGTGGAGGCTATCATAGCAGTAGTCACACTGTTCACATGCCTCCCCATTCTTGGGTCTTTTCATAGGTTGGTTTCCATAAGGACCTGGTTATGCAGCTTCTTATTTGCAAACATCCAAATTTAAGGCTATTTGGATTCAAATCAACGAAGAACACCATGATCAGCAGAACTACCTGATGCATCTCTAGTTGGATGGTATATAAATCCAGACTGCAAGTAAGCATCTCAATGCTTGAATGATTCCTAGTATTAGAGGGAATCATCTCCCTTTTTATTAGATTAAGGGTGCAATCCTAACCTGCACTGGAACAGGCAGGCCAGCTGGCCTGCACTGTATCCCACGCTAGTTGGGAGCAGGCTGGAGCCTCCACAGGACAAGGGGACGAAGTCCCCTTACTCTGGGGTAGGTGCCAGCTGCCCCGATGGGACTGCTCAGATCTGCACCTACGATCTGCGCCTTGAATCTGCAGCCCGCATCCAGCCTCCACCCCTCTCCCTGGGGCACCCCACCCTCCCTTCGCCCAGAATAACCCCTGCACCAGCTAAACTTGGCTGGCACAGGAGTAGCTTACTGGGGGCTTGCTCTGGCATTGCAGGGCCGACGCAACTGCCTGCATTAGCCCTGTGCCAGAAGCGCTGTTGTGAATGTGCTTTATGGCACATTTGCAACAGCACTCAGCTGATGCAAGTGGCTTGCGTTGGCCAAAGGGAGAGGTTTGGATTGCGCTCTAAGCAACTCTTTAGAAGAATAAATTAGGAATTATCCAGAGCAATTGGTGCTTTTAATCAGAGTAATAGAGTACAATATTTCATCCAAATTATAAACAGAAGAAAATGTAATGAAGTGTGTTTATTTAAGCAATAATAATTTATCTTACCTTTCTCTCCAAATAACTGGAGCATTCAGAGCAGTGTACATTATAGCAAAAATGCAGTATTATCAACAGAATATCAAATACAATAACCACAAATAACTAAAAGCACTCTAAAAACATAAAAACAGTTACAATATATTTATCAAATTATAAAATATTGCAGCACCAATAAAATCAAATTAATACTCTAAAAACAACCACCATAAAACTTACTGCAACTAAGGGCCAAATCCTATCCAGCTTTCCAGCACTGGTGCAGCCGTGACGATGGGGCAAGCGCTGCACCTGCAGTAGGGGGGCAGGCAGGGAGGCCTCCTCCAGGTAAGGGAATGTTTGTTCCCTTTCCTCGACTCTGCATTGTGACTACACTGGCACAGGAAAGTTGGATAGGACTTAACTGTTGTAAAGAAGGGAAAACCAAACAGGAAAAAATCAATATATTACATTTAATGTAATATTTAATTTTGTTTCCTGTGAAATTGTGAAAATCAAAGTGTGCTGACCAAGCAGACAAAAGGCGCAATTTGAAGTTTTGCTGGGCCAAGGTAAGTTTCTTATGCTGGCACAGTGCCGTTGCAACATGCCATAAGGCATGTCTGTGCCAACCCAAGAGTCGGCTGGGCCAGTACAGAAGTGCACCAGCCTGTGGAGGCTGCGTCCAGCCTGTGCACCACCCCTGGTAAGTGAGGAAGCACTGGCCGCGTTCAGCCAGTGCGGAGGCTTGGGAGGGTGGAACAGGGTTGGGAGAGGGCGGTGTCCCGGCCCAGGAATGGAGCCAGGATCCAGCACTTAGACCAGATCCTAACTCCTGTCCCCGGCCCGGTCAGCCCTACATGGGCCCCTTGGATTGCCGCCAGCAATTTTGATGGTGCAGATTTGAGTAGCCCCATAGGGGTGGCTAGGGCTTTACCTAGGGTAAGGGGAAAATGTCCCCTTACCCAGAGGTGACTTCCAGCTGCCTCCTAACCTGTGTTGGATACAGTGCAGGCCAGGTGGCCTGCCTGTTGCAGCACCAGTTAGGATTTTCAGGATAACAAACTTGGCATATTTGGAATCCATCTCTTGCAATTTGATGCTATTGCTTGCAATTCTTCTCATAAGAAGTGAAACCTCCGAAGTGTAAAGGAGAGCCTGGCTACATATGAACTCATTCCATGAGAACTTTTGAGATTTCTGAATGCTCCCCCGCCAACAAGCAGAGAAACCAAGAGGAGGAATGAAGAAATGCTGGTTGCCTTTCTCTAGGAGCTATCTCCGCTTCCCCCACTTCTTTAAAATAAATTTTTCACGGAGGTGAGGAGGATGGGAACAATGACAGGCACTTCAATCCTGTGCTGCCCTGCCACTGGTGCTGCGAATGTAGCACCAGCAGTGGGTGTCACAAATGTGCTCTAAGGCACATTTGCCCTACCCAAGAAGTAGCACTAGCCAGGCAGCTTGTGCCACCCCTCTGACACTGTTGGAGCCCTGGCTACTGGCAGGGAGAAAAGCACCGAGCAGTGCAGGGGCATGGGGAGGGTGGTGGGAGATGTTTGGAGGAAGAATTGGCCTGGGAGAGGGTGGAACCAGAGGAGGTCTCCTCTGCCGGATCCTGTTTCCCATGTCACGCCTGAAAGCCCACAATTTAGCAGGCATAGACGCAAGAAGCCTCACTGAACAGGCTGGGGTTTTGCTTGGGGTAAGGGGACGAATGTCCCCCCCCCCCGAGACCTCCAGCCGGCTTGGATCCAGCACAGGATCCAGTGATGTGTGTTTAGTGTTGCTGCTTCAGTGCTGGATAAGACTGGGCCCTAAGTAAAGGTAAAGACTTGCCACTTTGTTAATTCTACCCTTTCTGGCTCCCCCTGCCTCTTACGAGCATAATAGCCAGGCTTGGTACAAGTAGACACAATTTCTTGCACAGTTATTCATTAACAGCACTGAATTCAATGCCTATACAAGGACCATCATCCTTCGAAATGGGCATTACATTTCCCTGTCCAAACTGAATTTGTGCTCTTCAAAACCCTTGAAATTTTTCTTCAATTGTTAATGGTACAAAAGTTGTCCTGTGCTAGGGACCCAGGAGTGGCTGCTCCTCCACATCACTCTTACATAAGTAAGTGGCCACGGCCTTTGCAGACCAGTTCTGCGCCTCATAAAAGAACCCCCCCCTACACACACACACATTGGGGGGGGGAATGCAGCTATTGTTTCAACACCAACTTATCTTCTTCACAGTAGGTGGCCTTCATCCAGGGCTCTTTGGGTGTTCCCATCTCTATCCTTTTTCATATATATTGTGGTTTTCCTGATAGATTCACCTTCTCCTGTAATATATCATGTCTATCTTTAGACTGAGGGCAGTGCCTGTTTTGCTTCTAATTTTTCCTACAGTGCTCAGCATTCTTTGGCATTTCTACCATAATAAATTGCAGAGTAACTGTGGGTTCTAGCAAGCCCTGACATATCTGCTCATCTAGGAACACAAAGTCTCCCTTCATAGCTCATCCTCGGATTCACTTTCCTCAGCCTTTTGAGGCAGCCTCTTAATACCTACGATCAGGTCAATGCTAAGAAGCTTTGCTGTACACTGAAGAACAGAAACTATTAACTGGTACTTACAAGACACCGATTCTAGGCCTTTTTGATTTGTCGGTAGCTGCTGAGTACTTCTGAGGGCATTGGTAACACTGAGATAGAGCCGAGGAAAAGCACTCCTTTTCTGTGCTCTACAGAGAGTTTGTGGAACATTTAGTAATACATCAGCAATTAGACGACAAAGAATGGATGTGTCTGGTGAATGGCATTGCTTTGCGTAATATGACAGATAGTAATGTAAAAGGATCTCAAATATCCCACCTACTGGCACAACTGATCCCACTTTTATAAAAGAACTTAAATTACTCTGTGAATTACTTTTATTACTCTCCTTATATGTAAGTGAAATTCCAGAACCGTCACCAGTGCAGTTGTCCTTATTGGGTTGTAGCTGCTCAGGTATATTCCTGGAAGTGGCATTTTCTACTGTTGTACAAAGATTTGGACTATATTCAAGTGTTTCTTTTGGACAGCTGTCCTTTTGATACAACCTTTGTATGCCAATTAAATCAGGTTCACTTCCATGAAATGTTCTACATTCAGCATCAATGTTTGAATTTGCAAAGGATCCAGTGACACATGATTTACACAGATGTGTGTTTAAACACACTTCTTTGATGATCACTGAAGCTGAATCTACAGAATAGTTTTCTGTGTCAACCTCACAAAGTCTCCTTTGCTCATCACAGGCTTGAACACGGATGGAGTCAGTGGTTTCTTCCATACAATGCCTCTGGGCAGCTGAGTACTGCATGCCATTAGGTGCAGCTTTTGAAAGGTACTGACTTTCAGATTTAGGGTCACAACTCTCAGTTAGATGAATAGCTGTAAACATTTGTCGCAGCATTTTAAATGCTCCATGAAAAGCACTTGCATGTTGCTCAGTAACCCCATGCACTGGTCCACAGAGAATCACACAGTAAGGCTGGAGAGCCTGACTCTTTGTCAAACCCATGTGGACATATCTTCTGGTACCAAGCTGCAGTGGTCGACAAAACTCTGCTACAGCAACTTCAGTTATTTCTCTATGAATATTGTCCAAAGATGGCCTGAAGGGTGAAATTCCTGTGATCCTACAAATAAGTGAGATTTCCTCTGGTGACAGGCACTCTACAACAGATATACCACTGTTTTTGGCACAATAATGAACAGTATCCTGTTGCTTTACACTTGATAACAATACTTTGATGTTATTCTGCTGCATGTGTTTTATAATAAATTCTGTTCTTTTTGTAATCCAGATTTCCGATGCCCAGTATTGACTGTTAGCAGTTATGACAACCTCTACACCTAGGTCAGAAAGTGCAGACTGGATAGGTTCTGTTACAATTAGAATTCTTTTGTCACCATCATCAGGACAATACACCGCAAAATCCCTGTGAAGAACCAGTCCATCTAGGATCCTTGAACTTGAAGCAGGAAGACCCACCACAGCAGTATGCAACTCAGGAAAATATTCATCAACCAAACACAGTATATCACTCTCATTTTTTCCAGCTATAGCTTTGAAATAGTAATTACAGCACAACTTGGTAAGAAACTTTTGTCTGCTATTTCCTACTTTCCCACAAAAATAAGCTTCTAACACAGACTCCATTGCACTCCTATTAATTTGTGTATCACACACAGAAAAGACTGTTAAAAACTGTTTATCTAGATCCTGTGTCATTATGCGGTCTATGATTTGTTTTTGGATCATCATAAGAGACTGTGAAATTTGTTTAAATCCATAACATTTCTCTTTATGTGCTTCTCTTTTTTGGATATTCTTGCAAAAAGAAGAATCTTTTTTATCAAGCTTCTCAAGTCCTTGAAGTAAAGCAGATAGTAGGATGATGAATGTTTTAGCACCATCTCCAGTTAGACTGCAGTGCCTGGAAATGCATGCAATCATCATTCTGTGAATCAAGGAGAGAAAATATTATATGCATTTCAGAACTTAATAGTTATTCAAAATTTATCATTCTTGCAAACAGAGCAGAGAGGGAAAAATATTTTTAAGGTTAACATCTTAGAAGATTTGCACTACTAGGATATGAGAAGCAGTAAGTGGAATTTGCTACCAATGCTAGAAGGCACATTCAGATATAATTGCAGTCTTCACATATGTGCAAGGCAGTAGCTTGGCATCACTTAAGTGGAGATGCTGGCATGTTCATACGGCGACAGTATGTGAAACTGCCATGATTTTTCTGACACAGTTGCATTTCCCTAAACTATTACCATTGAGCAAACTGCAAGGGCTTGAGTAAACAACTTAGGGCGCAATTCTAACCTATGCTGGAACAGTACAGGGCAGAGAGCCTGTGCTGTATCCAACTCAGGTTGGGAATGTGCTGGAGATTTCACAGGTAGGCGCCAGCCCGCCCTATGGGCTACTTGGAACTGCGCCCGCTATACAGCAGGCGCAGATCTGAGTTCCCTATGTGGACAGGGGTTTGGATGTGGCCTAACAGTTGCATCCAGGCTCCACCCACTTCCCAGGCCGGACCGCCTCACAGACCACCCACCCCATTCTGCCTTCTGCTGAAGAGGCTTGCGCCGGCCATTGGAGTAGGTGAGTTGCCCAAGGAAAACTGCATGCATGGTGGTTCACACAAACAGTGCTTCTAGATGAAACGTTCCTGTCAAGAACTCAATGTGTTCCAAAGATATTTGCACAGGGGCCACCGTCAAAAGTGAATGGTCTTAAGTCCCACTGAATTCTTCTATAAATGTGTTTATATACATTTATAAATGTGATGCTGTTTTGGTAACATTTAGGGCCCAATCCTATGCATATCCTACTCAGAAGCCAGTCCCATTATAGTCAACAGGGCTTACTCCTGCGTGGATAGGACTGCAGCCTAACACAGCTGCTCTTCTGCAAGTTCTCGGCATTCAAATTTAATGAGCAATCTCTACCTTGCTGTCACAATGTCTACCTTGCTGTCACTAACTCCTAAACTGAGTTAGGCTGGCATAAACTAAGACAGCAAAGTTTGGCCCGCACAAGGGACACCGTAAAGTATGTATGGACCACTCTCAGAGTCAGAGAGGCCAGCACACAGACATGCACCATCCTCCCTGACTCCGAGAGTAATCCAAAAACACTTTATGATGGCCCTTGTGCTGGCCAAACTTTGCTGGCTTAGTTTATGCCAGCCTAATTGCAGTTTAGGATTGTGCTCTGAGTGAGTAAAGTGACTTACTGAGACAAGTTGCAGAAAACTATCCCTACTATATCTTTGTACATACTTTTTGGCATTTAGGAACACCCTATGTAAGTTTTGTTTGTGCCAGTTCCACTTTTCAGGGTTGCTCCCCTCCTTGTTCTCCAGCAGCGGGGAAAGGTCTCATCTTTGCTCTAGGACAGTAGTCTCAAGCTGTGGGTTGGGACCCATTAGGTGGGTCACAAACCAATTTCAGGTGGATCCCCAGGCATTTCAATGTGTAGTTTATTTTTAATATATGAGACTTGATGCTACCATGCTATGTGACTACATTTGGAAAAATGTTACAGATCTGTATGTTTAACAGGCTACTGTGTACAGTATATGCTTTTAACAATTATAGTCAATGGGGCTTACTCCCAGGTAAGTGTGGATAGGACTGCAGCCTTTGGGATGTTTTTTAAACCTTTTTTTAAAATGGAGATTTAACCCCCCACACACACAAATGAGCAACTAATTGGGAGGGTTAGGAGAGTTTTTTATTGTGAATAAATTTTTAAATTTGGTATAAACTTTTACTTACTTAATTAGATTTGATTTTATCATATGGCGAGTGTTAACAATTTTCCTGCTTGATAGCACATCCAACCATGATATCATTCAGTGGCATACCTGAGGGGGGGCAGGGGAGTCAAAAGCCCTGGGTGCTGGGCTGGAGGGGGGTGGGTGACGATGCCCGCCTGCCCCCATGTCACTGATTTGAAGTGGGTTGCAAAACCGGCTCACCCTTTCTCCTATAAGGGGCGAGCTGGTGTTGCGATCCAACACGGGTGCGCAGCGCTGGCTCACGCCTCCAATGAGGGATGAGCCAGTTTTGCGCGCCACCTCTGAGAGCGACCCAATGCTAGAGAATGCAGTGCTGGCTCACCCCTGCGAGAAGGAACCAGCTGGTGTTGCGCACCTGTTTGGGTTGCTTTCAGAAACGGGGCTGCTCAGAAACAAGAGTGACCTAGGGCAGGCACGCAACACCAGCTTGACCCTCCTCGGAGAGGTGAGCCGGTGTTGCGCGCTGCATCATGTCGCTCAAAGAAGCGACCCTCATGGGTGGGTGGCACCCCTGAAGGAGTGCCCCCGGTGCTGATTCCCCACACCCTGATCGCCCCTGATATCACTTCCAGGTTAATGATATCAACTCTGGTGGATCTTGACAGTCACTCTAAAACTTGACTCCTGGTGCTAAAATGTTTGAGTATTACTGCTCTAGGGACATATGGATGCATAATACCAGCAAGGCACCACACAGCCCACAGGCTGTATGTTGATGAGATATTTATAACATACGGTAATTATATCAGTCCAATTCAACATAATGTTGTTTTTGCTCAGTTTTGGAACCAAGTTGGTTTGGGGTTGGAGATGCATAATTGTCAAATAGTAGTGTTTTCAAACTGTTGGTCAGGACCCACTAGGTGGATCAGGAACTAATTTCAGGTAGTGGGTAGCACCTAGTGCAGCCACCATTGAAAATTTGGGGAGATGGGATGCTGAGAGGGCCAAGTGGATATTTTGCTTGTCAAGATTGTAAATAGGCTTTTCTTCCTTTCTGATTCACTTTGCTATTGGAAAAGGGCTGAGAAATAACTCAACTGATAGCTGCATTCTTAGGAAAGCAGCAGGCTCTGGTGTCACAATGACGGCACTTCCAGCCTTGACACCACTTCCGGCGGGTCCCAGAGATTGTTTTTCTAAAAAGTAGGCCCCGGTGCTAAAAAGTTTGAGAACCACTGCCTCAGAGCGGTTTCGGAGAACGCTATACTACTATTTCAAGACGTGTTTCCGCCCCGGGGTTCACAGCAGCGAGCCGGCCGGCGCTTGGGGGGACAATCATCTCGAGTCTCGCAGCAGCCGATTCCGTCACGACGCGCCGAGCAAGGGGGGGGGGCTCCTTACCGGGCCGTGGGGGACTCCACATTCGCCGCCTCCAGCACGCATCGCCCGTCCCGCGACAGGAGCACTTCCCCCGTGGGGCGCGTCAGCAGCACCTGCCCGCCCTGCGGCCCCAGAGAGCCCTGAACGAGGCCTGCCAACGCCGCGGCCTCCTGCGCCAGCCGACTCAGGACCACGCGCGTTGCTGCTGCCGCCGCCATGGCAACGGCGTTCCGGAGCGAGCGAGCCTCGGAGCAGCAACGCCACGATGTAACCCCGCCCAGAGCCGGCGGCAGAGGGGGGGAAGGGCGTGGCCTGTGAGTCGCTCCATTGTGTGATTGGCAGCCATCTCGAGGAGGCGCTTGGAATCGCGTCAGAGCCCGCCCCCGCTGCTCTCTTTTTCGACTTCTCAGTTAACTGGGTGGTGGTGGTGGGTGTTCTGTGACAGAGTGGTGGGGAGAAATCATACTCTGCACATGCTCGGGGGCACAGCGTTTCTCGGTTGACTCCAAATGAAGCTCTGCTTTGGCCCCTCCTCCCACTGATCTCCTGCCGGTCTCGCCTCACTGCCTGAGGGAGACTGAGGGACGTTCCCAAAGGCTGAGGAGAGCTTTCCGAGCCTGTGCAATGAACAAAGCGAAGCCAACCCCCGATTATCGTTACAGCCACTTTTAACCCTTTCCTCCGCCAGCGTTCTCACTAGGAGGGAATTCCGACCTTCTTCGACCCCCCTCCCCCCTTGGCAACAATACACACTTCCCTCTCTGACGTGCCTCCACCACTCAACTGCCCCATTCTCTCCCGTTCTGACGTCACATCGCACTAGGCTCCCGCGGGACCCGAAACCCCGCCCTCCTGCCGCTGCCATTGGCTCAGCAGCCATAGGACCATCTCAGCTTAGCGCGGCGGATTGGCCAAGCGAACCTGGGACACGAGGCGCGCGGCCCAGGCAAAAGAGAGGCGGGACGGGTATATTAGCATAAGCCCCGCCTCCTTCTCAAGTGTCTTCCCCTCCCCTTTTCCTTTCCCTCACCTGCCTGGCCAGCCTGACTTCCAGCGAGAGCATCCTCCAGCTCTAATCACCTCTCGGCTGTGCAGTCAGTCAGTGGCTAAGCCTTGTGAAGGAGGCAGATGAGGAGGAGGTCTTGAGAACTCAGCTCTTTCCTCACAGAAGCTCGGGCTGAGGGGCGTCCAGGTGACACAGCAGTGAGAGACACTGGGGCTAAGAGACAGCTGCGTGAGTTCTACCCCCCCCCCGCCTTGCTGTTCTATACAGAGAAGAGCAGCTCCAAAATAATCCTCCAGTATCTCTTTTTCCTCCCCACACCCCGCCCCCTTGCACTTAAGAGCTTGTCACTCACAGCACTAGCATCTATCTCTGTATCATTTATCCAAGTACTGTGCCTTTAACTGTTCTTTTTCTGATTTTTTTTTCAGGTAATATAAAGGAAGGCCCCTCAGCTCCTGATGAGAATGAAGAAATGGGGCGTGATGGAAAGCCCACCTTTCTGATACGCTCTCTGGATTTTGATGCTTTGCCCATTTGAAATGCACTCTCAATTCGCTTTTTTTTTTTTTTTTACTGCCTCTGCTGTTTTTGAACAACATTTTTAACGAAGAGCCCTGAAAAGGAAACCCTTGTAGCAGCTGGGCAGATTGAAACGCACAATGCTATTTCCAAGGATATAAATTTACCTGAGCATTATAAGCAAAGCTGAGCATTGATTTTTTTTTTTTTGTGCCCTAAGCATAGCAACTGCTTTTTAAAAAAATGACAGTGGAGTTTATACATCTAGCAGCTTGGGAACTAGTTTAGCTTTGTAGTATGTTTTCTACTCTCCTCTTATTTTCCTTGAGGGTCTTTGCTATTTTTTAAAGCCATTTTTACAGGTTTATAGAAAACTGGTTTTTCAGGAGACTCTGCAGAGTCAAGCTTGGAAAAGGGAGCCAAGCATCTCAGGCTGAAGCAGCTCACCTTACCCTCCACTGCGCCATGTGGACTTTTCTGGGCATCGCCTCCTTCATCTACGTCTATAAGAAATGTGGGGACTTGCTGAGTTATGCCAACAAGGAGGTGCTGATCTCCATGCTGGTGTTCTTTTCAATGGGGTTGCTGCTCTCCCATCAGTACAGGTCAAGGGGGCTCAAACAGCAGAAGCACAAGCAACCACATTGTGGAATGCTGTCCAGTTTCCTTGCCACCATGCCATTCATTGGCTTTTTCTGGACTAAATCTCATGCTGGATCTACAGAGGTGCTGCAGGCTAAATCCAGAAAGGTGGGTTGAGAGCTTAACATGGAAGAGAGGTAGTCATCTCTTTCTGATTTGATCATAATCTTGCTTCCTTCAGGGAAATTTATGTCTGAAGAGAAAATGTCTTTTATTTTTGGAAAGCCTTATTGCACTTTTGTATTTCATGATGTTTGGTGAAAAACCTCAGTTTCCCCAAAATGGAGGCGTGGGTGGTGGGCCCTAAATGTTTGGAAAATTCCAAAATCCTCTCCAAAACTTGTATTCATTGAATCTGAACATATTTCAGTTCATGGCTACGTCAGTTGGTGGACAGCAAACATCCTGAAATCATGAGACCTTTTCAGT
The DNA here is from genome assembly GCA_029204185.1 of Lerista edwardsae. NCBI lineage: Eukaryota > Metazoa > Chordata > Lepidosauria > Squamata > Scincidae > Lerista > Lerista edwardsae. The sequence goes on from JAJKFI010000024.1 coordinate 9,243,873, forward strand.
ATTTATATTCTTTTTTTATACTGTTATTTAAATCTTTTTGATTGTAATATTTGTTTTTTAAATTATGAGAAAGAGCAGGACAGAAATGTTGTATCTATTATTTGCTTCTCATAAAAATATCTGGGGATTTGAGACTTTTCCCTTGTTCTTCTAGTTGGAATGGTAGGACAGGGTTAGGGCAGAAATGCTCGTTTCTATGTTAATTGTATGAAAGTAGAGCTGTAATCCAATACGCGTTATCCTGGAAATAAGCTCCATTGAATACAATGCAACCTAAGGAAGCTTGCACAGGATTGTGCTGTAAGAGCAGTTATTTATAGAAAACGATAGGCGTAGTCATTTCTTGTCATTTTCAGTCGAAAAGAATATGAGATGATTAACAGTACAATCCTGTGCAGTACAAAAAAGTAGGCTCCATTGAGTTCAATGGGCTTACTTCCTGGTAAAGGTGCATGGGATTATACTTATGGGGTCTGCCTTAGGAGCTGTGGGATCCAATGCAAAATATTTTTTTGTGGGGGGACCCCCCACTGTGGGGCTACCTACCCACCAAGATGAGCAGCAGTGGTGAGGCACCTGGCATCACCGACTTTTTCTGGGAGCATGGGTGTAATTTCAAGCCAATCAAAAACTGGGTGGGGGGCGGGCAGTCCAGCTGCATTGATCTGCTCACCATGCTCGCCTTGGCATGGAAGATTCTATGCTGGAGTGACCGCTACAGAGCAAGGTTCCAGCTGTGGGCACTCCACTCGCCCTCCTGAAGCAGGGCCCAGTATGGCCAAATGGGTCAAATTGCTCTAATTGCAGCTCTAATTGCTCTAAGGCAGCTCTTCCCAAAGTTGTGGGTTCCAACCCACTATTGGGAAGAAAAACTGGTCCATTTCCTTTTCAAAGGGAGTGGCCCAGTAATATGTATCCCGATGGCACAGCAGTGATAGCAGCACTGCTGGCACCCAAAGGCTTTTGCCCTTACCAAGGTGGGGGTGGGGTATTGTGCTGACCTTGGGGAGGGTTTTTGTGTGAAAACTGGAAGCACACCCCTATTGCAAAACAAAGCTATGTCAAACATCAGGAAGGTCTGCAGAGGGGGCTGCTGACTTCCCAGGCCCTCCCCAAGGCCAGTGGTAAGGGGGGAACGTCCCTGGGTGCCCATGGCGCCATGATCGCTGCAGTGCCATTGGGACACCCTCTTCAGTCCCCACTCTCACAGATACTTACTTACTTATGGTCCCAGAGTCCAGGCAGGACTTTGGGAACTGCTGCTCTAAGGCCATCCCTGTTTGTACTATAATAAAAAGTTGAGATAGATTTATGCTTGTGATCCCTCATTGAGGTCGGTCGGTCGGTCTTGGTCGGTCGGTCGGTCTTTAAAATATACTTTAGGATGCCTTTTGGGGGGCTTTGGGGGATGATTCACAGACAATATAAACTTATATGCAAGTGCTTATTGGTAGTTAGAATTATTTGCTTGCAAATTGCTGAGATGAAAGGAAGAACAGGTTGCACAGATGTGTATGTAATGTGCTGTTCTCTGCTATGTGCACAGATACATTGTACCCTAGTTCAGCAGCCTCCTAACTGCAGCTGATTTTACTTGTTCCATACAAATCATGGGTGCTGCAAGTTTCCACCCTGATTTTTCAGAGAAAGAGTATGGCTCTGTGGTAGAATACAGGTTTTGCATGAAAATGGTCTCGAATTCAATCTCTACCATCAATAAATATCAAAGAGATAGTCTGGAAAAGGTTCCCACTCCCCCTAGGGAGGCACTATCAGTCAGAGTAAACGCAACTGCCCTTCATATACTAATAACCTGGCTCACATACAGTTCATTGATTCATATCTCATTAATAGAGTGGGTGTGGGACTAAAATATTTGCTCTTCTCTTTCTATCTGATGAAATCTATTTATCCTACTTTTTTAGCTCATATAAGGCAGTTTACAACAACAAAACAAAATTAAATCTGAGAACAGTTGAAAGCCAGCCATGAACAAATATAAGCATGAAATCAAAGAACACAAGAAAAGCAAACAAACAAGATATTCTTCAAAGAAAGGCTTCACCTCCTTCCAGGGAGAGAGTGGAGAGTTAGGGCCCTGTGGATTTCCCTGATAAGGGTGCCACTACTGAAAAGGTCCTACTATTACAGCACAATCCTAAGCATGTCTACTCAGAAGTAAGTCGCGTTCTGTTGAATGGGGCTTAATCCCAGGAAAGTGTGTATAGTAGTGGTTCCTTCCCCTGGCACTGATGATGTTCGGGGAGGGTGGGGAGCCCCCTCCAGAGCTCCCCAAGTCACAGAACGCATTTACGACGCGATTGTGATCACTTCCGATTTGGGATGGTGAGACTGGAAATGGATCGTGATCGTGTTGGATGCCAAGAGACTTGGTGGTGACATCATCTCTAAGCACTAGACAGCCAAAGCTGAGGTGCATGAGCTGAGGAAACCCCGGCCGCTGGATTGGAGTACCAGAGGCTGGACCAGAGCAGGGGCTGGAGAGAGATGGAGGGAAAAGCGAGGAAGGCAAAGTGTCTGAGACAAGATGGAATAAGGCTGAGGAGGTAGGAACAAAGGGAGAGAAGGTGATAGGGTTGAGAAGAATAGAGAGGGAAACAGAGAGGACTGGGGTGCAGCCGGAAGTGGGAACAACATGGTGAGCAAGGAGGAAACCAAGGAGGGGAAAAGCAGACAATGGACAAGAGCTGTGGAGACAGACAGAAAGGGGAGCTCAGGAAGGATGGGGAGGAGGATCTGAGGGGCCCAGTTTTATTGGCATGGCCCCCATGAGGGGCAGGGCTCCAGCGGCATACAGGGCCATGGTGTTGTTTTTAAGCATAGGGCATGAGCCTGGAACCAGACCATATCTTCCAACTAGGAAGTTTGTGTGTTGTGGGACTCTAATGTCCTCCGCCATCACTGGTTGAAGTGGGCTTTCTGGCAACCTCAAAGGTCCTTTCCAGGATTGGGCTGCTGGGCTTCCACATAACCAGATAATCCTCAGAGGAGGCTGCCAGCATATTCCAGGGTAGAAGAACCCCCTCAGAGCACACAGATTACCCTGCTTGTTCAATGTGTTAATCCCCTCCCTGTTAGGGAGATATGCCTTCTGTACACCTGGATCTGTAACATCCATTTGACACTTTTGCCTCTGGGAGAAAAAGAACATAGTGGTGCCATAATTGCAAGGCATAATTACATTTAAATTCTCACCAAACAAGGGATGATGAGCTCACTCTGATATGGGGTAACTATCAGTCATGCTCCAGTTGCCCAGTAACTGGCACCTCACAGTTTTTGGGAGATGGAAGTAAAGTGAGCCCTCTGTATCCCTGGGGTTCTCTTCTAGGACCCCCTTCAGATAATAACATCTGTGGATACTGGAATCTATGGCAGCCCGGCACGGACTGCAGTTACTCACTGGAGGCTGTGCCCAGTCATCCAGAGGTTGTTCTGGCCTCCCAGTCTCCTTAGAAGGCCGCCTGGATGCAGTCAGAGGCCACTTCCAGTTCATGCCGGTTCATTCGGGAGATATTCTGAAGCATGGGGAGGCAGCGGGTGATTTGCGGATGCTTAAATCTGCAGATAAGGAGGGTGAGAGGGGTGGCAGCCAGTAGGTGAGCCTTCTCGGCGGTGGCACCCCAACTTTGGAATACCCTCCCCTTAGAGTTAAGAACTGCTCCCTCTTTGGCGGTATTTCGGCGGGGGCTGAAGACCTTTTTGTTTCAACAGGCTTTTAGTTGCTGACAGGCTGGCTGGTTTTTGCATCCTTTTTTATATTTTTGTATATTTTATGATCCATGGGATTGGCTGTTGTACATTTTATTTTTAATATTGTTTTTAATTATTGTCTTTTAATTATTATGTAATTATTTTATTGTGTTTTAACTTTGTTATTTTGTAATGCCGCCTTGGGTGCCTTCAGGCAGAAAGGCGGGGTATAAAATAAATAAATAAATAAATACATAAATACATAAATAAATACATAAAAAAATAAGGAGGGCCCACTGTACAGCTTCAAAAGTACCATGACAGAACTAGTTCCCGAGGAGCTTAGGGCCTGCTTATACAAGACCCGCTAAATTCCTTGTTAGAAGTACAGAGAAACCTGGTCTTTTCTGTGAACACAGACAATGTTCATGAGATATTTGGCTTAGGATGTATCCTAAATATCCTAAATAGGATAGGTATATCCTAAATCCTAAATGGGATGTTTCCTTAGATGACTTCCAACTTTTGCTTTCATGGGAACTGTTTTTGATTGTACATTTAGCACCTTCAAAATATCTTATTCCTCTGGGACTCTTTTCTCCTTCAGCAGTTGCAATTATGAGAGAAGACATGCTCTTCTGTAAACCCAGTAAAGTCAGCTTTCCTTGCTTGGTCTCCCATGCAAGCCCTGCCTAGAAACTTAAGGTATACCATAGGCAGGGATAGCTTGGGTTTTGCTCTCTAAGTTATATATAAAATTTGGATGGAAAACATCAAAAATTTGATAAACGTTGACATCAGATGATAATTTTTATGCAGCCCTGGCCCAAACCTCCGGGGGGTCTGAGACCAAGCTCAGGTGCTGCCCCTTCTGGAATGCAAAGTGCGCTGTGAAAATCCTTATCTACCATCCTTTCAAAGCGCAGGAGAAAGAGAGAGGAGCTGAGAGCAGTGGCCTAGAGTGGATCCTGTTCCCCTTCCTCCTTCCCCCTGCCTCTCTACCTTTCGAAAGAGTAGCAAACAGGGAGTTGCAAGGATAAGGATGATGGCAATGATGACAGAGCCTCCTCTTCCGTATCCTGACTCCTTACTTGCCACCCTTCCAAAAGGCAGGGAGCCATGCTCCTCTCTCCACTTCTTCTCTTACTCCCCCATCATCCTGGCTCTTTGACAGGGCTGTAGGCACAGAGCTGGGCAGATAGCTCCAGTGGCAGCCATAAGTTTTTGCCACCCATTAGAGAAGCCCACAAACCCATGGTTTCTGATAGGGCTCACCCTATTTTTGAGATGTCAGCAGATCCCGTAAGTTATGGTATGAGGCTTCTTAAGAACATAAGAAGAGTCCTGCTGGATCAGGCCAAGCCCATCTAGTCCAGCTTCCTGTATCTCACAGCGGCCCCACCAGGTGCCCCAGGGAGGCATGAGACCACAAGATGCTTGCATCCTGTTGCCACTCCCTTGCACCCAGTACTCTGAAGTAGCCTACTACTAATGTAAGGAGGTTACAACCATTGCCTGTAGCCCACGATGGACTTTTCTTCCAGAAATCCATCCAATCCCCTCTTAAAGGCATCTAGACCAGATGTCATCACCACCTCCTGTGGCAAAGAGTTCCACAGATTAACTACTCGCTGGGTAAAAAAGTACTTCCTTTTATCTGTTTTAACTCTCCCAATCCTCAGTTTTAGCGGATGCCTCCTGGTTCTGATGTTTTGGGAGAGGGAAAAGAACATCCCTCTATCGACTCTATCCCTTCCGTGCAGTATTTTGTATTATATCTCAATCATGTCCCCGCTCAGGCGCCTTTTTTCTAGGCTGAAGAGCCCCAAACGCTGCAGTCTTCATAAGGGAGGTGCCCCAGCCCCGTAATCATTTTTGTCGCTCTTTTCATTCAAAGCATGAAAAATGTCCTCTGATGATGGATAATGCTGTTTTTACTGAAGGCACTCAGTTTAGACATTTGCTGGTAAATGCCAATAATTGGCAAATTATCAGACCACCCTTCACTTGCAGAAGAAGATCTATGATCACTCCCTCTGAAAGCCTATTTCATTTTGATTTTTCATTATCGCTTTCATTTTGTGTCCAGTCCAGTACTTGTCTTCATACATTATTTCTGCATAGTATGTCTCCCTCTTACAGCCCTCTTGAAGAAGTTTGCCAAACACAGTGGCTCACCATGAGGACCCCTGGGGGCTGTAGTTGGGTCTTCACAATGTGAAGTATGTTTGAACCACTCTCAGAGTCAGAGAGGCCAGCACACAGACGTGCGCCATCCACCCTGACTCTGAGAGTGGTCCAAACGCGCCTTTTCGGTATCTCTTGTGCTGGCCTAACTGTGCTGGCCTAACTCCAGGTTAGGATTGCACCCATAGATCACCACTTTATTGTCTTAATTGTTGCACACTATATTTGTATTTTGTGATTTATTGGTTTTTTAACTTTGTCAATTGCTCTGGGGGTCCTCTGGACTGAAAAATGGGCCATAAATGTTAAACATTAATATGCTGTGTGGTAGTTTTTATGAGGGCCATGGTGCTAAAACCCTTGGTGAACGAGACCAAACCCATATGCTGAATCCAGGTGCTTCCAGTCATTAAACATCACAACATCCTAAATAAGTTTTTTTGGCTTGGCCTGATCTTTACAGGGTCGACGAAGAGTCAGCATCTCCGCTGAGACGTCCACCGAAACACCTACAACTTCAGCATTCACACCTCAGAGTGATCCCGAAGTTATCATTGTGGGATCAGGGGTACTTGGGTCGGCTTTGGCAGCAGTGCTGGCAAGAGATGGAAGGAAAGTGACAGTAATTGAGAAGGATCTGAAGGAACCAGACAGGATACTTGGAGAACTCTTGCAGCCTGGAGGCTATAATGCTTTGAAAGACCTGGACCTGGAAGGTACTCAGTCTTGGATTCATTGGTCTTACTCTGGTGCATTCTTTACTTGACCTCTTTTTAAGTAATGGTGATGTCCTGATCCTTATTTTCTGGCTATACCTTTATTGGCTACATCTGCTGGCTACAAGCATTGCATGTGTTCTACTTTCTTGAGCTATGAAACATTCCAGAGGTAGTAATATCAGATTTCCTAACCTGGAGTTAGGCCGGCACAGTTTGGCCAGCCCAAGGGACACCGTAAAGTTTGTTTGGGCCACTCTCGGAGTCAGAGAGGCTAGCACACAGACGTGCGCCATCCTCCCTGACTCCGACAGTGGTCCAAACGTGCTTTACGGTGGCCCTTGTGCCAGCCAAATGTTGCTGACCTAACTGTGTGTGATGTCCATGTCGTCAGCGGCGGGGGGTTGGGACATCGGCGGACGATGGAGGAGGTGGGCACGCTGGCGCTCAGCGCATGCGCTACAAGGAAGCAGGCGAGCGGAGGCGAGGCTGGTTCTAGATAAGGCTTTTATTCTCGTAAGTGCCTTTACATTCATTGGACTACGGCTACGACCGGGGGCGCCCCGTTACCTCACGGGGCCCCCTTCTGCTGCTACCCGACCTTACTTGCACAGGCTTGGGTTACTGCGATTGCCGTCTATGCCCCAGACCCGGGGGGTGGGGTGGCCTGGTGTCTCCTCGTGCTGCGTCCGGCTCACTCTCTGCCGGGGGGGTCCGGTCCCCCGAGGGCCCTGATCCTGTCTCGGGGCACCTCTCTTGACCTGCCAGGGTCTACCACCAGGTAAGGTGGAGGGGGCGGCAGCCACCCTCTGCCTATAGGAGAAAGCCCAGGCTGGCGGGCTCTTAGGGCCAATAGAAGGGGGTCTTGCTCGGGGGCAGTATTGCCTTCGCCCCTGTCTGACCGAGCACCCCCTTGAGAGGTCGAAAGGGGAGGAGGATGGCCATTCCCCTGGGCCCTCTGGCTAGCCAGACCTCCGCCCAGCTGCCAGGAGCGACCTCTTCCCTCCCCAGTCGACCTCCTTATGAGGCCTGGGCCTGGAGGTGTAGGCCCCGCCCCTTCCGGCGTGATTTGCCAGGGGAGATCTCGCGAGATCTCCTCCTGGCTTCCCTGTAGGGCCTGGGCCTGCGGGAGGCTCTCACTGCGCAGGCGCGGCCCTATAGGAGCGCCTGGATGCTCCGTGCAGCTTGCCCCAGATAGGAGGGGCTAGCGGCTCCCCCGCGGTGCCCCCAGTCCGTCTTCTCCTTTTCTGGGGCATGCAGGAGCCGCGCAGCCCCCGTCCTTGTGTCGGGGCTCCTGCGCGGCCCAGCCGTCCCCAGGGAGGGGGTTGTGCGGGCCGGTGCAGCGTCCGCGGGGCGCGGGCTGTCTGCCTCGCCGCCCCACGAGCCCCGCGGCCAGGTCCGTGTGCCCGCCGGTTCCGGGGTTGCTGCGCGGGCTCGGGCCTCCTCCGGGGCCCAATTCTGCCCTTCTTCGCCCCCTTGGGGCTGCAGGTGAGTTCCGGCGGCGGTGGGGGGGGGGGCCTCGTGCCGCGCCTGGGGGCGACACTGTGTGAGCCTAACTCCAGGTTAGGACTGCACCCTTAGTTTCATTTGGATGAGGAACAACCAAGACCTAAGGTGCCTCTGTAACTATTCCTTTATTTCAAATATCAGCCCAATCCTAACAAGGCCGTAGGCTGTTGGAAGATGCTTTCTCGCAATGTAAGGTCCTTTATGGCTGTTTCAGAATGTGACATTGCATAAAGCATGGCCTGGCTACCACTACAAGTGGCAGGATCCATATGTGAATGGGGTCCTGACAAGCCCCAGCACAGGGAATAGTTGGGAAGTGTAGGGTGGGCAGGGCGGGGAAGGAATCGGGAGAAATTTGGGGCAGTGGATCAAGGCCAAGAAGGGGGAGGTATTGGTTGTGGCAGCACTGCTGATATACTATCCTCCTTCCCAGCCTTGAACTGCCTTCCTTTCCTCACGCAAGACGTTCTAGGAATAGAGACATTTCTCTATTCCTGAACCTGCTTCTTGACTGGAGAGTTCCGGTAAGTTCCATTTCCTGAGGAACTCTCTGTTCCTAGAGCAGCCTCAGGAATGAAGGAACAATTTCTAGAGTGTCCTGCATAAGAGCTTGGTGGCTCCAGTACCAGCGCTGGGGGAGTCCTAGAAGGTAGGTGAACCTGCCCGCTCTCAACATTTAACTACTTTAGAGAGCTCTGTTGCTGCTGCAGCTGCTCCAGGGCACTCGGGGAATGGGGATGTTTCTATATATAGACTTGAGATGCTGTAGGTTATGGAAAATCTTTCACGTTGGGGAAAATTTCCATTACTGATGGAATAATTGGCACTTAATGCTTCTAATGCCTGCTTAATATTTATCCTCGTATTGTTGGTTCTGTCTTTCTCTTACATACCGGCATTTATTCCACAGAGGCAGTGGATGGGATTGATGCTCACCCCATAAATGGCTATATAATTCATGATATTGATAGCCAGTCAAAAATTGAAGTTCCTTTTCCTAGCCTGGCAAATGGCCAAGTTCAGAGTGGGAGAGCATTCCACCACGGACGTTTCATCATGGGTCTTCGAAAGGCAGCCATGGCAGAACCCAAGTAAGTGTGGCAACCTAGCATAATAATACATTAAGTGTGTTTACAGTTTTAGACTGGGCTTACACATGTGCAGCCTTTCGTTCTGTTCATTTTTAATTTTATTTTGTTCTCCAGTGGTAATTCATTGCAGGGCCAGTGCTTCTCACTTGGGAAGCCCCTCCCACTCCGATAGGCAGGTCAGTTTCAATGTCATTTGGAGAGAAGGGGCTTCCTGAGCTCCCCAGACTGGCCTTGCCTCTAGTGCAAGAAGTTTCAGTTCTGGCTAGCTCTGCGCTAGCGACACATGCACGCGCGCGCACACACACTCACACTCACACTCACACTCACACTCACACTCACACTCACACTCACACTCACACACACACACACACACACACACACACACACACACACACACACAC
>JAJKFI010000024.1:9253500-9306494 GCA_029204185.1 Lerista edwardsae
CACACACACACACACACACACACACACACACACACACACACACACACGGTGATGAAGAAGCAGTTTTGTTTTTCTGGGAGTACAGAGAGTACTGACCTGACTCCTACATTAATTAAACTGACCTGGTTTAATTATCAGTTGTGCTCCAGTTGCTTGATTTCAAGGTGGTGTAAAATTAAATGCATTATCAAAGGCATCTGGATGTTTTTGGCAGAAGGACATAACAGCTTCCAAAGGGCCATGAGAGTGCTAATTTCCTGAAAGCACAGGGCTTGCTTTTACGAGAACACCCAGATCTCTTGTTGGAAATGCAGAGAAGACTGGATTTTCCTGCAAATACAGACACAGTGAGATACCAAGGTTTGGTTCAGGAGAACCAGCAGCCCCTCTTGGATTTACCCCAGAAATGTTTCTTACACGTTACTTTTATTTATTTAAAAGATGTATACATCTTTGGTTGTATACATGGCTGTTGGTTAAGATGGCTATAAAAAGAATAATATACCAATTTAAAGCAAAATCTCTCTATATAAAAGAGAACGTCTGTAGGTTTGTACATTTGTAGGTTTGTACGTTTGTGTGTACGTATGTTCCGCATAGGCTCCGCAACGCCTGGAGCGATCGGCACCAAACTCGGCACGCATACACCTTGCAGCCTGGCGACAAACACTGCGGGGGTCAGGCCCCCCTTGCGCCCCCAGGGGTGGGGGTGTGGGTGGAACATAAACACGATCGCAAACGGCCGACATAGGTGTCGAATCCATCGTTTCCGGGGTTGCCAAGACGAGTGACGATGCCCCTGATGCAGTTTGACTCCGGGTTCGGCCCCCTTTGGCGTGGGTGGGGGGTGAGAAGGGGTGCAAAACAAAACGTCCACCATGCCCTCCTAGAATGCCTGGAGTGACTGACAGCAAACTTGGCAGCTGTGTGCCTTCCAGTCTGGCAATGAATACTGTGGGGGTCAGGCCCCCCTAGCACCCCCAGGGGTGGGGGTACGCGGGGGCCCCCACGTAAAAACGGTCGAAAATGGCAGAAATCGGCGTCGAATCTATACTTTCCGGCGTTGCCGGGATGACCAGCAACACTCCCGACATTGTTGGAGTCCGGGTTTGGCCCCCCCCTTGGCGTGGGGGGCGAGAAGGGGTGCGAAACAAAATGTCTGCCATGCCCCGCTGGAACGCCTGGACCGATTGGCACCAAACTTGGCATGCAGATGCCTGGCGGCCTGGTGACAAACACTATGGGGCTCAGGGCCCCATAGCATCCCCAGGGGTGGGGGTACATAGGGAGCACCACGTGAAAATGGTAGAAAACAGGCGAAATCGGTGTCGGATCCGTAGTTTCTGGGGCCACCGAGACAAGCAACGACACTACCGACGCCGTGGGAGTCCGGGTTCAGCCCCCCCTTGACATGGGGGGCGAGAAGGGGTGTGAAGCAAAACGTCCACCATGCCCTGCTGGAATGCCTGGAGCGATTGGCACCAAACTCGGCATGCGCATGCCTTGCGGCCTGACAACAAACACTGCGGGGGTCAGGCTATCCTAGCGGCCCCGGGGGTGTGGGCCCGCAGGGGGGCCCACATGAAAATGGTCGAAACGGGCCGAAATTGATGTCGGATCCATAGTTTCCGGGGCCGCTGAGACGAATGGTGACGCTCCCGACACCGAGTCTGGGTTTGACCTCCATGGGCATGGGGGGCGAGAAGGTACGAAACAAAACGTCCACCGTGACCCGCTGGAATGCCTGGAGCGATTGACACCAGTATGCTTTATGGTCTGGGGACAAACACTATGGGGGTCAGACCCCCCTACCGCCCCCCAGGGGTGGGGGAGCATAGGGGGGCCCATGTGAAAATGTTCACAAATGGCCACAATCGGTGACAAATCCGTAGTTTCCGGGGTCGCCGAGATGAATGGCGCCGCTCCCAATCCTCTTTGAGTTCGGACTTGGGAGAATTTGTTACTCGGGCAACGCCGGGTCAAAAAAGCTAGTAATATATAACAATAACATAGCACAGTGTTCTTCAAACTGTGGGGGTGGGGTGGGGGTGGAGAAGCAGCTCTGGCTAGGAATTGGGCTTTCCTGTTTCACTGCCAGGCTGTGGGCATCCCGTGCCAAGGGGCAAGGCATTCCTTGCTGCAGAGAGAGGTTAGGAGGCGTATACTTAGGCAAGTGTTAGGCAAGTGTTCCCTGAGAGTGGGACAGACTGTAATGAACCATTTGAGCCTCCCAAAATACTAACATCAAAGACCAAGCCTCTTGCAAAAGACTGAGTAAGAGCAGGAGAGCTTCCATGTGAAGTGGCTGCCTTAGGTGGAAAAGGGGGCTTGCTCTCTGTGGGGGGAGCTCCCTCCTTGCAAAATATAAAAATAAAAATGGGGCATTTCTCAGATGAAGATCTTCAAGGGACTGCAGCCAGGGGATTCCCTATTATCTAATCTACCCAAACCCTGTTCAGATATTATATATGATATTGCTCTGTGGGAAAAAAGCAATGCATCCCTCTCCATCTCTAACCCATTCTAAAGTCGAGTTGCAAAAGTAAAGATGAGGGCAGTGAATTTCCTCTGTCAATTTCCACATAAAGGTGCATAGTGACAGGACAGGACATCTCTTCCATGCCATAGTCAGGATTTTCTGTAGGATTCTCATTTTCCATCCAAAAAGAACATTTGATAGTTTTCCCAAGGGAGGATGCGTGCACAAGACACAGTTCTGGAAGCCGCCAGCCCTGGTCTCAAAATGATGGTACTTCCTGCTTGATGATGTCACTTCCGGCCATGACATCACTTCCAGTGGGTCCCAGACAGATTGTTGTTCTAAAAAGTGGGTCCCAGAGCTAAAACGTTTGAGAACCACTGGCACAGAAAATGAAAGTTGCTCAAAAACCAGCACTAGAACAACAATTAAAAGCAGCAGAGACAGCAATAAAACCAGAAAGCATTGAAATGAAATCTGCTAAAATCCCAGGAGAACAAGATATTCTAATTCAATCAAAAGTAAGACATATTGCAGATAGTTTGAAGCATTCATTTTTACAATGGCTGCAGCAGTATGGCTTAGGGGAAAACGTGGGTGCCTGACCTCAGACCTAACTGGAAACCTTTACACTATTACTCAAGGAGGGAGGACACCACTCTCCAATTAGGCTTTCAGTTTCCCAATGTTTCTGTTGCGCAGCTTGATATTGTATTGGGTAGCACATTTCAGTGAATAATTATTGATACCCTAACCCTATCCCAGGGTACTTTGTGATCAAGCCAGAACGAGGTCCTCTTAAGTGGCAGCTCTTCAGTTGTGGACTGCTTTCCTTTGGGGAAAATCGATCTGCACCAACTCTTATTGTCTTTTCAGCGTCAGGTGAAGACGTTTCATTCTCTTCACACTGTCTTGAAAATCTCAGACAAAACTACCTTTGATACTATTAGGAATATGGTGCTAGAGAAGTCAGGTTTGTAGCCTTTCTGGAATACAGTCAATCCTCTTTGTCTGCAACCTCGCTTATCCGTGAGGGGCAGAATTGCTGCTTCCCTTGTTATCTGCACCTCTGTCCTAGTTATCCACTATGCAGAGACCTTCCAAAGGCTGCAGGGACCTTCAGAAGGGCACCTGTGACCAGCACTTTAAAATGGCCAGCAGAAGCATCCGCTGGCCATGTTTTAAGAGGTCCATGCTGGTTGCGGGTGCCATTCTGAAGACCTCAGAAGCCTCTGGAAGGTCCTGAGCTTAATATTAAAAAGGTGGCAGAGCAGCTTTTAAACTGATCCCTGGGGGAAAGCCGACAGGAGCCGAGTGGCGTCCGGTTCGGAACTCCTCATCCCTACGGGAAGAGGAGGGTGGAGGAGTACCAAAGAGTAATGGAGGAGTAGGAAATAGAACTTCTAAGCTGAGTGTAAGTGACAGTTTGTCCAGTAAAAGGAGAGGAGGGGAAAAGGGATAAAAAAAGTCCCTCTTTAGAGAACCCCGTATATAGGTGTTATTATGCGAATGCTCGAAGTCTCCGAGCAAAGATGGGGGAATTGGAATGTTTGGTGGCTAGGGAAAAGATTGATATAGTAGGCATAACGGAAACCTGGTGGAATGTAGAGAACCAGTGGGATACTGTAATCCCAGGCTATAAACTCTATAGGAGGGACAGGGAAGGGCGTGTTGGCGGAGGGGTGGCCATCTATATCAAAGAAGGGATAGAATCCAGCAGAGTAGAAACTGAAGGTGGGCCGGACTCCACCATGGAGTCACTATGGGTTAAACTACCAGGCCGTAAGAGCAATGTAATAGTGGGGGTGTGCTATCATCCTCCCGATCAAAAACTTGAAGGTGACCTTGAAATGAGGAAACAAATCAGGGCAGTGACCAAGAGAGGCAGGATTGTAATCATGGGGGACTTCAATTATCCTCATATTGACTGGGTCAACTGCTGCTCTGGTCAAGAAAGAGAGACCGGATTCCTTGATGTGTTGAATGACTGTGCCTTAGAGCAGCTAGTCATGGAGCCGACCAGAGGACAGGCGACTCTGGATTTAATATTGTGTGGTACTCGGGACCTAGTTAGGGATGTAAGTGTTACTGAGCCATTGGGGAACAGTGACCATGCTGCGATTGGTTTTGCCATGCATGTCCAGGAAAGAGGGCAGAGCAAATCTGACACAAGAACCCTTGACTTTCGAAGGGCAGATTTCCCTCAGATGAGGAGACTAGTTAGACAGAAATTGAAAGGGAAGGTAAAAAGAGTCCAATCCTTCTAGGCTGCGTGGAGGCTGTTTAAAAAAACAGTAGTAGAGGCCCAGCGGAAGTGTATACCGCAAAGAAAGAAGAGTTTGACAAGGTCCAGGAGGGTGCCTGCATGGCTGACAAACAAAGTTAGAGAAGCTGTAAAGAGCAAAGAAGCTTCCTTCCGTAAATGGAAGTCTTGCCCCAGTGAGGAGAATAAAAAAGAACATAAACTCTGGCAAAAGACAAGTAAGAAGGTGATACGGGAGGCCAAGAAAGCGTTTGAGGAACGCATGGCTAGCAACATAAAAGGGAATAATAAAAGCTTCTTCAAATATGTTAGAAGCAGGAAACCTGCCAGAGAGGCGGTTGGCCCGCTGGATGGTGAGGGAGGGAAAGAGGAGATAAAAGGGGACTTGGAGATTGTAGAGAAATTAAATGAATTCTTTGCGTCCGTCTTCACAGCAGAAGAACTTGGGCAGATACCACAGCCCGAACAGCCCTTCCTAACGAAGGAATTAAATCAGATACTGGTTAATAAAGAAGATGTTTTAGATCAAATTGATAAACTACATATAAATAAATCACCAGGCCCAGATGGTATACACCCAAGAGTAATTAAGGAACTAAAGAACGAAGTTGCTGACCTCTTAACTAGAGTATGCAACTTGTCCCTTCAAACGGCCACGGTACCAGAGGATTGGAGGATAGCCAATGTCACGCCAATCTTTAAAAAAGGGAGAAGGGGGGACCCTGGAAACTACAGGCCTGTCAGCCTAACGTCTGTTCTGGGTAAGATGGTGGAAAGCCTCATCAAAGATAAAATCCTAAAACATGTAGAGGAACAAGTACTGCTAAAGGAAAGTCAGCATGGCTTCTGTAAGTGTAAGTCTTGCCTCACAAACCTTTTGGAATTCTTTGAAAAGGTCAACAGGCACGTGGATGTGGGTGAACCTGTGGATATCATATACCTGGATTTTCAGAAGGCATTTGACACGGTCCCCCACCAAAGACTGCTGAAGAAACTTCACAGTCAGGGAATAAGAGGGCAGGTCCTCTTATGGATCCAGAATTGGTTGAGGGCCAGGAAACAGAGAGTGGGGGTCAATGGGCAATTTTCAGAATGGAGAGAGGTGAAAAGCGGAGTGCCCCAGGGATCTGTCTTGGGGCCCGTGCTTTTCAACTTGTTCATAAATGACCTGGAGACAGGGATAAGCAGTGAGGTGGCCAAGTTTGCGGATGACACAAAACTTTTCCGGGTGGTAAAAACCAGAAAGGATTGTGAAGAGCTCCAGAAGGATCTCTCCCAGTTGGAGGAATGGGCAGCCAAATGGCAGATGCGTTTCAACATAGACAAATGTAAAGTGATGCACGTTGGGGCCAAAAACCAAAACTTTACCTATAGGCTAATGGGTTCTGAGCTGTCTGTGACAGCTCAGGAGAGAGATCTTGGGGTGCTGGTGGACAATTCAATGAAGGTATCGACCCAGTGTGCGTCAGCAATTAAGAAGGCCAATTCCATGCTTGGGGTCATTAAAAAAGGGGTTGAGAATAAAACAGCCAATATTATCATGCCATTGTACAAATCAATGGTAAGGCCACACCTGGAATATTGTGTCCAGTTCTGGTCGCCGCATCTCAAAAAGGACATAGTGGAGCTGGAAAAGGTGCAGAAGAGAGCAACAAAAATGATTACGGGGCTGGGGCACCTCCCTTATGAAGAAAGACTGCAGCGTTTGGGGCTCTTCAGCCTAGAAAAGAGGCGCCTGAGGGGGGACATGATTGAGACATACAAAATTATGCATGGAAGGGATAAAGTCGATAGAGGGATGTTCTTTTCCCTCTCTCAAAACACCAGAACCAGGGGGCATCCACTAAAGCTGAGGGTTGGGAGAGTTAAAACAGATAAAAGGAAGTACTTTTTTACCCAGCGGGTAGTTAATCTGTGGAACTCCTTGCCACAGGAGGTGGTGATGGCATCTGGTCTTGATGCCTTTAAGAGGGGATTGGACAGATTTCTGGAGGAAAGGTCCATCGTGGGCTATAGGCAATGATGGATTGTGCAACCTCCTTACAAAGGTGGTGGGCTACTGGTACCGGGTGCAAGGGAGTGGCAACAGGATGCAAGCATCTTGTTGTTTCATGCCTCCCTGGGGCGCCTGGTGGGCCGCTGTGAGATACAGGAAGCTGGACTAGATGGGCCTTTGGCCTGATCCAGCAGGGCTCTTCTTATGTTCTGCAACATCTTTTGGCACTTCCTGTTTTACTCTGCTGGCTTCCTGGGGATCTCTGCTGGATTCTTCTGATGGCAGATAGGTATCCCTTGCACCTAACCCCCATTGATTCTGTAGGATCAATGATTCATTATTTGCGACTTCTCTATCCCTGAGGGTTTCCAGGGCCTAACCCTAGTGGATAATGAGGACTTACTTGACTGTAGACAAGACTGTACTTAACAGCTCATTACACATTATGTTCCTTTCCTGTGTCGCCTGCTCTTAGTCAACCTATATGCAAACATAAGCTTTACCACACAGGCCCTTGTGGTTCTCTCTGTACTCTATATCTTTGGCTCCAATCCCACCCTGTTTGAATTTGGCCTAGGGAGGATGAAACAAGGAAGATCATAATTGTGGGTTTCTCTCCAGGAGCAGGATAATAGCCTACGCAATTGACTCTATTCAGGGAAACATTTCTGCCCAATCCTTGCAGTGATCCTTTGTGGCGAGCCTCTTATGCTGAAATGTTACTTAACAGTTAACAGACATGGTGAAATGTGAACCGTAATATTTCTGTACATTTCTTTTCAATCTGCTTTCTTTCAGTACAAAATTCATTGAAGGTACCGTGGTCCAGTTGCTTGAAGAAGATGATTGTGTGGTGGGAGTTTTGTATAAAGATAAAGAAACTGGTGACACAAAGGTGAGATTCAAGGTTTCCTAGGGCCAAATCTTGTCTAATTTTCCAGCCCTGATGTAACAGTCCCAGTGGGCTGTGGGCTGCATTCTGTGGTGGAGGGGGAGTCAGGGAGGCCTCCTTAAGGTAATCAATCAATCAATCAATCAATCAATCAATCAATCAATCAATCAATCAATCAGGTACTTATATACCGATTTTCAACATAAAATTCACAAAGCGGTTTACAGGCAAATAGTAATAATAATAAAGTTAAATGGCTCCCTGTCCCAAAGGGCTCACAATCTAAAAAAAAGGCAGACCACCAGCAACAGCCACTAGAAAGACTGCACAGGGGTGAGAGGGACAATTCCCAAACTCCGGCAGCAGTTCCCAAACTCCGGGAGTGCTCTTTGTGTGTGTGTGGGGGGGGGGGAGGAATGGCAGCACCAGGATCATGTCACTGCTGTGATCATAATGGTTGCTGAGGGGATGGACCGCTGGCTGCACCAGTGTCCTTGGGGGTTGGGGCAGCGGCGTCATGCAGCCGGAACGCTGGGCAAAACGGAGCGGTACGCAACAGGCGGGCTGCCGCTCACCTGTTCCTCCCGCCCAGCGTTCCGGCTGCATGACGCCGCTGGGTTGGGGAGCCCTGTGGGCCCCTCTGCATCCAGAAATTTAAAAAAAAAATCATGACCCACTTTTGGGTTGTGATTGCAAAACTGGAAGTGGATCACAATCTTCTTTTTTTTAAGTTTGTGGATGCACGGGGAGCCCTGCAGAGGGGTCCACGGGGCTCCCCATGCAGCTAGAGGTAAGTCCCCCCAGCCCCATTATGTTTGCAGCAGCTACACAATCCTGGTGATCACATTGCTGCCATTCCTTGCTCCCACCCCTTAAGGGGAAACACGCAGGTCTTCTCAGGCTGGGTCTTCGTGATGCCCCAGTTTGAAAACCCCAGAGATAAGGGAAGGTTTGTTCGGGGTTGCAGTCCAGCTGCATTGGCACTAGAAACTTGGATAGGATTGGGCCCCTAGGCCGCCAGGCAGATATTCCAGTTTTTCTGGTGCATCATAACCTTGTAAAAGCCAAGGGCTTTTAAAACAAGGGCCTGTAAAACAAGCCCCAAAAAAACAGAAAAAGAAGAAAACAAAGACCGCAATCATGTAGGAAGAACATACTTTGTATGACTTCTGATCCCAATATCAACCAATAAATACAACTCATAACATTACTAAAATAGCATATTAAAACTCGTATTTACTATCAAATAATAGGCATTTTTACTTTGTTGTCAAAACTTTGGAGTACATTTTATATGAAATGCAAATGCTGGATGAAACAAGATATCTGGGTGTGTTTTAGTATGCTATTATAATTATAATGATTGTTCTTGGTGGGTTTTTGTTGTTGTTGTTGTTTAATTGGTTGACACAGCCTTGATCCTGTGCCAGTGTAGAGCAAGATAAATCCAGCTAGCCCAATAAATTAGCACAACAAGACTCTTAAAAACTTGACACCAGTTAGATGACTTGGTATAATTAGTTTGCAAACATTTGCAAAATCCACCTTTCACTGCGTGGACCTGATGGTCAGAGAGAGAGAGAGAAAGAAATGGTGAGGCCTCTTGCAACCCCTTGTGTAACCTTTTTGTGTTGCAGGAGCTTCATGCACCTCTTACAGTTGTTGCTGATGGTCTCTTTTCCAAGTTTAGGAAAAATCTAATCTCCAACAAAGTCCGAGTCCCATCCCATTTCGTTGGGTGCATTTTGAAGGTAAGCATTCCCTAAAAACCAAAGAGCCCAGTACTTTGAATGTCTTCTCAAAAGTAATATAAGTCCCGTTAGGATTGCAGCCTAACAGCCCAGTTCTAAGAGTGGCTAGTATTGCTGGAATGAGCATTCCGGTGGCACTAGACAACCGTTTCCAACAGTTTCCAACTTCCCAACAGTTGCAAAGTGCGACATGCTGGAGTGAGTGGCTGACCTCCTCTGGGAGCAACAAGTGGGTGGCTCTGCAAATTCTGGATGTCCATTGCCCAAGCTAAGACCACTCGGGGAATGGGAGAGAAGCGGGGAAGGGAAGGATCAGGGGTGGTGATAGGGGTGTTGAGGAGGGTAGACCGGGAAGGGGGTGGGTTCACTAGCAGCAATGATGATCTAAGCACCTTTCCTGGGCTTGATCTGTCTTTATGGATCTACAAGGACTTGCAGCAGCCATAATTTTGGTGCAGGTCTGAGTAACCCCACCAGGCAAGGGTATAAATGTCCCCTTGCCCCAAGGAGGCCCCTGAAGGGCAAAAACGCCCCTGTGGGATACAGCAGACACCACAGTAGTGGATTTGCCTCTTGTGTACTATTTGGATAAATACGAAAGCTGCTTACTTTGGAGTTGTCTCCGAATGCAACCCTAACCTGGAGTTAGGCCTGCATAAACTAAGCCAACAAAGTTTGGCCGGCACAAGGGACACCGTAAAGTATGTTTGGACCACTCTCGAAGTCAGAGCGGCCAGCATACAGATGTGCGCCATCCTCTGAGAGTGGTCCAAACGCGCTTTATGGTGATCCTTGTGCCAGCCAAACTTCGCTGGCCTAACTGTGCCAGACCAACTCCAGGTTAGGTTGTCATTCTTACAGCATTTTGAGCATCCTTACAGTCCTTCACAGCAATCACTGCTGTGTCATTGTTGCCGTGACTTAGGAACTGACCCTCTTTGTTAATGGTTTGCCAACTTTCATGCAGTGACTACATAGCAAAACAAGAGCATCTGGGAAAGTCAATCTGGGAGCATTTTTAGATAATTTTTCTTCCCTCTTTTAAAAGGATTTGCCTCAATATAAAACCAACTATTCTGAACTTGTTCTGGGGAACATTAGTCCAGTGCTTATCTATCAGATTTCATCAAATGAAGCCCGAGTCCTTGTTGACATTCAAGGTGAAATCCCAAAGAACCTTAGAGAGTACATGGTTGAAAATATCTATCCACAGTTGCCAGGTGAGAACATGCGCACAGAATGTCAATACATTGAGAGGAATTATCTGCTTGAGTTGATGCATCCATGTTTCTTTTTGATGCTTTGTTGCCTTGTGGCAAAACCTCTACCTTCAGACTACACAGGTACAATAAAGGTGTTTCTCTTACTAGCAAGGGTTACAGCGTTTAGGGCTCTTCAGTTTAGG
Source organism: Lerista edwardsae (assembly GCA_029204185.1). Classification (NCBI taxonomy): domain Eukaryota; kingdom Metazoa; phylum Chordata; class Lepidosauria; order Squamata; family Scincidae; genus Lerista; species Lerista edwardsae. Next base: position 9,264,287 of record JAJKFI010000024.1, read on the forward strand.
AAAAAAGGCACTTGATTGAGACGTAAAAAATTATGCAGGGAGCGGGTAGAGGAGTGTTCTTTTCCCTCTCACACCAGAACCAGGGGATACATCCACTAATATTGAGTGTTGGGAGAGTTAGAACAGACAAAATACTTTTTTACCCAGCACGTAGTTAGTCCGTGGAACGTTTTGCCACAGGATGTTGTGATGGCGTCTGGCCTGGATGCCTTTTAAAGGGGATTGGACTGATTTCTAAAAGAAAAGTCCATCACAGGTTACAAGCCATGAAGGGTATGTGGAACTTCCTGGTTTTAAAAGTAGTTACCTCAGAATGCTGGGTGCATGGGAGTGACAACAGGATTCAGGTATCATGTGTGCTTCCAGAGGCATCTAATGGGCCATTGTGAGATATAGGAAGCTGGGCTAGATGGGTCTTTGGCCTGATCCAGTGGGGCTCTTCTCATGTTCTTTTCAACCTTGCCATGATCTATTCACAATTCCTTTTATCCGAATTTAATACATCTGGATTTTTCTAATATTTGATACAGGCATAACCCACCAGAAAGGTCTCCTGTGCAAACTTACTGAAGCAAATTGCTGGCTGTGGCAGTTCTCAGCTGAGTTTTTGCACTACTCCCAGTTATTTTAGTGGGGTGTGGACAGGGGAGATTCCTAGTTTATTCTGCTTGCTGCTGTGTTTGACCATCTGCCTCCAGTTTTTTTAGACAGCCAGGGTTTGATCAAGCATTCTCAGAGGTCCACCTAAAGTATTTTTCTTGCACTAATCATTAGGCTCCACTATACTGTCTCTAAGGTTTTATATATGTTTGCTCCAGTTATTCGGAACAAAAATCTGCTACAATTAGTTTCAAGTGGATTGAGGCCCTCCTGGATCTCCAAAGAAGTGGTTTTTCCTCTTGAGTCTTGGAAACACGGAAACATGTTTTGGAAATGACTAACTTGTTTTATGAAATGTTATTTTTTTCAGAGCACATACAGGAGCCTTTCCTGATAGCTGTTCAGAACGATCGCTTGAGAGCCATGCCAGCAAGCTTCTTGCCGCCTTCACCAGTGAACAAAGCAGGTCTGTGGGGTAGAAAAGAATGAAAAGTCAGAAATATAATGGCCAGTAGGTCCGAGGACCTGGACCTGCCCAGTGGGATTTTTTTTCTTTGAACAATACAGCACTTAAAACCCAGTCCTAAACTGCCCAGTTCCGCTAGGAGCAGCAGTGTCAAAATGGTTACTACTTCATCCAATGTGAGCTGTGGCAGCCATTGGAGGCTCCTCGGGGTCACTTTTATGACCACCATAAGTGCCTTATGGCACTTCTATGACACCAGTGGCATGAGCATCCTGCTGGCACCAAGAGGGTTAGAATTGGGCCCTCACTCTCCCAAAATCTAATATCACAATCTGCTTTGGAAGACCATCACAGTGTCATGTCATGGATTATTCAAGAAACTCAATGACCCTTTCAACGTATAGTATAGAACAACTCTCATGGTTCTTTGGATCCCAACCAAATGAATTTGTCACGTGAGTAATATGTACGATGTGGACATGTTACAGAAGTACCATGCTGCTACTCAAGACTTTATCTCAATTTGCCCTGACTAGGAATGCAAGATGAGATAGCGGAAGCCAGTTAAGCAGGAATGGCAGAGAGCTGTGGGTCACAACTCGTCATTGGAACCATTTCCTGGGCTATTCCCCCTTGCCACACAAAAGGCAATGAGCTTTTTGCGTGGCTGGCTTCTGCCTTGCCACTGTATTGCCATTTCCTTCCCTGCCTTAATAACGTGCGCAGGCAACACAAAAGCAGGTCTGAGCTTCTCTTGTGCGCACGGGCTTATTCCTGTTAAAGTTAATAAGGCCATGGTAGCTGGAGCGGTCTGTGGATTGCAAGATTTAAAAGGGTATCTGAATGAAAGATGAATCTGACAAGCGTGGAATATGTCACTGCTGTTCAATAAGTCTTTCAAAGGTTTAGAACAGTGGTTCAAAAACTCTGAGGGAGTTGGGAGCTATGTAAGTCCTTGCAGGAGTGAGGCAAAAGCAGCAAAGCGATTCCCAGGATTGCTCTGCTGTGCTTGCCAAACAGGATTCTTTGAGACTTACCCCTGGCAGCGCTGGCATCAGACAGTGATGTCATAGAGGAGGAACGCGCCGGAACGGCCATTCCTGAACCTAATCTGGGCTAGCTCCGCCCACCCATCGCCATTTGTCGCTGGCTCCGTGATGGACGCGGCGCTGTGAGGCGCTCTTGGCCTCCGGGGGGGTGCCTGCTCGCTGGGGTGGGCGGGTGGGGGTGGGCCGGGGGCCTGAGCGAGCAGCAGAGGGGCACGTCCACCGAAGGCATCCTGCGCGGCAGGCGGGAAGGCGGCGGAGCCAAAGGGACAGGCTGCCAATCAAATGTGAGTCCCGGTCATGGTTCCTGTTCTTTGATCGTTTAGATTCCACCACTGGCATCAGGGGTGTGTGTGGAGCCCTATGGAGCCCCCTGAAGGGCTCCCCAAGCCTCAGAAAGAGTTTAAAACATTATTGTGACCCACTTTTGCTATAGCTGCCAGGGGTAAGTCTAAAAAGATCCCCTGGGGCAAGTGCGGCAGCGCCATTCTAGAGATTGCATTGCTGCTTTCTCCCTCTCCCCACCCCTTAAAGGGGCAGAAGCAGTTGCTTCCCAGGGTGGTGGATCGTGACCCACCACTTTGGGAACCACTGGTTAGAATGAATTGCAATGTTTGGAGCCTGTGCAACTGTAATTGATTTTAAGATCCTAAATCTCCCTCTTAGGCGTGCTTCTGCTCGGCGATGCGTACAACATGAGGCACCCTCTGACAGGAGGAGGCATGAGTGTGATTCTGAACGACATTAAGATATGGAGGTGTTTGCTGCAGGCCATTCCAGACCTATATGAAGACTCTGCTGTGCTGCAGGTGAGGCATGCGGCTGACTTTTCCCCCCTCTGTTTGTATTTTGTCTTCTCTTTCAGGTAGGTGTTTACTTGTTGTAGCTGCAGGCATTTTTACTTGGAAAAAAAATGGTCTTTTTAAACTGTGCTGGGTCAAGGAGAATCAGCTTGAGGTGGATCAGTGCCCCAGTCACTTGCACACTGCACCAAGGGATGGTGTGTGGTGTGTGTGTGTGCGCACATGATTCCCCATTCATATTGCTTCTAGTTGATATTGTCTAGCAGGGACAGTGCTGACTGGCTATTGTCAAGCTGCAACAGTGGCAGTAGCCCTAACGAGAGTAAAATGAGAGAAAGGCAGTACAGCCCCTCACATCCTGTTTCCATTTGAAAGCCATATTCTGTTGCATTCTGACATCCTCAGCTAACTACTTACATTTTGCAGGCAAAAAAGACCTTTTACTGGAAAAGGAGGAAGTCCCACTCTTTTGTCGTGAATGTTCTTGCCCAGGCTCTTTATGGATTGTTTTCTGCGTCAGATGGTAAATATGTACCCCTGTAGCCAGTTACACTTTAGAAACTACTACTACTGCTACTATTACTACTACTACTACTACTACTATTATTATTATTTATTTATTAGATTTATATCCCGCCTTTTTGCCCGAAGGCACCCAAGGTGGCAATTTTGCCTCTAGTCCACACAAATCTGGTTTTAGTGGTGCAAGACTAATGTATGAAGGCTTAGCAAAAACCTGGAAGACTGGGGATGGGGGTAGGAGATTTCATTCCAAACCATTCCCCCCCCTTTCCATTTTTCCAGTGGAACAAATGTTAAACTGGGGGGAAACTATTAATGTTATTTTCTAGAATAACAAATGTGTGCTTTTTAAGGCAGGGTGTGAAACATTATTTTATAATATAAGCATATAAAACTCAAATCCAAGATGAATTTCTGTATACAGAGGGTACTGTTATCATAGAAGGTGCCTATGTAGCCTTCTTGCTTTTAGATTTGAGAAGATCCTAGAAATAATTACCCTGAATGTTATGCCCCAATGTTACCCCAAGGGTAACAGTGAAAAGAGCCAGAGGAAGCATTTCCCATTATATTTATGCAATTATTCCAAAATTCAGAAAAATCCAAAATCAGGACACACACACACACACACACACACACACACACACACACACACACACACGTCCCAAGCAGTCCCTGCTGTGTCTGTGGGCTGATTCTGATGCCTATGTCGGCCCAGTGCTCGTTCCTCCAATGCAGATGCGCCTTATGGCATGTTTGTGACAGCACTAGGGCAACACAAGCAATTTGTGTTGGCCCAACAAACAAATAGGATTGAGCTCTAAATAATCCATGAAGCACTTACTCTAGATCCTTGTATTACTTGTCTACTGCAATAAAGTCAGCATGCAGCAATGTTACTGCATCAGCTTGGTGTACTAAAGATTTCTTTAGAGCACGAGGGTAAGATTTCAAAGAGGGCAGAGATAGAAATTGGACTGTGCTGCCATTTTGTAAGGCGATGCTTCATTGAAATACTGCGCTGTTTTGCTTGACTTTTTCTAAATGGGTTTCCTTTTTCCATCATTTGGCAGGTTCCCTGCAACAGATGAAGCAAGCCTGCTTCCAGTACTTCAACCTTGGGGGCAAGTGTATTTCTGGTCCTGTAGGATTACTTTCCGTGTAAGTTGGGGAAACATTGCTCAAGTTGTTGTCAAGAGTAGTGGTATACTGTAGTTAGCATGGCTCAAGAATTTGGAGGCCTCCAGGAAAGAAAACAAAAAAAAACCTTAATAGGTCCAACTTTAATAGGTCCACTTAACCCGTGAAGGCTGGAGGTAGTTGGACACCAAACGGGCAGTGCATTCCTATGCTGCCCGTTGCGTCAACGCTACTCCATAGCATTGACGCTACAGACCGCGCTGATGCGGGGGCACCAAGCGTCACCCCTGTGTCGGTGCTACAGCTCTCAAGCCAACAGGGAGCCTCCCTTGCAATGCCAGTTTCGGGATGGGGATTGGTGGCAAGAAGGGGAGTTGGGGCAGAACATGAGCAGGTCAAGGATTTGGCCGAATCCTATACCCGCTCAGGAGGCCACGTGGCCCCAATCGGGCCATGTGGTCTCCTCGGATCTTCACCTGCTGTTTAGCAGGCAAAGATCCGAGGAGTGCATAGGGGAGACTGGAGCCTCCCCTACGGTAAAGGAGCAAACGTTCCTTTGCCGCAGGGAGGCTCCAGCCTCCCCTGAGCAGTGTTGGATTTGGCACTGGCCGGCCAGCCTTGCCAATCCAGCGCTGCTTAGGATTGTTCTCTGAGAGAAGGCGCCAGAATCTTCAGCCCAGATGGTCCATGTAAGCAAGTCAAGCCCTGTTTATCAGGTGCTTTAAAAAACATTAAGACTATTTATATTTTTAAGCACCTAAAGGAAAGCAGGGCACAGTGCTATATCATATATAGCAGTGCTTCCCAATCTCTGGGTCACGACCCACTATTGGGAAATGAAACTGGGCCATTCTCCTTTGGCCCAGTTTTGGGTGTCACGAAAGCACGGCACCTCAGGACACCCTTACCTGGGGGTCGCGTTGAGATCCCAGGGGGTCTGGGATTCTCTGCAGGCCTCCCTTATGAAAAAGAGAGCCTTGTTTTGCGTGTGATGAGCACTTCCTGCTGTTGCGCAAAAGCAGGAAGTGCTCGTCACATGCAAAACGGGGCTTTCTTTTGCATTGGGGAGGTCCGCAGAGGAGGCTGTGTGCCTCCCAGACCCCCCCCCCCGGATCTCAACACAGCCCCCAGGTAAGGGCTAAAGCCCCTGGGTGTCCCATGGCACTGCAGTTGCTGTGGCTCTGTCGGGACAACCCTGCAACCCCAGGCCCTTCCCCTGCAACTACTTAGCGAGTTCCCAACGTCCAAGTAGGACTTTGGGAACAGCTGAGATATAGAATTAACAAGAATAAAAACCCAACTACAGGCTTACAATTTGAATTGTTCAGATTTAAAAAAGAAGAAGCAACAGTGGATGATTAAAAAAGACGTGAAAATAGGAATGCCTTAAGGCAGTGCTTCCCTAACTCCTACAAGAGAGTTGGGAGCAGTGTGTAAGGGAGAGGGGAATGGTAGCCATGTGATCCCCAGCATCACGCTGCTGCTGGGAGGGGGTGGGGGAGGATTTTTTCCTACATACCTAATAGAGTGCCGGCCTCTGGGGGGGGGGTGTTGGGAGCCCCCAATGATGCCTCTCCAGGGCTCCCCAAACCTAAATGGTAAAAAATATATATAACATAAGAAGAGCCCTGCTGGATCAGGCCAAAGGCCCATCTAGTCCAGCTTCCTGTTTCTCACAGTAGCACACCAGATGCCTCAGAGAGCACATGAGAGAACAGGCTGCCTGCATCCTGTTGCCACTCCCTTGCACCTGGCATTTGAAACCAGAAGTGGTTTTCGATCATGTTTTTTACATTTTAGTAGGCTTGGGGAGCTCTGCAGAGGCAACTGTGGGGCCCCCTACTCCCGGGAGACCATCCGGTAAGTAGGAAAAAACCCTCCCCCCCCAGCAGCAGCACAATCCTGGGCATCACGTTGCTGAACCTCCCTCCCTCCCCGTCCCTTAAAGGAGCAGGGACAAGTGCTTCCCTGACTGGTGGGTCTTGACTCTTGACCACCACTTGGGGAAGCTCTGCCTTAAGGGCTTCTTAAAGACCGAGGAATTGAATTATACCAAAAAACCAGCAGCAGTTTAGCAGTGTCCTCCGTTTGGGCATAGAAAAGTGGGCATGGAGAAGCAGAGAGCATTGAGCGTCTGACTTATATTAGTGCTAAGCCTCCAGGGCAAGTTGGGAGGAAGGTCAGGTGTCATCCAGCGGCATCAGCAAGTGACTTTCTGTGTGTCTGCAGATTCCAGTATTTGGCTAATGGGGGTTCCGCTTCTCACTGTTTTTCCTTCTTGCCGCAATCTCTCCCTCTAGCATATCACCCAAGCCTTATGTCCTGATCGGCCACTTCTTTGCCGTCGCGCTCTACGCTGCTTACTTCTGCTTCAAGACGGAGTCCTGGCTCACCAAGCCGCGGGCAATTTTCAGAAGCGCCCTGGTGCTGTACCATGCCTGCTGCCTAATATTTCCGCTCATATACTCTGAAATAAAGTACCTCGTCTATTAACGTCAGAGAGACAAATCTGCAGAAAGAGGAGCACCCCAGATTTGCGCCATCCCTGCTTTTGTGTACATGGAACTCTTCTATCCTGTGTCTTCTGTGTGCTTTAAAAAAATAATTACCCCCTTTTAAAATAGACTTTTAAAATGGACTTTTAAAAAAGCTTTATTTTGTGATTTTTTCCCGCCATGCACTTCTTTCTTTGAACTGATGGATGGCACAAGATCTCCCTGCACTGGTGATTCCAGGCTTGTGAGAACTCATATAATCCCTCCACCCATGGAGCTGGTGTTTATTGAAAAAGCAGCATAATTCATGGGGGGAGGGAGAGAGTGGGACTGGTTACAGCTTCTAGAAATACATCCTCATCACAAGGCATTGCAAATAATCTCTGGTCTGGTGCCAGCTAGCCTCCACCTTTCCTTCTTGCTGCTGGGGCCAGAACTGCATGGTACAAGAAGTTCTGTCTTGGTGCAAGGACCCAGATTTCCTGTACTGAACCGTATCCAGGATTCGTGGTCTGCTTCTCACTCAGGAAGTGAAACTTGGGTTTGGGCTTCCGACTGTAGGAGATGCTCACATGACCAAATGCTCTTTCATACTAGAATGCAGTGGACATAGGAAATGCGAACTGCCTTTGAGAAGGAGGTGCTAATAAGGTGAAGAACGGCCATTGCCATGCCACCTGCTTGTCCCCCCCCCACCCGTGGCCACTGAATCCAGACTGGCTTGTAAGGATGAGGAAGAGAAATGAAGCAAGCCAGGCATCTCTCCTCCAGCACCGTTGTTTCATGTACAGGCATGCTCCAGGATCCATGGATTCGGTATCCACAGTTTCAGTTATCCACGGATACCACAGACGCCTTTTAAATAGAAAGGGAAGGTGTTAGAATACTTTTTTACCTTAGGGCAGCGAAACTGCCACGTTTCCAGGCTTGCAGACATCTTTCCAAGCTGCCTGCAGTCTTTTTCTGGTCCTCCATGTGCCAATGCATGCTCTGGAATGCAATGTGATGCTCCTGTTCCTGGTCGCACTGCATTCTGGGGCGTGCTTTTATGATGGAGGACAGAGAAGAGGCTGCAGCCTGCTTGGAAAGCTGCCTGCAAGCCTGGAAATGCAGCCATTTCACTGCCATAAGGTTAAAAAAGATTCTAACTCCTTCCCCTTTCTATTTAAAAGGCATCCATGGTTTCAGGTATCCATAGTGGGGTCTGGAAAGGAATTCCAGTGGATAGCGGGGCATGCCTGTACAGAGATTATTTTTTATTGGAAGGAGCGTTTGATCGAGTGAAGCCCCTGCCCCCAGCAGTCTGGAGTGGTGCAGCCCAGAAGCAGGTTTTAATACCTCGGTGAGAATTAGACCCTTGTAGCATGTTCCTTTTCTCAGGTGATCCCTGCATACCTGTATGGTGTCAGCCCATACAGCCTTGCTGGTGTATGGTAACTGCTAGCAGGGTTTCCCATGCCAGCATTATGGAAGGCTGAAGGATCTAGGCATTAGACAAACAGGGTTGAGTATACAGGAACACATGCATACACAGATGCAAGAACTATGTACATGTTCATCTCTCGTACAAATGAAATAGCTTAATTGTTGAGCAATGGTAGCTAAAAGCTGATTCCAACAAAAGACACTCTTCATTCTTAGGTGTGTTCCATTAACGTTAAGGTTAATTAACTTAATAAAAAAGGGACAGCGGAATTCATGGCACTTGCCTCCCTTGTCCCGTAAAAAGAATTAAATGTGTTTTATTCAATTAATGGCCCCTCCTCTATTTTACTTCCTTTGGTGTAAGCAGAGGCTCCTTCTATTTGCCGAAGTGAAATGTATGTTGCTTCCAGTGGCTCAAACGGGAGAAAGAAGTGCAATATTTGGTATTTTAGTGGCGGAGAAGGCTTACAGCAGCGTTGCCTAGAGCCAAGATTCCCAAACTTCCTCTGTAAATGACACCTCTACAGTTCTCGGTCATTTTTCATGGCCCCCTCCAGTTCCATTGCAGTTCTGTTTCCCTTGGAAAATTAAGATGATCCTGTATTTCTGTGAGTTTGCTGCAGCGCTATCGTGTAGCGTTTGGGCCACTTGAGGCTAGGGAAAGGTTCAAGTTGTTACTGCAACAGGCAGCTGCACTTTTGGCAACGGTGAACCAGACTTCTCAGGTTTTACAAGTCTCACTTTTCTAGGTGTAGGATCCAAATTAGTGCTAGTGGCTTCCTTGTCCACAAGATCAGCTCTGTGTGTGCACTCCAGACTTCACAAGTGCAGGGTGGGAACTTCTATTTTGATGGTTGTATTGGTATGGTATAGCATGTGCAAATACAGCCGTTTCCTGGTATCCACTGATTCGGTATCCACGGTTTCAGTTACCCACAAATACCATGAATATTTGCACGTTTGTTCTCCAGTGAGAAGAATAACCCTTGCATATAAAACAGCTAGCTTGCTGGGAAAACTAATATCTAGTTTTGTAGGTGCAGAGAATTTTTATTGAGGAAGCATTCAGTCCTATGATTTCCTCATCTTAAAATCCAAAACACTTCTACCATGTTGGTGTGTAGACTAACTCTTCCAAAAGGTGGCAGCTTTCTTTGGCACTATATATGTACGGGAAAATGAAACTGCAGTGAAGGTCCTTTGGCCACTTGGGGTGAGAGTGCTGAAGTCTGCTCATTGTCAGTCTTTGTGTACCACCATCCTCTGACTAAGGAATTCTTGGAGTTCTTTGAAGCCTATGTATAAGACTATTTTGACAGTAACGATTACACTATCCACTGGCATTAAAAAAAATCCTTGAAGCCAAGGCTGTAGAGTAAATAGAGCTGCTTAAGTGGAGTCTCATCTCTGGACTCTAAGCTGTGTCTTCGTTGGCAAGGACCAGTGTCCATATAGCCACAATGCAACCCAGAGGTATGGGAACAAATAGTCCCTTACCTTAAGGAGGCCGCTGTCACTGTTCCCCATCACAAGATGCAGCTCATACCCCAGCACTGGAAAGCTGGATAGGAATAGGCCCTTAGTTAGGCTGCAGTCCTGTGCCCCCCTGGACGCAAACCTCATTGAACACAATGGCACTTACTTCTGAGTAGACATACCTAGGATTATACTGTTAGTTGCAGGGCTGCCCAATTCTTCCATGTTTCTTGTAAAGTGCCAACGATTTCCTGAATAAAGAAGTCTTGTACCTAACCCATTCTAACACTTCCAGATGTCTGCTAATGCCCAAAGCAGGAGGGTTCTTGGGAGAGTAACTCCAAGCTGTCCTAAGGGGCTCTGGGTGTTTACTCCTCTGGACAACTTCCATTTTGACTAGCGATTCACTGCCATGGTTCACTGAGTACAGTACAGTGAAGGCTGTTTTGTCTCCACTCTTTTTTAAAATGTTTCAGTGCATAATTAAATATCAAAATCTGGGAGTGCAGATAGGGGTTGAAAGGATCAAGACTGACTAGTCTTGTACAATGCTGTGATTCTTTGCAAATATTACACAACTCACTACCAGGGTTTGAGCTTCGTTTTTGGAGTTGAGGGGGGAGCATCTATAACTAGGGGCAACGTTAGGGTTCATCTGTGGCTAGTTTGTGGTTTTTAACAAATCTGCTCCCTTTGTTCTCTAGGGCAGTGTTTCTCAACCAGTGGTTCTTATACCACCAGTGGTACTTGGGGTGGGTGGTATGTCTTTTGGTATGTGCAGGACCCCCAGACTCCCGCCACCTGATTCTGAGACCAGCAATGCAACATGACAGGCAGCAATAGGAGGCTCAGCAGGCAGAGTGCGTGTGTGCTTTTCATGTGCTTGGAAAAGCCCTTCTGTCTGCTCTGAGTCTTTGCTGGTGCTCGTCGTGCTAGCACCATCTGGCCTGTCAATCAGGACATTACTGACAATGACATCATTGCCCGTTACTTCTGGCTGTACTACGAATAGGTGGACCAATGTTGGTGGACTACGAATAACAGTAGAGGACAAATGTTAAGAAATGCTGCACAGGGGCTCAGTCCACTGAAGTAACATTGCTGAAATGAAGATCATGTTTGCCTACATCCAAGCGCACTGCTTTTTACATAGACTCATTCAATTCCTTTATGTTCGTAATTACACGCCCTGTGATTTGTTTTTAAGACTAAAAATCTCAATAAGAGGTAAGAAAGTTGTACTGTGATAAATATGTATGTACATTTTTCACCATCTACTGAGAGCGCAATCGTAACTTTTAGTTAGGCTGGCACAGTTTGGCCAGCAAAGTTTGGCTGGCACAAGGGCCACTGTAAAGTGCATTTGGACCACTTTCAGGGCACAATCCTATGTAGTGCCGGAAGGGCGAGGCCAACTTAGCCAATGCTAAGCCATAGCCAGTGCTGCATAGGAGAGGCTGGAGCCCCCTCCCCCACAGCAAGGGAGTGTTCGCTCCCTTACCGTAGGGGAGGCTCCAGCCTCCCCTATGTGCTCCTTGGATCTGCACACGCTAAAGAGCTGAGGAGACCACACGGCCCAAATCGTGGCCTTGCAGATGGGCTTAGGAGGTGGCCGTATGGCCACCTCCCAAGCCTTCCCACGTCCCTCCCCCACCTCCCTCCCACCAATCCCGTGTTGCCCTTCATGGCGCCTCCTTCGCGTCAGCCCGCTTTGGCCGACGTGAGGGAGGCGCTGCACAGGCACAACAGACCCGGCGCTGCCAGCAGCAGCGGTCCTGTTGCCTTAGCGCCAATGTGGGGGGTGCTGCTCGGTGCCCCCTGTTGGCGCTAATGCCGTAGCACTGCTGCAACAATGTTGCATCAGCGCTAAGCGCCAAATAGGATGGCACTGTCCAAGTCAAGGAGGATGGTGCATGTCTGTGTGCTGGCCTTTCTAACTCCAAGAAAGGAAACATACTTTATGGTCGCCCTTGTGCGGGCCAAACGTTGCTGGCCTAAGTGTGCCAGCCTAACTGCAGGGTAGGATTGCGCTCTGAATTGCTTGTTGGAATGAGATTCTGCGACAGTTCTGGAACTTTCCCGCTCACAGGTGCTTCCCCCTTCATTCTCTTCAATGGTGGGGCAAATCTGCACATGTCCCTTTGAGCACATGGCCCTTGCCCCATCAATCAAGTAAATGGAATAGGTCACATTTACAGACATAGCACATGTGACTCAGAGTACACTGTCCTGAATCAGGGCAAGTAAATATTCAGTTTTGTAGCATTTTGTTAAAAATCATTGAAAAAAATGTATATATACTTCCCCTACCACAACTATTACCTTTTGGTCCTTTGAAGTAACAGTCATACATATTCGAAGGATTTGCGCAAGATAAAAACTTGCCTGCAATGGTGTTTGATATGCAAACTAAACCATGCCAGTTTAAAGATGTATAGTATTTAAAAAGACACATCATTGCAATGCCTGTTTTTAATGACTTTGCGTATCTGTTTCTATATCTACAGTATTTTTTTTAAAAAACCCAGAAACATTTTATTTGTCCAATTCCTATGTGATAGACCTTATTGACAAGGAGCCCAATCTGTTGTCCCTCTGGTAGTCTACTTGCAACTGGTTCTGCCTGGCAACAGGTGGGTTACGGATGTGGGAGAAGCATGAAACCAAAGAAGCCAAATATTTAAGATTAGGATGCCACATATTCATTTAGTGCCACCAAATGATTGTGCTGAATAAGGGAAAAAAGGAACGATTTCCAATCATATACAAACTTGGCAACTATCACCTCCTTTCAGTAAGCATTCTTTTAATTTCTGTACAAAAGAAGTCATTCTAAGAAAGTGAATGATTTTTGTACATAAGGAACTGTGTACAACATTACAGGTTAAGTACAAAATACACATTGCTTGTATCAAGTATCCAAACTGTGCACAATGCCATGATTTTATAACAGGATTAGCTATTAGTGCAAATGATTATGTTAAATACATGCAGCTGTAATTTTTACCGCAAAGACACAAATAAAACTTGGTGCTATTTTACTTCGTATCATCTCCGAGTTCTTGTGTAGTATTTCCTACTGGGGTTGTTATTTTTTTTTCCCCTGGAGCTCACAGAACTGTTCGGAACTCATCAAAAATGAAGTTAGGCACATGAGCTTCAACAACCTGGAAGGAAGGAAGGAAGCGTTAACAATAGTGTAGGAAGAAATGCTGTCTGGCGTTTTGGCACAGAAGCACATATATTTTACACACACGCAGTGGGCCTGAAATATCCATGGATTTGGGACCTTTGGATCTAAGAGTCTGCGGATTCTGCCCACTTGGACCTGCCAAACCCAACAGGAGCTGAGCTCCAGTCGACTCCAGAGAGTTTTCTAAGGCAGAGAGAGCTATTGTGTCTAGTTTTGGAGAAAACCCAGAAGTCGCTTTTTCAAATTCTAACCGTTATTCTGAGGCCTGCAGAGGTCGCGGACAGATGCGTACGGCCTCTGCAGGCCGCAGAAGAGCCTCTGGAGCTGATGGGAGCTCAGATGCCTTCATCTCCAGACGTTTTAAGTGAGCTCCAGACCCATGGATTTCCGTACCTGTGGGGGTTCCTGGGACAGAATCCCCGCAGGTAATGAGGGCTTGCCTGCTTACTACATATACACACTGCTTGCTAAACCATTATTCAATTTTTTTAAAAAATATACTCTGATTTTCAGACCCACATGGGCTCCCCCTCAAGGTGATCTACAGTAATAATAATAATAATAATAATAATAATAATAATAATAATAATAATAATAAAAAATCAAGACCACTCACACCGAAAAATCTAATAGAAACAGAAATATAGCAACCAAGAACAAGTTGTTTTTCAGTTGCTAAGATGGGTCCGACTCTTCGCGACCCCCTGGACCACAGCACGCCAGGCCTCCCTGTCCTCCACTAGCTTCCTGAGTTTGCCCAATTTCATGTTCATTGCTTCGGTATCACTATCTAACCATCTCATCCTCTGCCGCCCCCTTCTCCTTTTGCCTTCCATCTTTCCCAGCATGAGGGTCTTTTCTAAAGAGTCCTCTCTTCTCATCAGGTGGCCAAAGTATTTGAGCTTCAGCTTCACAAGAACAAGACGGGGGAGTAAAAAGTAATTACCCCAAAGACTGGAGAAACCACACAGTCACCATACTACCCTAGTGGTTTTCAAACTCCCCTGGAGTTTGAAAAGCACTGTCAGTGCTTGTGGGGGAGGAGTTGAGGCAGCAACGCGATCCCCAGGATTGTGCTGCTGCCTGGGGCGACAGTGGCTTCGATCTACTTAGTGATCAAAGCGCTGTTGTCCCCCAGGGGTGCAGGGAGCCCTGCGGAGGCATCTACAGGGCTCCCCAAGCCTCAAAAAACTAAAAAATAAAGATCGCAACATACTTCCGGTTTTGCAACTGCACTCTCCTCCCTCCCCTTTAAGGGCACAAGGCCAGACTGGCTGGTGTGGCAGGACGCCCCGGTTTGAAAACCTCTGTACTACCCTTTTAGAGAGAGGCCTCTTTCTGCATGCACGTTTATCACTAGGATGTACAACGAGACTTTTGGGCCAGTTCTACAGAGGATCTGCGTCATTCTCTCCAGTTACGTATCTTGCTTCATTCTGCTCTATGCTGACATTGAAGCTCTTTACTCACCCTTCGCGGCAGCTTCGTATAACGAGTGTAATCTTCTAAGAAAAGAAGGGCACCCACAACATCCGCAGGCATTTCTGGTATCTTCTGGCTAAAGAAAAACACAAACCCCGCAAACCTGAATGGTTTCAAAAGCAATGGATAACGTTCCTGTTTGGACACGTGTTTTGTGGCAGAGCATAAACAGGAAGGTTTTTGTGTGTGGTTGCTTTAAAAAAGTAAGATGCATGTATATATATAGATCCGGCCTTCTCATCTGCTGTTTTCCCATCCGCAGCTTTGACTCAATGCGGAGGGAAGAGAAGTGCCTTTTAACTAAACACATTCCTTTAATTAGCAATCAATGTTTTTAAAATAGCTTCTCTTACCATGGCAACAAGCAGCAGGTTTTCTCCAGAGGCTTAGAGCAGATTACTATCAAATAGCTTTGAAGGCCTCCTCCCATGCCCTGGAACCCTGGGAAATGTAATTAATCACTTGCGTAATGCATTTTTTGCCCCGCTCCAGGGCAGAGTGAAGAGGTTTTCTTCTTCTTGTTCAGTCGCTAAGTCGTGTCCGACTCTTCGCGACCCCACGGACCACAGCACGCCAGGCCTCCCTGTCCTCCACTAGCTTCCAGAGTTTGCCCAACCTCATGTTCATCGCTTCGGTGACTCTATCTAACCATCTCATCCTCTGCCTCCCCCTTCTCCTTTTGCCTTCCATCTTTCCCAGCATGAGGGTCTTTTCTAAAAAGTCCTCTCTTCTCATCAGGTGGCCAAAGCATTTGAGCTTCAGCTTCAGTATTTGTCCTTCCACGGAGCAATCGGGCTTGACTTCCTGGAGAATTGACCGATTGGATCTCCTTGCAGTCCAGGGAACTCTCAAGAGTCTTCTCCAACACCATAATTCAAAAGCCTCCATTTTTCGGCGCTCTGCCTTTCTTATGGTCCAGCTCTCACAGCCATACATTGCTACTGGGAAAACCATAGCTTTGACTATGCGAACCTTTGTTGGCAGGGTGATGTCTCGGCTTTTTATTAAGTTGTCTAGATTCGCAATAGCTTTCCTCCCAAGAAGTAAACATCTTTTAATTTCATGGCTGTAGTCACCATCTGTGGTGATCTTGGAGCCCAGGAAAATAAACGCTGTCACTGCTTCCATTTCTTCCTCTTCTATTTGCCAGGAAGTGATGGGAGTGGTTGCCATGATCTTAGTTTTTTTGATGCTGAGCTTCAAGCCAATTTTTGCATTCCTCTTTCACCCTCATCAGAAGGTTCTTTAGGTCTTCCTCGCTTTCTGCCATTAGAGTGGTATAGTCTGCATATCTGAGGTTGTTGATATTTCTCCCAGCAATCTTGATTCCAGCTTGTGAATCATCCAGCCCAGCCTTTCTCATTATGTACTCTGCATAGAAGTCAAATAAGCAGGGTGACAGTATACAGCCTTGTCGTACTCCTTTCCCAATTTTAAACCAATCAGTTGTTCCATGTCCAGTTCTAACTGTTGCTTCCTGGCCCGCATACAGGTTTCTCAGAAGACAGATAGGGTGGTCTGGTACTCCCATCTCTTCAAGAACTTGCCACAGTTCGTTGTGATCCACACAATCAAAGGCTTTGGCATAGTCAATGAAGCAGAAGTAGATGTTTTTCTGAAACTCTCTTGCTTTCTCCATGATCCAGCAAATGTTGGCAATTTGATCTCTAGTTCCTCTGCCTCTTCAGAAACTAGCTTGTACATCTGGTAGTTCTCGATTCACATACTGCTGAAGCCTAGCTTGTAGGATTTTGAGCATGACCACAGAATGACTCATGTGAAATGAGTGCAATGGTGCGGTAGTTCGAGCAATCTTTGGCATTGCCCTTCTTTGGGATTGGAATGTAAACTGATCTTTTCCAGTCTTGTGGCCACTGCTGGGTTTTCCAAATTTGCTGGCATATGGAGTGCAGCACTTCGACAACATCATCTTTTAAGATTTTGAGTAACTCAGCTGGAATGCTGTCACCTCCACTAGCTTTGTTGTTAGTGATGCTTTCTAGAGCCCACCTGACTTCACACTTCAGGATGTCAGGTTCAAGCTCAGTGACCGCACCATTGTGGTTATCAGCAACATTTAGATCAGCCTTATAGAGTTCCTCTGTGTATTCTTGCCACCTCTTCTTATCTCAGAGGTCTTATATCAAATTGATACTAATCTGTTCTGAGTCTCCAGGATCTCCCTGGAGAATGCCTGCAGTCAGGCTGCCACTGTAAGAGAAGCTTTTTTTAAAAATGCTGACTGCTAATTAAAGGAATATCTTTGTTTTTTAAATGGATTTGATATAATGCATTTTTTGGCATCCACCTGTAAGTCCTATACAGATCAAATCTGCATCCACCTGCACAGATAAAAAGGCTCCACCTGTATAGAAATGCATATGTAGATGTAGTTGTGACATATGAATAGTTTAAAATGAAGGACTGATGAAGAAGATGCAGGTCAGCTAGTGGAAGATGCAATTTAGGCTGGTCGCAGGGTGAAAGGATCTCCAGGTTGGCCATTTTCAGTGTTGCTCTGGAGGCTGAGATCCCCTTAGCAATAAGCTCGAAAGCACCAGTGACTGTCCTAATTATACAACACTTGGGACTGCTCCCCACCTCTGCCAGTAAGGTTGCAGGTCTTGAGCACACCCCATCATTCAGAGGAAGAGCTGAATAGGGAAGGACTGACATTTTCAAGACAGTCCATGACGAAGGAGAACAGTTTCCCATGCAAGTGCCCAAAGGCGCTTAGGGAATGAGGAGGAGTACCTTGTGCACTGTTCCATGGTTGAACGAACAAACTGGCCAATCAGAGCCAGGAATTGCTCAGTGTACCGGGAGTGGAACTGTTTCAGTAGGGTGAGAAGCCCAAGCACCAGCGGGGGCCAATCAATTGGATCGGCTGGTTTTTTGCACACCATACCTGAAAGAAAAACAAAAAGACACCATTTTTGACCTTAATGCTGGTGCACGGGGGACACTCACCTCCTACTGACCCTGCCCGTTTGTGTGCAGTAGCTCACCTTAGAGCAGTGGTTCCCAAGCTGTGAGGCGGGGTTCCCTGGGGAGGCGTGGAAATCAGCCAGGGGAACCACAGAACCCTCGCAAGAACCCGGCCATCCTGTACAATGTATAGGATTGTAGCCCTAATGGGAAACTAATGGGAATATATAGGATTGAAGCCAATGGCCCAGTAGATCAAGGGAGCCACCGGTTGAAAAGGTTTGGGAACTGCTATCTTAAAACCACGTTCTACCAATGATGTGTTACAGCAACATTGGTAGGAATGCAATCTCCAGGGCATCACTGGTAGCAAATGGGTGATTTTAATGGGTATCAGAGGACTTCTTCACTGCCGTTAAACCAGCATGGAGAAAACACCACTGTTTGCCCAGAGCTGCAACACTGAATGAATGGCTTACTGCTCTGAGATGGCCACCATGGAAAGCAATTGAAGGGAGGCCCCTCTTGGCATGCAGTTTTGCATCCTCTGGTTGTCGCTTGGTTGTCGCATTTTCGCTTGAAAAATGAAAGCAGGTACTTTGGAAGCCGGTGAGAGAGAATGCTAAGACAAGGTTTCCCAGCGGTGTCTTCAGCCATTTGGTTATGTACCAGCACATCAATTTGCCTCCTCTACGGTTTGCACAGTTTTGTCTTTTCATTATATTCAAATTTTTTAGAATGGCACTTCCCTCATCTTATTAGTTTCTGTTCATCTGCTGTGGCAAATATGCACCTGGGGAGGATATAGGAGAGAACTCAGTGGGGGAAGGCTGCAGAGCCTCTTCCTCTGTTACTTCTCAGCTGTATGTAGGTATGTCCCTGAACAGGTATTTCTGGCTTAAGGGAAATCTACAATGTTGCTTTTTAACATACAGATCAAGGACAATTTAGGGCACAATCCTAACCAACTTTCCAACACTGGGGTAAGGGCAGCGGCGTCATGCAGCCGGAACGCTGGGCGGGAGGAACGGGTGAGCGGCAGCCCGCCCGTTGCGTACCGCTTCGTTTCGCGGGAGTGGGGAAGACGGCAAAACGGAGCGGTATGCAACGGGCGGGCTGCCGCTCACCCGTTCCTCCCGCCCAGCGTTCCGGCTGCATGACGCCGCTGGGTAAGGGCAATGCAGCTCCGAGGTTAGGAAACAAACATTCCCTTACCTTGAGGAGGCCACCGTGAAGACTACTCCACTACAGAATGCAGAACTTGCCTCACTGCCACAACTACGTCAGTGCTGGAAATTTGGTTAGGATTGCGCCCTTAATGTAATAGTGCAGGAATTCAGAGATTGTTTTGTAAGCATAAACAGAGTAAGCAAACATATTCATTCACAACCCTGACTCTTCCTAAATCTCCAAAGAAATTTAAAACAAACTGGAAAGGAAAATTTCAGTTACTAGGAAAGGCTGCACAGGCCCGCCAAAATTACATTCAGGCACTCTGGTAATAATCCCCCAGACTCAAAGAGACAGTCCTCTGGGGGGGGGGGCGGGGAAACACACCAAGCAAACCAAACCATACCTAGGTTTTTACTGTACTGAAGCTTCGGCAACTGAGAAATCAGAAATACAAAATTCAAAACAGGGAAATATGGCAACCGTTTTGTCGTTATGTAGATCTAAAAAGGAAAAACAGGAGAGGAGAGAGTAGAAAGATGTTACTTTGTTGTTTGACTATTTATACTGCCGTGAATAGGCTTGTGCTGTAAAAATCCCTCAAACGGGTTCACACACACACACACACACATGGAGAACACCTGCACGTCAAGGCAGTGCCGGCTGAGTTTAGCCAATGTGGGACCCAAGGAAGCTGAAGTGCCGATCTGGCACTTAGGATGGATCCTGACCCCTGTCCCCGGGCAGGTCGGCTTTGCCCAGGCCTCTCAGCAGTGGCTTTCCTATGCCCCCCCCCAAATGCTACCTTTTGCAAGAGCCTGAGCTCCTTTGCCTTCAGAGCCATTTGTGGCTCAGAGAGCAAAGCCTCTGAGTCAGCTCTCCAAGCTGCAAATGGCTCTGGAGGAGAGGGGCCATGTTACACAGGAGCTCGGGCTTCTGCAAAAGTCACATTTTGCCCTCGCATTTTCCCCCGGAGGAACGCCACTGCCTCTCACAACGTGCCAGTTATTTCGCTAGCACAGATCCAAGAAGTCCTACTGAGGCCGCTGGAGCTCACCTGGGTAAGGGGAAAAATATCCCTTTACCCTGAGGTGAACTCCAGCAACCTCTTATGCTGCACTGGATACAGCATAGGCTGGCCCAGCCTGCCTGTTCCAGCGCAGTATAGGATTGGGCTGCCCAATAATTCAAATCTCACCTCAACCACAGATTCATCAAGTTTTAAGAAAGTGGTTGTTCTCTTAGGGCGCAATCCTAACCTGGAGTTAGATCGGCACATTTAGGCCAGCACAAGGGACACCATAAAGTATGTTTGGACCACTCTCGGAGTCAGAGATGCAGCACAGAGATGTGCGCAGCGTCGTCATGCAGCCGGAACGCTAGGCGGGAGGAACGGGTGAGTGGCAGCCTGCCCGTTGTGTACCGCTCCGTTTCACCGTCACGGCGAAACGGAGCAGTACGCAACGGGCGGGCTGCCACTCACCCGTTCCTCCCGCCCAGCGTTCCGGCTGCATGACACCACTGGATGTGCGCCATCCTCCCTGACTCTGGTCCGAACACACTTCACGGTGGCCCTTGTGCCTTCCAAAATTTGCTGGTTAGGCAAATCCTAACTCCAGGTCAGGACTGTGCCCTTAATCTCCTCCCCCTACACTTGTAGAGATTCAGGTCCTGCTTCCGTGTCGGCACATTTGGAACCCGAGGTCTGAACTGACTGCGGGTTCTGAACCCGCAGTGGAGGCTGGACCTGAGCTCCTGGATGCCACTGGAGATGCTCTCTGGTCATGTTCAGGAGACTGAGGGACACCGTAAAGTATGCCTGGACCACTATCAGAGGCAGAGAGGCCAGCACACAGACATGTGCCATCCTCCCTGAGAGTGGTCCAAACGCGCTTCACGGTGGCCCTTGTGCCAGCCAAACTTTGCGGCTGAACTGTGCCGGCCTAACTCCAGGTTAGGATTGCGCCCACAGAAAGGCCTCCGGAGGTGCTAGTAGGGCACTTCTGATTTTACAGAAAGGCCTCCGTCTGCCTCGGAATACCTCTGGATGGTGATCGCAGAGTATCTCTCTTCGTGCCTAGAGGTCCTATGGACCAGACTTGCGGGAGTCCGGGAATGGATCCCTGCAGATACTGAGGTCCAATTTGTAATACTACTAGCCTACTTTTTAGCATAGTTAAAGGGATTCCTGTATGGCATACCTGAAATGAGTTGTGACAATTAAGCGTAATTACTAGAAGACTGGGTCTCGCAAGACAAAACGCTCACCTTGTTCAATGGATTGTGAACGCCAGCCGCCTCCAGGTAGGCCGTGATCTCATACAGGAGGGTGCTATCTTCCTTGGGGTAAGGCAAAGACGGATCCTGATAATGGGCCTCTATGTCAGCAAGGACTGCTCTAAAGTGACAACCAGAAACAAACAAACAAGAAGTCATGCACTTCCCAAACCTTCTAGCTCTGTGACCCACCTCGTCCTCTGTGGTGGGTCGCGACCTGATGCTCCTTGCCATGCCGCAAAGCCTTACTTGGAGCTCCTGGAGGGCGCTTCTGGGTTGTGCCAGGCCCACAACCTACTCCACTGACCTCTGCAGACCTCCAAATGCCTGCAAAAGCAACCTGGAGCCCTATGCGCAGAGCCTCAGGGAGCCCCAGAGCACTGGTGCATGCAGAGGGCTACATCAAGATGCAGATGGCGGCCACTTATGGTACGCTTGTGAAGCCGCTGAAGGGGTCTCAGGGAGCCCCACGGCTCCTAGGAGCACAGTTTGAGAAAGGCTGATTTAGGTTAAATACTTATGGTTTACCATTTTTCCCCATTGAAGAGACAAACATGATGATGGCGCAAGCCGAACTTCAAGGAGTGATGCTTCACACTTACGCATTAAGGTTTTCCAGTGCAGCTGCTAAATGCTTGGAGTCAAACTTGCAGGAATAGTTCAGCTCATTGGCTATCTGACGTCTTAAAATCTGCATCTGGCCAACCTGGGGAGGGACAATGACAGCAAAAGAAAATGAAAAAGTATTTTACATGCACAAAAAAACCCTCACTCAACTGAGCCCAGCCTCTTAGTGATGGGATAATGTGACCCACTCCAGTTGCTTGTATGTTGACTTGAAAGTTAGCCCAGCTGACTTGCTCCCATGAAAGTGTGCATAAGGTCTGTAGCCTCACACATACAGTACATTACGACTTTCTCTCAATGAAGTCACAGACATGGATGGATCAAGAATGGAAACACTTGTTCCAAATGAAATCCTAGCAGTGGTGGAACACTGTTGCTCCACCATCAGGACTGGCTTACCCCTATGAGGCACAGTCCATGGTTTGGGTTTTGACCTATAAAGCTATGGGATCATAGAGTACGAGCGTTGGAAGAGACAGATGGCCAGCTAGCTTTTGCCTGACAACCTGCAAAGAAGGAGTGCTCACAACTGAATGGGGCGGGCTGTTCTAGGGCCAGATAGCAATTAGTTAGGAAATTCTTCCTTGTGCCTAGCTTAAATACACTGCCCTGTAGGTTCAATGTGTTGGTTCTGGTCCAGTCATCAGGCATGACAGCCCTTCCAATACCTGAAGATGGCTATCCAAGTCTTAGGGCCCAATCCTATTGGCCATAGCCCGGACGGTATGAGGGTACTGCCAGCATAACTGTTGCGCAAGGCACTATAAAGCTTCTCCAGCACTGGTAGTAAGCCATTACTGCAGGCACTGGGGTGGCGTCATGGCAATGCTGCCCCCGCGTGGCTTGGAGGGAGCTCTGCAAGCTGGTGAGCAGTGAGTCCACTGGTCGCTGGTGCTGCAGCCTTTCCATGTGGGGCAGGAAGGTGTTTTGGGGGAGGAGCAGGGGTGGGACCGCCGGTGACTGTTGCCACCGGATCCTGACCTCTGATAGGTCCTGAGGACCTACACAGAGGGCCTCATCTAAACAGCCAGCGCAGAGGAGAGTATACTGTTTGCCCGCCCTGGAGTGCGTTAGACCCAACATACCTTCATAATGGCGTCCAGATAAGCAGCCCATATCTTCTGAGTTTTGGCAACCGCTGTGGAATACACCTTGCCACAGTTGGCTGCAACAGAGAAGCAGGAAAGAAATAAAGAAGTTCTAGAAAGGGAAAGTCCACATTTTTTTAATTAAGAGGCTTAATCCAGTTCACAATCTGCTTCGCAGGTCTGCATCACATGTTGCATTTTTCCCCACATGGAAGCAACCTCTGTTATAAAAAGGCATATAAAGTGGGCCCTCGGTATCGGAAGGGGTTCCGCTCCAGGACCCCCCACCCAGATATAAATTTCTGTGGATAATGACATTCTCCTGGAGGACCTCACAGGACACACCCGGCAGTGCCTTCACATCATGTCTGGGAGGCGTTCTGAGGCGTGAGGAAGTCATGAGTGGCCTCCCAACGCCTCAGAAGGCCTCTGGAAGTGACCTGAAGTCTCTGAGGTGAACCGGAAGTGCGTTCCGTTTGCATCTGAGAGGTCCTGTGAGGCCCTCTAACTATGAGCTCAGGACCCTCAGATATTGACTTTGACTTTTAAAGCCCTTTACGGCTCGGGTCCGGGGTATTTGAGGGACCGCCTCCTTCCATATAATCCTACCCGTACTTTTAGATCATCTGGGGGGCCCCTTTTGACTGTGCTGCCACCAGGAGAAGTGAGAGGGGCGGCGGCCAGGAAGCGGGCCTTCTCGGTGGTGGCCCCCCAACTTTGGAATACCCTCCCCTTAGAATTGAGAACTGCTCCCTCTTTGTTAACATTTCGGCGGGGGCTGAAGACCTTTTTATTTCAAAAAGCTTTTAACTGTTGACAGGCTGGCTGGCTGGCTCACTTTTATATTTTATACCTTATGATCCACAGGGCTTGTTGTTTTTAAATTTTATTGCTTTGTTTTAATTTTGTTTTATTGTATTGTTTTAATATTGTTTTTAAATTGTTTTTTGTGTTGAATTTTATATTGTAATGCCGCCTTGGATGCCTTCGGGCAAAAAGGCGGGATAGAAATCTAATAAATAATAAATAATAATAATATTGAAATCCACAGATGTTGAGCCCACCAATAAGGAGGATCCACTGGACACAACTACGTTTCAAGACAAGAAGCCAGAGACATACACAATTCCTGTCATAATTCGCTCCCCACCCGCTCACTTCCCAGCATGGCCAAAACCGTTCACAGATTTTAAGATCTGAACTGCAGCATTTGGGTCTTTCAAATCCCTTTGTGTTTCCAGCATATTATCTGCAGAGATATGGCAACCCATCCCAAAAGGCTACTGAAGACCACTCAAACGACTCAGACAATTTGAGAATCTATTTTCTATCCTGTTAACTCTGGTTTTTAAGTCTCTTACCCACAATTCCTTTCACGGGGCAAACAGAGTTCATCAGCGCCTTCAGTGCATCATGGACTCCTCGATCGCGCAGCACAGTTTTCTGATACATGCTGAGGAAATTCTAAGAACCCAAAACAAAAACAAGGACTCTACATACATGGTTGTGTGGGCTTGTCAAAAAAGTGGGCGTGCACGACAAAACACTTAGAAAGGAGCACCCACCTGACAAACTGAAAATGTGAAAGAAAGGGGATTCTTTTATTTAGCACGCGAATAGCTTAGCTTAGGGACCGTACAGCCAGGACTGTAAGGGGTATTATCAATCATGTTGCATGCTTGTTGTAATTCCAGCTGGTTTACAGCATCTTACCATGCAATTGGTGAGATACAGCAGCATCCCAGCTCCATCTGCTGGGCAATCATGGTTATTGCATCCTTTTAGAGAAAACCTTCCTTGCTTTCCTACTAAGCACGT
This sequence comes from Lerista edwardsae, assembly GCA_029204185.1. NCBI lineage: Eukaryota > Metazoa > Chordata > Lepidosauria > Squamata > Scincidae > Lerista > Lerista edwardsae. The sequence continues at coordinate 9,288,843 of JAJKFI010000024.1, forward strand.
ATTTTCTTTATTTACCTTTCTGTTCCCGTTTTAATCCAGTGGTTCCCAATGTCCTACTTGGACTTTGGGACCACTGTATGTGCTGCCAGAGGTGGGGGCTGGTGAATGACAGTGATAGAGCCGCTGCGGGCACTCCGGGGGTACTTACCTCATTGGGTGGGGGATCATGCTGGCCTCTGGCAAGTTCTGGCAGGCCCACAACCCCCTCTGTGAGCCTCCCCAATGAGGTAAAAAAACCCATTTTGTGCATGCAAAGCACTTCCTGTTTGCACACGAAAAGATGGAATGGCCCAGGAATGTTTTCCAATGGAGTTGCAACCGCCAGGTGGGGAAACACTGGCTTGGTCCTTTTTGCTTAGACTTGCAATAAACTAGTCCTCTTTTGATCCTTGGTCTGTCTGGTCCATGTTCAGGGGTAATTCAGTGGATTTTCACATCTGTTTGTTCTGCAGAATTCAGTGGGGCTCAGTGTTCTCCTGTGAGGGGAGCTTTTCCCAGATGGCTCCCTTCTGCCTGGTCACTATAGCCGGGGATGGTGGCAGCAGACTCAGGGCTCAATCCTGAGCACTCTAGCCTGGGTGGTACAAGCGTCCTGCCTGTGCTGCTGTTGCAAATGTGTTGTAAGGCTTACTGCTTGCACTGCAGCGATGCCATCTTCATTTGCCCTGAGGTGCCCCCGCAGAACAGGTGAGTGGTGTTACCGTCGCCAGCATTGTGGGGATTCTGGGTAGGCGCAGAGGGCAGGACTCAGTGGGGGGGGAAGGGGGACCAGCGGACCTCCCACCACCAGATCTTATTCCCTGCCTAGGCCCGGCTCGACTGTCTGCCAGTGAAATAGCCAGCGGAGAGTCGAGAAGCCCCACTGCGGGAGGTAGGGCTTTCCTTGGGCAAAGGGGACACATGTCCCTTCTCCCAAGGAGACCCAAGCGACAGCCTGGCTGCTGCCGGATGCACCAGTAGCCATTTGGCCACCAGGAAGCTCAGGATTGGGCTGACAAAATACCAAAGTTTTTAGCCATTCAACTACTTGTCCAATAAAGGGAAAGTAAGTCACAGGAAGGTATGTGGATATGCAAGTCACTTTCTGCTGCTCTCCTAGGTCGCCCCTTCTCTTGGGAAGTTTTCTTCTCTGACATTTAATTATCATTATTAACTAAAAAGGTTGGGGTTTTTTGCAGTCAAGGTTCCTGCTTCTCTATGTGAATTTTAACCCTTCCCCTTTTGCTTCTACTGGGCAGCATAATAATATCTCATTATATGATCAAGAGTTAACTAGAATATCACTTTCTTATTTGCTGAAATAACTATGATGAAATGGTGCTTCATATTAGCAGATCTGGATTTAGGGTGCAGTCCTAACCCGCAATTAGGCTGGCACAGTTAGGCTAACACAAGGGCCACTGTAAAGTGAGTTTGGACCACTCTCTGAGTTGGGAAGAATGGTGCACATCTATGTGCTAACCTCTCTGAATCTGAGAGTGGTCCAAACATCGGTGTCCCTTGTGCCAGCCAAACTTAGCTGGCCTATCTATGCTGGCCTATGCTCCAGGTTAGGATTGTGCTCTCAATCTTATCCCCAATTTTCAAGAACCAATACAGAGCAGAATTGTCATTGTACTTATAAGTGTGCACCAAAAATTGTGGGCAAATCCCAGAAGTGTGGATGGTGTCTTCTCTTGGCAAGACAGCCCCACGACAGAGACAGGCCCCTGTGAAGTTCTGTCACCCCAGGCAGCTCCTCAATAAGAACATAAGGACATAAGAAGAGCCCCACTGGATCAGGCCAAAGACCCATCTAGTCCAGCTTCCTGTATCTCACAGTGGCCCACCAGGTGCCTAAGGGAGTTCAGTAGACAACAAGATGGATCCTTGCATCCTGTTGCCACTCCCTTGCACCTGGCATTCTGAAGTAGCCTACTATTAATGTAAGGAGGTTGCCCAACCCATCATGGCCTATAGCCCACGATGGACTTTTCCTCCAGAAATCTGTCCAGTCCCCTTTTAAAGGCATCTACGCCAGATGCCATCACCACCTCCTGTGGCAAGGAGTTCCATAGCTTAATTATCCGCTGAGTAAAAAAGTATTTCCTTTTATCTGTTTTAACTCTCTCAACACTCAATTTCAGTGGATGGCCCCTGGTTCTGGTATTGTGAGAGAGGGAAAAGAACATCCCTCTATTGACTCTATCCCTCCTATGCATAATTTTATATGTCTCAATCATGTCCCCCCTCAGGCGCCTTTTTTCCAGACTGAAGAGCCCCAAACGCTGCAGTCTTTCTTCATAAGGGAGGTGCCCCAGCCCAGTAATCATTTTTGTCGCTCTCTTCTGCACCTGTTCCAGCAACACGATGTCCTTTTTGACATGTGGTGCTTCTCAAGTGCTTTTATGATTCCAGATACTGTACAGAAGTGAATTACCTGAAGTTCCTTCACGATCATGAAACAGAGGAGCCTGTCTAGACCATTGAGGCCAAACGTGCCCAGTGTGTCCTGGATCTCAGAAAACAGGTGGCTGCTGCTCACCTCCTGATGAGTTCTCATATCGTACCAGGTGTTCAGTTGGTCAATGTAACATGAAACTCTGATGGGAAACAATTCAGAAATCAAGTACAGGTCTCCTCTTTGAAAAAGCTGTTACGTTTGGCACATCCACAAGGGACCGGCCACCAGTTAAAGATGGTATGAGAATGCAGGCACATTTGCGAAGGAAGTATGCCAAGTATCACTGTAAATCAGGTGCTCACAATCATGCAAATTAATAAGAGGGCTCAGCTGAAATGGTGTGTGCATACACGTGATTTGCAAAAAGCTTTACTCCCTTAAAAAGCACTCTCCTTTTCAGCAATTGTGGGGTGGGGTAAGAGGGAAATGACTACACAACAGGGCTTAATATAAGAACATAAGAAGAGCCCTGCTGGATCAGGCCAAAGGCCCAACTTGTCCAGCTTCTTGTATATCACATCATCACTCCCTTGCACTTGGCATCCTGAAGGAGCCTACTAATAACATAAGGAGGTTGCACCACCCATCATGGCCTGTGGCCCACGATGGACTTTTCCACCAGAAATCTAATCCCCTTTTAATGGGACCTAGGCCAGATGCCACCACTACCTCAGCGGCGGCATTCAGCCGGTACGCTGGGCGGGACTTACCTTTGAGTGGCAGTCCGCCTGTTGCATAACAGCGCGTTCCGCCGCTTTCCGTTCCGCCGGGGCAGGCGGGAAAGTGGCGGAACGCACCGATACGCAACGGGCGGACTGCCGCTCAAAGGTAAGTCCCGCCCAACGTACTGGCTGAATGCCGCCGCTGCACTACCTCCTGTGGCAAGGAGTTCCACAGCTTATTTACCCACTGTGTGCTAATATGTGTGCTCATAAGGCTGGAGGAAGCATTGGCACCATTTTGTTTTGGTTTCTTGATGACTTTATGCAGACACAATGTGCTAAATAACGAAAACTGAACTGAGATCTCAGATAAGGGAAAAAACTGCTACAAGCAGAGAGCTTGAAAAAGCAGATAAGGGATATCTTGAGTAAGCAGATGCGGGGGCTTTTGAGTAACTTCTGTGCTCTCCCAATTTTCCTCATTGGCGGACAAAGATTTGCCACAGTCCTAATCAATATGGAATTCTGCCAATGTTCTGCATTTAGAAATATCCACAACTGCAAGTCACGTACAATACTCACTTTGGGTCTGTGATCCGCAGAATCTCTCGGCAGAGCCGACCAATAAATGTAACTGACTCATCCACGGGCGCAAATTTGGGTATTGGGATATGGGTGGACTGGTAGATGCTTTGCCAGTCCTGTATCTGAAAAATAAACGTCAACATAATTTAAAGGACTGCCTCTGAGAAATAAATACGTTCTGGCTTTAAGGGTCACAAATCATGTTGCTTTTAAAGAGATTCAATTACATGACTGCGCACGAGAGATTATCCGATTGCTGTTCTCGCACAGTGTCACTTCCATGGCATGCGGACTCAGGACTCTCCTGTGCTGCACAGAGTCACGGCATGCAAATGACTCGACCCACCATCTTCAAGTACCGCTAACTTATAGTTCTTCGAAATGGTGGGTGAAGGTGGGGTGGAGAAATTGCAGATTATTTCCACGTTTTCCAGACCTCATAATAGTGGGCTCAAAGCTAACATCAGTGAAGAGAAAGTTCATGGCAGGTGACCAAGGATAAAGTCCTCTACATCGCCCTTACTCTGGACCAAGCAGGAGGAGTAACTCACAACTGGAAAACCTCCATTACTGAAGGATAATTAAGAACATAAGAAGAGCCCCACCGGATCAGGCCAAGGATCATCTAGTCCAGCTTCCTGTATCTCACAGCAGCCCACCAGGTGCCTCAGGGAGCACATGTAAGCAATAAGAGGAAGAGGAACTGCAAACATGAAGTTATAAGCTCAATGCATTTTGAGCGGCATTCTGCTCTCTGCCAAAGAAAATACTGTCAGCCAGCCTCTCGTATACCTTTGTTCGGAGGAAGTTATTGCACTCTTGTTCCACGTTGTAATTGATGATTCGCGACACCTCTTCTTGCCAGATCTTCAAGCCATAAATATTGACATAATCCTGGATGTACTCAAAGGAACGGTGGAACCCATCCATGGTAGCGGCCATGGCTTTCAGTTTGGGCATGAGTTCACTCGGCTGCAAGAGTGGGAAAGGATGTTTCAATATTAAACTCGGCTCTTTTTACAAGGCCGATTCTAGCTGAGCCTTCTTGCAATGTGTGTTTCTCTGTAAAAAAAGCAGCAAGGTACAATGCTCACCTGTGCTGGAATAGCAGGCCGGCTCACCTGTGCTACAGCCTGTTAGGATGCAGCAGCGTCTCATCACGGGGCAAGGGAATATTTTCCCCTTGCCCTGGGATAAGCCAGCCCTATGGGGCTGCCCAGATCTGTGCCCGCAAAAGAGGCCACGTGTGGCCCGCTTGGGGCCGCCTAGCCCAGGGACAGGGGTTTGGGACAGGGACCGTCCAGTCCAGGGGTCCAGCTTCCTGTATCTCACAGCGGCCCACCAGGTGCCCCAGGGAGGCACGAGACACAAGACGCTTGCATCTTGTTGCCACTCCCTTGCACCCGGTACTCTGAAGTAGCCTACTACTAATGTAAGGAGGTTGCACAATCCATCATGGCCTATAGCCCACGATGGACTTTTCTTCCAGAAATCCGTCCAAACCCCTCTTAAAGGCATCTAGACCAGATGCCATCACCACCTCCTGTGGCAAAGAGTTCCACAGACCACCCACCCACTGGGTAAAAAAGTACTTCCTTTTATCTGTTTTAACTCCCCCAACCCTCAGTTTTAGCAGATGCCCCCTGGTTCTGGTGTTTTGAGAGAGGGAAAAGAACATCCCTCTATCGACTCTATCCCTTCCGTGCATAATTTTGTATATGGGGGGGAAGTGAAGAAAAACTTGCTGGATACCTTCGCTCTTGGGTTGAAGGTGAGTCCACGGTGCAGAGCCAGGGCGACCCTTTTTACTAGCTCTTTCCTTATTCCGTCTTCTAGCAGCTGCTTCGGATCCACCTACCGAAACAAGGAAACATGCAAGAGAGAAAAGTCTTATGTACAAGAAATCCTGTCTTCCATTGCAAATGCAGCTGTATATTTCATTGGGGACAAATTAAATGCTTACCAATGAAACTGTGAGCCCCTAGCGCTGTGGTCCAAAAACAAACCATGGTTATACCAAATTTAGTAAATGTTCACCAAATTTATAACACAACATTCACGTGACAATACTATTATTTAGCTAGTAGAATTATACACCCCAAACGTGGGGTTAGGGTTAGGATCAGGGTTATATAATGAAAATTTACTATTTTTGAGAGACGAACCCATTTTTTTTTACTGTCAAATACTTAAGAAAACGACAAGAACTCAATATGTGGTTATCACTTTAGGATTATTAGGTGGTCTAAAATTTGGAGAACATTTACTACTTTTGGGAAACAAAAGCATTTTTTAAAGGAATGTTTTCATTAATTTTGGTGATCACTGAAACATGAGCCTATTTCATTTTCAGAGGTAGGGAAGGGAGATATTCTCAGATTTCTGCCTCCCCCTACTCTCAGAGCCCAATCCTATACATGTCTACTCAAAAGTAAGTTCCATTATAGTCAATGAGGCTTAATCTCAGGTAAGTGTGGACAGAATTGCAGCTGCCCTGTTGCAAACATTCACCTTATTTGCTAGGCTGTTTTCCCATACCCCCAACTCTGAATGGGCGTTTTGGAGCATAGAAAACAACACAGAAAAGGAGAATACTGTATCACTGCCAAAAGTCTTCACAAAGGGCTGAGCTGCAAGCTCTAAACCTAATTAGGTCCCTTGTCTTCAGTTTGCTACACAAGGTGCCAACAGAGGCTTGAGCATGAAATAGGGAGTCCCAAGGCTCAAGTTTCTATTATGGGCAATTGTTATCACCAGTGAGGCTTCCATTGTTTGGTGCATTTTCTACATCTATTAAATCAGAGATAAAATCTAGGTAGGACAGACAGTATGTTGGATTTAAAAGTCTTGCCTTGCCCTGAATTACCAGTATTTACAAATGACCCATTTCAGGTGAAGACATCAACCCTAAGCACACAACGCTGCATACACCCGAGTTTAGCGCATTTCCAACTGAACATGTTTAGGTCCATGATAGTGATTTGGTGGGTGTGGCATAGGGGCTCCTAATCCTTAATACTGCCAGCCAAAAATCCATCTGTGGCAGCCAGGCCAGGGAAGATCCCTGCGAGATGTTGCTAGCCAGGACAAACATGGTTCATGCTCCTCTCCTCATTCCAGCTACCGAAGGCTAATGCTAGGCTATCATTCTGTCTGCTGCAATAGGAAACATTACCTTAATGATCCCGACCAACGTGGTCTTCATCATTAGGATGCCTTCCGTGAAAATGGAGATCGCGTGCGTGAGCTTAGCCACCTGTGGCAGAATAAAGAGAAGCTACTTGCCACAAGGCAAAAACTGTGGTGGGAAAAATGAGCAAGAAATCAGAACATAAGGAGAACCCTGCTGAATTAGGCCAAAGGCCCACCTAGCCCAGCTTCCTGTATCTCAGTGGCCCATCAGATGCCTCAGGAGCACACAAGACAACAGGCTGCCTGCATCCTGTTGCCACTCCCTTGCACCTGGCATTCTGAGGTAAAATTCTGAGGGAAATAAGAGATAAATAAAACAGAATTTTCTGTCCTGTCTGTGGGGAGGGAGCTATAATAACTTGCAAACCAACCTGGACCTTAAGAAGAACATAAGAAGAGCCCCACTGAATCAGGCCAAAGGCCCATCTAGTCCAGCTTCCTCTATCTCATGGTGGCTCACCAGATGCCTCAGGGAGCGCAAGAGACAACAAGATACCTGCATCCTGTTGCCGCTCCCTTGCACCTGACATTCTGAAGTAGCCTACTATTAACATAAGGAGAATGCACAACCTGACTTGTAGAAATAAATTCCTGACTTCTCTTGCACACTCACTAAAATACAGAGCTGTTGCGGGCTGAAACAGCGCCTGGGGTGGGCCAACGACATGACAAGTCAGCGCACCCCTAGTGCCGCCTCCCCGCCCCCTTCACCACCCAGCCCCCAGTGTCCAGAATTGCTCCATTTAAGGAACGATTCCAAATGCAAGGGCTAGAGGGCCACACATGGTGGCACTCCTGGCACTCCTCCGCAAACAGTGCCCAGGTACCCACCACATGTTGCCCTATATGCGATCTGCCTGCTAAAATATATATTTGTGTCTTATTACCTGGAGAGGCTTTTACTGTAGCATGATAAGCTGCAGACCATCAAGCCCAGCACAGTCTACTAGTCATATAGGCTGGCTCATCAGAGACTTGATGACTTGTTCCACAGGACAACAAAGGGGACTTTTAAAGCACCTGGGAGGTTACAGTGTGGAAGGGCCAGTGGATATGTGGCTTAGCAGGAAAACACATGCTTGGCATGCAGAAGGCCCTGGTTCAGACATCAGCACCTTGATGAGATCTTTGCCGGAGGGTTAGGAAATACTCCTGCTTGAGACCTTGGGGAGACACTGCTGATCAAAGCAGACAGGACAGAGCCAATGGTTTCAGGGGTCTGACTCCTGTCAGGAGTTAAAATATATAAATGAATGTCAGGAGTCAGTCTGACTCCTCTTATGTAGGCCTGCACAATACCTAGAAGCCATCAATAGAATGAGGGTCCTTGTCTGGAAGCTGATTCTTGTTTGCCATGCTAATTGCACTGCTGAGTACAGGCGGACTCCCATATTCACAGATAATGATTATAATTATAGTTAATAATCATCCGCGTATTGAGGGGGTCCCCAATAGGCCAAAAGGCCTGATCAAAGTTAACAGGAAGAGAAAATAATCCACTTCCGGTTAATTTGGATCATTTTTTTAAAAAAAAGAGTTTGCAGGCTGCTGAGAGGCTGATAAGTTCGCTATAAGCCTACAGTGGACATATGCAATACAGTAAGACCTGTGGGACATGGCGGTGCTGTGGTTAAACCGCTGTTGCTGAGCTTGCTGACCGGAAGGTTGGCAGTTCGAGACTGTGTGACGGAGTGAGCTCTCGTTGCTTGTCCCAGCTCCTGCCAACCTAGCAGTTCAAAAGCACGTAAAAATGCGAGTAGATAAATAGGCACCACTTCGGTGGGAAGGTTATGGCGTTCCGTGCACCTTGGCATATAGTCATGCTGGCCACATGACCATGGAAACTTGTCCTTGGGCAAACACCTGCAATTTGGCTTAGAAACGGAGATGAGCACCGGCCCCTACAGTCGGTCACGACTAGACCATTCGGTTGTGGGGAAACCTTTACCTTTTAAAGACCTTTTTAACTAAGGTAAGCCTTGCAATCGTATTACTAGGCGTGTGTGTGTATGTGTATGTGTGTGGGACAGGAGTGCAGACACAGGGGTTCCCCATATCTACAGTTTCCGTATTTGTGGGGTGTGTGTGTCCATGGACTGGATCTCCCACAGCTATGGGGGCACTCACATATTTGCCTTATATATCTGACATATATTTGTCCCACACATAACAGTAGGAGAACCTCAACAGAAGAAAGCACATCCTTACAATACACAATCAAGTATGGATCAGAATTTGGCTCAGGCTTAGTTTTAAGAAATAAGTAAGTAAATCCTTCCTTGTAGAACAATCCTTACTTGTAGAACCAAGTAAATCAAGGCCTCTGCAATGAGGGGCATGGCTACTAATGATGCTGATTTGCATCTACTTCCACCAGGACTCCTGGTGCTTAAATGTCTTAATACTCTTAAAGGGTAGATGCACCTCATAGCGTGGTCCGAGCTGGGCATAATCTCGCAGCTTGTCCTTGTCTAGGCGGGTTGGCACTTCAATGATATCGTGAATTTGCAGCTTTATAATCTTAAGAAGCGATGTGAACATGCTTTCTGGAATGATCTGCAAAACCTGTTGTCAAAATGAGGCAATCGCACAATAAATAATGGTTCTCTTTTAAGAAGGTGTCTCAACAGAAGATACTGAATGGGATTGTCAGGATCCGGCTCTTACCTTCCTTACATAGGAAACCAGTTCACCAGAGTAATACTGCGATACGCTGAGCAGGTCGGGGCTGTTTGCTTGATTGATACGAAGCAGCGGCATATCAAGAGCCGAAGCCAGCTAGAAGAAAAGGGAATGACGACTCAAGCTGCTATCCAGTGAGCTGACCCTTGCCCATGGCCAGTAGTACAAGGGGGCAAAATCTTGTAGCTACAAGGGGGCAAAATCTTGCAACATTGGTAGAAATGCAATCTCTACGCATCATTGGTAGAAAATGGGATTTATTAGGTAGGGCAGGCACCGCAATGCGCTGTGTAAGCAGCCCTGTCTGATAGTTGTCAAAGCCATTCTGGGCAGCTATGGCAACTTCTTGCCATTGCTGTCTGGCATGGCTCCAATGGTGAGTGGAAGGGGCCACTTACACAATGCATTGTGGCGCCTGCACTACTTATTGCAGTGATTTTCAACCTTTTTCATGTCATGGCACACTAACAAAGCACTAAAATTATCAAGGCACACCATCAGTTTTTTGACAATTGACAAAGCACACCATACTGCTGGAAGGGGGCTTATGCCTCAGTCAATCCTACTAATAAATGACCAAGCCCCAAGTTCCTGTGGCATACCTGTGGACCACTAGCAGCACACCTGTGTGTCACAGGACCAGTGGTTAAAAATGGCTGACTTACTGTTTTGACCCATTCTGGCTATGTCACTGCTGTGCCCAGCTATGGAAGAGGAGAGGTCGTATTTCCTGCATCGTATTTCCATTTATCTCTCAAACACACCCTTGGGAAAACAGATTTGGACAGAATAGCCCATGTCGGCTCTGGAAACACTCCAGAATAAAACAGATTAGAGTTGAACATCTATAAATTAATAAGAATTTTGAATTTGGTCCAGAGTGGGCCAGGCTCCTAGCTCTGCTGGGGTTCCTGTACCTATTGGGGCAGGGTCTGGATGTTGCTGAACAAGTGCATATCATCATCTAGAGATGCCAGGAACCATAGGAAATGGTACAACGGTGTATTCAACCCCCAGTACTCCCGCCTTGCTTTGCGCATGGGTGATGAAGGGGAGGGGTTGACAAGGAGGCACCCAGGACACATAGAGCACAATCCTAACCTGGAGTTAGGCCAGCACAGTTAGGCCAACAAAATTTGTTGCCGGCACAAGGGTCAACATAAAGTATGTTTGGACCACTTTTGGAGTCTGAGAGGCCAGCATGCAGATGTGCGCCAGCCTCCCTTACTCCGAGAGTGGTCCAAACACACTTTATGGTGACTCTTGTGCTGGCCAAACTTTGCTGGCTTAAGTTTCCAGGTTAGGACTGCGCCCACAGTTGTCTGAAATTAATCCATTTTGAATGGGAATGGACTCCAGAATGGCCTGAGCTTTAATCAGAAATCTCTTCAAATACAATCTAAGCATCTTATGCTTTAACCCTCCTGTGCACCCCATCCTTTCAGAGTTTGCTGTGTCACTAAAAGAGCTCCTGTTCAGAGCGCTAAAGCTTGAATCACACTGGATTTGAAACAAATGTTCACGTCTATTTTGCTTAAGTTCTGTTTCTTGCTTACCTTTAAAAATGTGGCCCTGAGTTTGGTTACCATAGACGGGTTGGCCCTTATACTTTCTTGCATGATTGATGTGAAGCTGGGGAGGAAAAAAATCCATGATCACAGCAAGCATTTGAAACTGTTACTCTAGGGCAGTGAAGGCAAACCTTTTGGCCTCAGCATGTCAGAATTTCAGAAAATGCTTAACTTGATTCTGCTGATGTGTCAATCCCTCCTCCCAAACAAAAAAGAAAAAATTCTTTATATTCATTTACTTACACAAAAAATACAGTCCAATCATGTGTGGTGCTATTTATTATGCAAAGAAACATCTAATAATTACAAAAATGAAAAACGAGGAAAACAAATGCAGTTTTTGTCAGGCGTGCTGGTGTGTCAATGCTGGTGTGTCACCCCAAATATTGTGGTGTGTCACCTTTGACACGCATGTCATAGGTTCCCATTCACTGCTCTAGGGCCTAGTTGTCACCATGATAGCAAACTGTGACTGGGATGTACCACTTCTGGCTACAAGTGGGGACTAAGAAAAAAAGAATTCCTTCACACACAAAAAATTAGCACTTTAGGGGAACAAAGGGAACAAACAAACCTTACCTAACATGCTAGTTTTCTATATGGGAAGATTCTGAGTACGGGGGAAAATTCAGTCACATATAGCCAAGTAGAGGTTTAGCATTTAGGTGAGAACTACTGTTACATTTACATGATCCAGATATGTGAAGAAATGGAGAACTAATGCCTCTAGAATCATACCTGTCAATGAGTTGCCATGCGTATGAAAGATCACCAACTATCTGCATTGTGATCAGAACCTCCTCCTTGATATTGATTGTTCTGATCATCTGATGAAGAAACTTGCGAGTGTCAGCAAGAAACTGGCAAACTTGCAAGTTGGACTCCAGCTGATGAAATTCTTGAACCTGTATCAAAATTTAGCATTAGTTTTTTTTAAAAAAGCTGCAAAGAGCGAAGATCTATTACATCCTAATAATTTATTTCACAAAGAAATAATACGTATTCCCGAAGGTAGTGTTTAGCAAACTGTGGTTTTGGGAAACATTTGGTGGGTCGTGGAAAGCTGGAAGCAGCCTTCTTGGGAGCTGCAGACCTTATTCTTGCTATATTCCTTTTGTGAGTTATTATCAATTTGATTTTTCAAGTGAGGGTTTTTAAAAAAAATTATTTTTAGTTCATTGCTTTTACATACTATTTTGACCCACTCTTGCTTTCTGTCAGGGATGTTTCACGGTTTTGCAACTGCTGCAGTCCAAATATGCCAGTTTGCATCCCAGGAGTGCCATTTGAGCAGGTCACAATTTATGTCATGTCAGAGCACATGCAGGTGACCGCAAGGCTTGTCATGTTTGACCTCCTAATCCTTTTGTCCAAGAAAGCAGACATTATGCAATCAAAACTGGATGGCAGGTTTTTTGCCTACCCCAGACGGGGGAGGGAAGGAGGGGTGTTCAGTAGGTTTCATGATTTACACTTGTGTGTAATAAAGTTAAATCCCAACCCCATTCTGGTGTCTTCCTTGGGGGTGGTGCAAGGATAATAGGCTACCTCAGAATGCCAGATGCAGGGGAGTGGCAACAGAATTCAGGCATCTTGTTGTCTTGTGTGCTCCCTGAGGCATCTGGTGGGCCACTGTGAGATACAGGAAGCTGGACTAGATGGGCCTTGGCCTGATCCAGTAAGGCTGCTCTTACGTTCTAAAAGGCAATAAACATCAACTCCCCACTCCATACTCTATCTTACCTCTTCCAATGCTTGTATCAACTGCACAGTTTTCCTGCCTGCTGCAGTGGAGTCGTCATAGTTTAGAGACATTATTTGTTTAGAGATCTCCCTGAACCAGGCCTGCAGATTTTCTGTTCAAGCAGGAAAATGGGTAGTGGGGAAAAGCAGATGTTTTAAAAATTAGTACTACTTAAATTCACAGATAGGTGTGTCAAACTCAGTTCATCCACATTTCTAAATGCTGATGCTTATTCTGAGGGTTACAAAAATGTTTCAGGAGGTTTTTTTGTTTCTGTTTTATGAACAGAATGACCATCATTATTATGGATATGTACATACTGCTTTTCAACAACAACAAAAAATTCACAGTAATTTACAGCACAAGGAGAACTGATCTGAAGGCAGTGAGTGCCTCTGTCATTGTTGGCAGTACACACACTTTCCACATGTTAAAATTAGGCACAGGGTTCATGCCAACTCCTAACAGGGCCTGTATGCAGAACATGCAAGAGGAAATTCCGCTATCTGCGTAGGAATCCACCCCTGTGCATCTACATGAGACATTGTTCTGAGCAGGTATCCTGAATGGAAAAAGGCAAGGCTAGAGGAGAGGCAAGTTTAAGCAGAGAGATGCAACCTGCAACGTCCTTCAAGGGCAGGTTATCTCTGCTGCATCTGGGTACCGGAAGGGATCAAGTGATCCTAATCATCTACGTGGCAGTGACAAAGCAAAATTACTAGGCCCAAAGGAGGCCAACTGAAAGAAGGCAGAGTCAGAATAATGAGCACATTGATTTACAGTGCTTAGTCTAATAGATGGGTGTTTGGAGGTCACAGAAGCCTTTCATTACATTCTTTTGTCACACAGTTGGGCAGTGCAATCCAACCCCTACTCCTCCACACAGCTGGCGCAAGCCACTTGCATTGCATCGAGCACTATTACACATGTATTGCACAGCACAGGCGTGCCAGAGCTTCTGGTGTGGCACTGATGCAAGCACAAACCCCTGGTGCACTGCTCCTGCATCAGCTGAGTTTGGCTGGAGCAGGGGTGGTTCTGGGAAGGGTATGACTGAGGGAGGGTGGAACAGGGGGGCAGAATGGCCCGGGGAGGGGGGTGGAAGCTGGATGCAACTGTTATGCCACATCCAAACCCCCGTCCCCAGGCTGTGCAGGGAGCTTGGATCTGCACCCACTATATAGCGGGTGCAGATCTAAGCAGCCCATAGGGCTGGCTAGCGCCGACCCTGGGGCAAGGGCACAAATGCCCCTTGGAGACTCCAGTGCGGGCCCAACGCTGAACACAATACAGGCCCACTGGCCTGTGCTGTTCCAGCGCATCTTAGGATTGCGCCCTAAGAATTAATAGGCTCTCTAAATAGAAGAGCACCTGCATTGCATGGCAGACAGCCCCAGGTCCAATCCCAGATTGGACAAAGAAAGATTCCTGCCTGAAACCCAGGAGCGTCTGCTAGTCTGTGTTGACAATACTGAGCTTGATTGACCAGCACTCCAACTCAGTACCAAAGCAGCTTCACATACACACGTATCCAGTGACAACCGGAATGCTGCTGGTGCCAGGATCCGGAACGCCGCGGGGACAGACAGGTGAGCTGTAGCTCCCCGCACCCTTGCGGCGCCCGGCAACGCCTCCCTGCGCCTGGAAGAGCTCTCTTACAGAGCGATCCAGGTGCAGGGGCGGGAGGGCGGGCAAAAACAGCACACGGAGTCTGCCACGCGCTGCTGTTCCGTTCCCGCTCTCCCCGGAACTACCGGAACGGTAGATCTTTGCACAGCTGTCAACTGAGTGATGAAGCAGCACTTGACCGAGCAGCTGCAGAAGTTCCAAAGTGCGTTCAATTCTGGGATCACAGGTAGCAAATCTTGAAAAGGTCTATCTGCCCAAGACCTTGGTGATCCACTGTCAGAGTGCACACTACTGGGCTAGACGAAACCCACGGTTTGACCCTTTGCCAAGCAGTTCATTGTATTCTTGCCTCTTCAAAACAGAAATTAAACGGAAATTATTCCTTTTGCATTTCAGCCAGCCTACCATTTTTCTCCACTCTGGTGAGGGGCTTCACGCCTGAAAAGACATCTGCCAGCTCCGCCATCCTTTCGGACCCTTCTTTTTTGTAGCTTTCCCATTTTGCCTGCTTCTCGGAGAGCATCTGCTTGAACATCTAATGGAAAGGCAGGGCCTCCTCAGTTCAAAACCAACTGATCTGTCACAGCTAGATTTAACACACAATGATCAACACAACTGCAGAGCGGCCATAGCTTAGTGGGAAGTATGCATGCTTTAGGGCGCAATCCTAACCAACTTCCCAGCACTGACATAGCTGTGCCAATGGGGCATGTGCAGCATTCTGCAGTTGTGGGATAGTCACTGAGGTAAGAGAATGTTTGTTTCCTTACCCCAGAGCTGCATTGCCTTTACCTCGGTGCTGGAAAGTGGATTAGGATTGCGTCGTTATACTCAGAAGGTGGCAGGTGGAGGCAATGATCTTCTCCTGAAACCCAGGAGAGTCACTGCCCATCACAGAAGGAAAGCCTGGTTTAGATGTATGCATATGCATAGTCATCTGACTATGTATAACACAACTCCATATGGACAACTGCAATAATTCTGGTGCGTCTGTTATATGCTTTACAGATTGTTTCATTATAGATTGCTCCACAGTAGGAATTCTTACACTGTGGTCCAGGGACCACAAGTCGCCCTTGGAATCTTTCCAGGTGATACACAAGCCCATGTTGCAAGTATAGAACATATACTACTGAAAGCGCAATCCAAACCTGGAGTTAGGCCGGCACAGTTAGGCCGGCACAGTTAGGCCAGCACAAGGGGCACCATAAAGTATATCTGGACCACTTTCAGAGACAGAGAGGCCAGCACACAGACGTGCGCCATCCCCGACTCCGAGAATGGCCCAAACGCACTTTATGGTGGTCCTTGTGCTGGCCAGACAAATGTGTGCCATCCTCCCTGACTCTGAGAGTGTTCCAAACACTCTTTTCGGTGGCCCTTGCTGGCCTAACTCCAGGTTAGGATTTCACCCTGAAGGTTTGGAGGTTTTCTTTGACATTTCCACTGCTTGCTAAGAAGGTATCTTAAAAGTGAAAAAGCATTTTTCAGCAGTGCAAGTGATTGCCATGGAAATGTACACTGCACATGGTTCTTTCCTGCATTCTGGAGAGAATAAAATACCCCATGCCATGTTACCTCTTTCAAGATGAATTCAAACTGTGCCGTATCCAGAAGAAGCTGGAAGAGGATCTTGGAGCTGTATTTGGAATCTGTTAGAACTTGGTCCTTGATTTGGCGAAGGCGCTTGTTACTTGGGTCACAAGCTAGGCAAATGGAAAAGTGAGGGCTTTCCTGAGAAGCAGTGAATGTGACTTAAGCTGGTACTATGAACGAATCCTGGTACTGCCATGTTGAATTAGATCAAAGTATTAATTAACCCAGTGGTGTCATTCAAATGATTTAGGAACAGGAACTCACTTTTGAGTTCAAATTCAAATGTTGAAGAAAAAAAAAAAAAGGCCACGGAGCCCGTTAGGATCCGGAACGCCCGTTCTGGTCCGTTCCCCCTGAATGACATCACTGAATTAACCCCAACATTCCATTGGCAGCCGTGGCAAGCCAGAGGCCTCAAAGAAACTCACAGGGAGGGTCCAATGGCTTTCCCCTGTTGTGTGTAGAAAGCACAAGCTATACAGAGACACACTGAGATTCAATTTTAGCTCGGTATGGTCGACATACATTGACCGACCAGCCTTCCATGATCGACCATCTGCAAACCCAGTGCAACACCTAGGACATCAAGGCCACAATCCTAACCTGGAGTTAGGCCAACACAGTTAGGCGAGCAAAGTTTGGCAGGCACAAGGAACACCGTAAAGTATGTTTGGACCATTCCCAGAGTCAGAGAGGCCAGCACACAGATGTGCGCCATCCTCCCTGGCTCAGAGAGTGGTCCATACAAGCTTTACGGTGGCCCTTGTGCCATCCAAACTTTGCTCGCCTAACTGTGCCAGCCCAATTCCAGGTTAGGATTGTTGTCTCAGTGAACTGGAACTGAACCCTAGAATTTTGTGGGAGCCAAACACATTTTATGGTGACCCCTGCGCGGCCAAACTTCGCTGGCCTAACTGTGCTGGCCAAACTCCAGGTTAGGATTGCGCTCTAAAACAAAAACACCAAAAAGTATATCCCTCCATTCTATTACCATTTAAGGGCATTCAAAATGGCTATGTGGATTATGGTCAGCCACAATTCCACGTTTTCCCCTTGAAACTATGTCAGCACAATACCAGAAATTAGAAGGGAAGTAATTTTTTTGCTAAATTACACCAACAGGCCAGGTGGGGGGGGGAAAGACACCTGCCACTTCTTATAGGTTGGTTTCATTAAGGCATGGGAACTCAAAGTTAATGAACAAGACCGCAACCCAAATTAAAGGGACAAATAATCCATCTTTTGTGAATCGTTTTGCTATTGGAAAATGGCTGAGAAATAACCCAACTTATTGCTGCATTCTCAGGAAAGCAGCAGGTTCTGCGTCACAATAAAGGCACTTTTGGCCATGACATCACTTACGGTGGGTTCTGAACAGATTGTCATTCTAAAAAGTGGGACCCAGTGCTAAAAAGTTTGAGAATCACTGCCCTGAGAAAAAAAAGAAAGCTTCTTTTAACCAAAGAAGCTTTCTTTGTAAACTTGAAAGTTCTTCAATTAAACACACACACACACACACACACACACACACACACACACACACACACA
>JAJKFI010000024.1:9306504-9396989 GCA_029204185.1 Lerista edwardsae
CACACACACACACACACACACACACACACACACACACACACACACACGTGCACGCTTCTGGCCTGATGACTCAGAGGTTTATGTGCAACTTCTTAGGGGGAGGAGGGGGAGGGAAAGAGAAGAACTGCTTCACTTTCTAGGCAACAACTAGCATTTTACAGCAATACCTGAGTCTGCCGTATGAAGCATCAGCCACCGGATTGCCACATTGCAGTCTCTTAAGCAGTTCAGCAGCCTGGGAATGTTATCCAGAACGAGCTCCTCCCGCAAACAGCCTTCCTTGAGAAACTGCTGTACCTGGCTGTGAACGCGCTCGGTGACCGTGGCATATCGGCTTGCCTTGGAATACAGAATCTGAGCATTAGCACTAAAAGAGGGGGCTGCAAGCCAATTCTCCGCTTCCATGTGCCAGTTGAGAGCACATCAGAGGCCTGCAACGTAGTCCTCATCTGAACCTTTAAGCTTTAACCTAATTATATGTGCAATTATTTAAACTTTTAGAAGTCGCAAACTACAGCTGTTCAAGAAGAACTGAAAGACAGCGCGTTCACCAGGGAGTTGAACGGAACCGGATCTTAAATCCCAACACTGGTTCAAAGAGGATCTATTGCAGAGCACAAGCCTAACCTGAAGTTAGGCCGGCACAGTTAGGCCAGCAAAGTTTGGGCGGCACTAGGGACACAATAAAGTATGTTTGGACCACTCTCGGAGTCAGAGAGGCCAGCACACAGAAGAGTGCCATCCCCCCTGACTCCAAAAGTGGTCCAAACGCGCTTTACAGTGCCCCTTGTGCCATCCAAACTTTGCTCACCTAACTGTGCCAGCCTAACTCCAGGTTAGGATTGTGCTCTCAACAAACTGGAACTGAACCCTAGAACCTAGAACCCTAGAGCCTTAGTGTGAACTAGAACCAAGAAAAAAAGGAGCAGCAGTGACTGGTTCCAAGTATGTACCACGATAAACGGAGCGTTCGGGTCAGTACGTTATTTTTCTCTTTTGAAAAATTTGCTCGGATACATTTTGTGTGTGAAAACAATAAAAACACCTCCCCCAAATTAAACAGTTGGCGTTGTATTCATTTTATAGTAAAACTGCAAGCAAAAGCATCTCATTTCAATATGAAAGGCAGAAAGTTACCAAACTATTTTTTTTAAAGTTTGGTTCGCTCTAGTTCCCTCATTTAGAGCATCATTTCATCTGCGAGGTTAAGCTCACAGAATGACAAATCCATTATTGCATACTACAAAAACTTTACACGAA
This sequence comes from Lerista edwardsae, assembly GCA_029204185.1. Taxonomy (NCBI): domain Eukaryota; kingdom Metazoa; phylum Chordata; class Lepidosauria; order Squamata; family Scincidae; genus Lerista; species Lerista edwardsae. The sequence continues at coordinate 9,307,765 of JAJKFI010000024.1, forward strand.
AGACACTTCCCTACAGGAAACAAATCTATAGCCTGCCTGGCTGTCTCCAATATTTGAGACAACCACTTTTGAACTAACAAACCCCTTGAACAAACAAACCTTTGAGGAAAAAAAATCCTTATGCAAAATTGTTACACTAGACAATCTGCCTGAGGGATATTACGAGGGTGTGCCCCAGTATCCACTGATTTGGTAACCACAGTTTCAGTTATCCACGGATACAATGAATACTGAGACGCCCATTAAAAAGATAGGGGAACATTAAACCAATATCTTTTTTTAACCTTGTTGCAGCCAAACCACTGATATTCCCCTATCTTTAAAAAGGTATCCACAGTATCCACAGTTCCAGGCATCCACGGTGGAGTCCAGAACAGAACCCCAGGAGATACCGGGTCATGCCTATACATTTATTTCTTATGCAGAAGAGCCTTTCACATAGGACTATTTTGAGAAAGCTGTTCCTTTGGTTAGAAGCATTCACAGGAAGACATCCCGCGTACAGGAAGACCTTTATGCACGTCGTAAGAAACATTTTTCCTACCTGTTCTTTGACATTGGAAAGATCCAGTGTGTTGTTCAGAGCTGTTTTCGCAGCTTTGTAAGGTTCCCAAGCTTCTGCTAGATTCACAGAGATTCCCATATAAATGCTAATGACCTGAGAACAGAGGAAGAAGGCATGTTTCTCTCAAGCCAAAGCACCCAGAAGTGGTGTGGGGGATGTGGTTATCACGTGACATTGTAGATTGGTATCCCAATCTTGGGCTTGCCTTTGCTAGTAGGACAAGCATGTGCACTGTGGCAAGCGTGCTGTAAGGCATGCTGCACCAGTGAAAAGGCCTGTCCTACAGGTTGGCCAGCACCCATTAGAGCAGGCAGACATTCCACAGGGGGAGGGCAGATTGGGCATGGGAGGCCGCCGCTGTATCCTACCCCCTCCTGAGCCTGAAAGCCCAACACAGAGCTGCTCACTGGCACAGATCAGAGTATCCCCACAGAGGCTGCTGGGGCTTTATCTGGAGTAAGGGGACAACTGTATCCTTATCTCCAGGAGATCTCCAGGAGCCTCTATTCCTGTGCTGGATACAGAGGAGGCTGCACCAGGAATTTGGTTAGGATTGGGCTCTGGGTGAATTGAAGGTTTTACTGATTACTATGTACATAACCCTTAGGCTTCCAAAACTCATGTGGAAGACTTGATAGATTACAACTGAGTTAGTGAAGTCTCAACTGTGTGGCAGACCATTAACCTATAGATCTGGACTTGGAAGAATTGTTTTAACTGTGGCATGATCACTAGTTACACGAAGGAACTGTACAAACTACTAAGGTAGGGGTTTGCTTGGAAACATTTTATAAACAGAAGTAATGCCTTGCATGAAGGTCAATGACCTTCTCACGAATAGAGCTGGATAATCCTTTTTAAATTAACTAACAGCTCATTGCATTTGTACTGTAACAATATACAGTAATATGAATCTGACATACTGTATTACTTCTATTCTAGTTCTTATACGGCTATTGCGTTATACTTCGTAAGTAATTTTTATTGCAAGGGTTTTTTGTTTTTTGTTTGCATGACTCATGATCATGTTGGGTAATGTTAGTTTGGTTGGTCAATCACCACATTCTTCTTTTTTCACTTTAGTTTCCAGAAATTCCCTAGGAGCAATGAAGTCTAAAGAGTATCAGGCTCAGCTCTCCTAACATTGAGGGCAGGAAGAAGCAACATGACGGCAGCCCATTACCTGGACGGAACAGTGAGAGCAGCACCTTTTAAGTGCTCAGACCAGGAAGCAAACCTGAGATTTAAACCATTATGTGGGTCAGCAGAAATCACCAGACCTACTCTGGCATATAGGTGTTAGTGGGCACCCTCACCTGTTCCCCCTGCAACTCCCTCCTATGAATGAAGCTTGCAGCAACGCACAGGTAGATTCTTGGCATGACATTATCCAGGGTCCACTGCAGGATCGAGTCAGTTCATTTTCCCAGAACTATTGGTTGGATTTTGCATTCTTCAACAGTACAAAAATAATACAGTGGTTCCCAAACTGTGGGTCGGGACCCACCAGGGGGTCGCGAGCCAATTTTAGATGGGTTGCGAAGCACCTTGAGCAGCCATATTGGTTGCTATAAGCACCTTGAGCAGCCACCTTGGTACCGCCACCAGGAGAGGTGAGAGGGATGGCGGCCAGCAATAGGGCCTTCTCGGTGGTGGCCCCCCGACTCTGGAATACCCTCCCCTTAGAATCAAGAACTGCTCCCTTTTTGGCAATATTTCGGCAGGGGCTGAAGACCTTCTTATTTCAACAAGCCTTTAATTGTTGACAGGCTGGCTGGTTTTTTACATTCCCTTTTATATTTTAGGATCCACGGGGCTTGCTGTTTTAAATTTTAATTGTTTTTATATTGTTCTTATTGATTTTAATTGTTAAACACTGATTTTATTGTATTTTTTAATGCTGTAAGCTGCCCTGGGTGCCCATGGGGCAGAAAGGCGGGATATAAATTAAATAAATAAATAAATAAATATTGAAAAATATGGGAAGAAGGGATGCTGGAAATGGGGAGGGCTGTGTGGTTGTTTTGCTCATGTCAAGCTTGTAAATAGGCTTTTTTCTTTCTGAGTCACTTTGCTTTTAGATATAACCAATTTATTGCTCTTGGTTAAGGAGCAGGCTTTGGCATCACAATGACAGCATTTCAGACCATGACATCACTTCCGGTGTGTCCCGGACAGACCGTCATTCTCAAAAGTGGGTCCTGGTGCTAAAAAGTTTGGGAACCACTGAAATAATACGTTTAAAACAATTGTACAAGGAGAGAGAAAAGAGAAAAAAAACATGCTTCCAAATCTCTTTGGCCATTTTTTAATACTTCAATCCAGCTTTAGAAACATAATATTTACCCAGTTATCTGGAAAATATTTATCAACGATCTCTCTCATTTTTGCTTGCTGCGTGTGAAGAACGGATGCGTCGAAATAAAGAGTCACGTACAACATGGCTGCCTGGGTGGCAAGAGCAGTGCTGCGGTGCTCTGGTAACGGATACGCAGACACCTGCGACAGAAGGGGAGCCATGGTAAAAGGAAGGACAAAAGGAAATAGACCACATGAAATTTAATACCACTATGTGGTAAAGACGAGGCCTGGTGGGTTCCTCCCCACGCCACTGCAAGCCACGGCTCACCTGATTGTAGATGTCATCTGACCTCAGGCGGCCAATTACCATGCTGATGAAGGTCTCGCTTATGGGCACCCGGCTGAAGTAACTCTCAGGGTAGTTTGGAGGCCTCTTGGCTCCAGGCTGGCTTGAATACCCAGTGCTCCGAAGCAGCTTACATATGTCATCCATATTGGAGTCAGCAGAACGGGCAGCGCTGGGCGCAAATGGAGAAGGAAACTTTAGAACTTGGAGGGTGGCGCACACACACACTTAAAAGGACACAACAGGTGACTCTAGTGTCAGGTGCTCCAATGCAGCCTAATAGCCCAATCCTGAACTGCTCAACTGCTCTGTGGGGAAAGCAGTTGCTGGGAGGTTCTGTGGGGAAAGAGGATGTTCATCCCCCTTCCCCACAGTAAGGGCATAGGGCAGGCAATGGGCCTCATTGCTCCTTTAGCGAAGGCCTCCGAGAGCTGCCACTGGTCCCACCAGAGGCAGATCTAAGGGAGGGCAGATCTAAGGGATTTCCTTGCAGTGGAAATCGCTCCTCTCCTGCACCGTTTTAGCCAATCCTCACAGGGAAAAGCAACATCTTGGCGTTGCTTACTGGCTACAGCAGCAAGGGAGAGGCGGGATTTACATGACAGGGTAAGGCTTCTTGCAACACTTAAGAGCTTTGCCCTCCCTGTAGATCTGCCTCTGGGTCCCACCCCCCGGCCAGGAATACCCTTCTGTCCTGAAAGGCTGCATCGCCGGTGACAGGCAAACTCACCGCTCGCTGGCAATTGGTGCTCCTTCCGGGGCACGCACAGGTGTCATCGCCATGGCGCTGTCCCAGAGCTGGCAGGAAGGGCTTACTGCAGGCATTGGAGGTGCTTAACAGCGCTATGCACAATAGTTGCCCGGGTGGTACGAGCGTACCACCTGCGGTAACAGGCTCTGGATTGGGCCCTAAATGTATTTGGGGTGGTTGTAGCTGCTAAAAAAGTGACCCAAGAGGTATTTGATTAAAATTTCACCTTATCATGAATTCATTTAGGTGACCTTAAGCAAGCTATAATTCTTCAGCAGTTCTTTTTCTCATGACCAGAGGGTCCCCAAGTGTAGCACTGGCCTTGGTTCCTATAGTGAAAAACTACACATAGTAGTGAGAAAGTGCAAGGTCCAGACCATTCGGGGACATGAGTGGGGCAGGAGAAAAGCCTTCTCTGTATCTGGTATCCCCACTGACCAAGAATCCAGCCTGCCCGGTCATACTGCTATAGACCCAACAAAGGTTCTGCTTCTTGGTCACACTGGAGTGTGATGGAGTGTGTATGAGTAATTTGATAGAACTGGATTCACTTGGGAACTGGCTTTTATTTATTAGGTTTACAGCCAATCCCCAATCCCATGCATGTCTACTCAGAAGAAGTCTCATTCTAGTCAGTGGGGCTTACTCCCAGGAAAGTGCACATATGATTGCAGCCTGACGGCCTAATCCTGAGCCTCTTAGTTCTGGTGGTATGCTGGCTCTGGGTGCTGTGAACATGCCATAGAACACATTTGCAGCACCCGTGGAGGAGGGAATGCCCGTGTTTTAGCCAGTTCCAGACCACAGAGAAGCTGCTGGTGGTTCAGCTTTTCAGGGCAGGGGGGAGCTGGGGGAACTGGTTGGGGGGGGAAGGGCTCCGGCCCCAGGCGGGGGGGGGAGCCTGACACAGGCCTCCTTGACTGTGCCCACTCAATAGTGGGTGCAGAGCCAAGGAGACCCATTGCCGCTGGCTGCAGTCTAGTTGGGGTAGGGAGAAAATGCTCCCTTATCCCGAGGAGACCTCTTGTAGGTTCCTGGTGCCCACAGGAGCAAGCAGTAGCTATTTCAATGTGGCTGGAGCCCTGGGCGCCGGAAAGCATAGGATTGGGCTGCCAGTCACACACGGGCAGAGCAAAGGCTTCTAGTCATTTATTAATCATTTCCCTAGAGCCCAGTTCAGCTTGGCATCTTTCCGCAGCCCATTATCCAGAATCAAGAATGGCTACAAAACCCAGAATACCTGTATCTGTAGTAGGAAACGAGCATCCTTTCCCGGACCTCCCCTTCAATTTTCTGATCTATGACCAGCAACATGACACCGTACAAATAAAGAGCTTCACACTGCGGCATGAAAAGAGTGTCAATTCACATTAATATCCAGAAGGAATAAAGTTGAGTGCTGCACTGTTAGAGCAAAATTTACTGAGCCCTGATAAGCTTGCAATCTGCAATGGTCCATGGTCAGGCTGCTCCAACAGGTCATACCGTTTTGATGGCACAACAACCTTTTCATTAACCTTTCTCCTCTTTCATAGCAAACCATCTTTTCATCTGTGCAATGACCGATGTACATAACTTGCAGGTCCCACCAGTGGCAAGGGCAGGGGGAGTGAAGTTGTGTTGTGAAGATTACAGAGAAGTAGACACACACCAACACCCCTTACATACATTGTCTGAATACATACTCTTCAGGACCAAATCCTATCCTGAGATGTTCTCAAGACGTAGTGAGCGCTCCTATAGTGTATGCGTTATGTGTGGTGCAAAATATTATTTTGTGGATGTGGGGGAGTTCTGTCTCCAATTTTCTGCTGATAGCAATCCAAAAGAATAATCTTTCCTCTGAAACCCCTTTCCGTATATGGATTGCCCTACGGGGCAACTATTCCATAAATATCAGCAATTCCCAAAGAGTGTGATGAGGCACAACATTCACATAACACAACAGTTTGGTCTTGGCAAGGAGGAAGAGCGTGTATTACTTTATCTTATTGAATGTGTAGGGTTTCGATGTCAGCCACCTTTGGAGATTGAAAAGGTGGGATTAGATAAAAAAATCTCCAAAATAAAGTTGAAGTAACATATGCCTCCAATTTTAACTCAGAAAATGTGCATTTTTGGCTATCAAAAGGGATTTCCAAATTGGAAAGCTTGTGTGGGCCCAAAACTCTAAAAGATGGGCAGAGGGGGAAAAAAAGGATAACAAAATCATAAACATATTAAAATATACTGATTTTACACACACTGATTAAAATATACTGATTTTACATAGCTAGGGATGGGTTTTTTCCGATGATCAACAAAGAACACTCAATAATGAGAATTTCTACTGAAAACATTACATAAAATGAAATTTAGGTCAGAGCGCAAAATGCTTTTGCTTATTTTGACAGAGTTTGACACAAATTTAGATCAATTTCACAAAAACAACACCACTTTTGTTTATTTTTGACACCCCCACAAATGGTTTTCAGTAAGGGATCAGGAGGAGGCATGGCAGAAACAGGAGGAAGCTTGCTTAAAGTTGTATGAACACGCATGTTCATAGCTCACAGTGCACGTTGGGGCAACTTTAATGGAATGCGGAAGTAGTAAGTAACAGTTTCTTGATGCTCCAAGTAGCAACCAGGGTGCAGCTTGGGAACATTTGAGCAGGTTATTTCGTGGCAGTAATCGCTTGCTATTGCAAGGACATTCACCCTTATTTATTGCACTGCTTGTACAATCTGCAATAAAAATTTGGATAAAAACACATAACACTGCAAATCGCTATTTTAAGAAATTTTGGAAAAAAACATGACCAAGAAAAACCCATCCCTAATTATAGCAGAGAAGTTTAAGCACTTACCAGCAGCTGCTTTCCATCCTCATTAAGCAACACTGTTTCCAAGGTCTGCTGTATATAAATTCCTTCATTAAGATCATCCAGATATCTAAAATTGGTAATCAAGCATGTCAAAGCTGGAAAAAGGGGATTCAACACCACAGGAGGAAGCTTTTGCTTTCTAAACTGCAGCAAACATAGGCGAGTCAAATTACCTGGATTGCTGGGTTTTACCCTGGGACCACCTGCTCCCTGCTTTGTCCATTAACTAGCCTGGACCAATGATGTACATAAGGGGGTACAAAGGACAACAAACTTTGGGTGGGGGGGAAACGAGTTGAGCTTGACACTAGTGGCCAAAATTGTGAAAACCTTGTTAAGTAGGAATAAAACTATCATGTTATACATCATTGGAAAGGTAATTTAATGCTGAAGGTAATGAAACAGACCACATTGGAATATCTATGTTCTATTAAAAAGTATTGCTAATTAACCAGAAAATCATTTATTTAAGTAATAAATTAAATTTGATTTCGTCATGGAGGGAGGAGGGGTACAAAATCCTCTTTGCCTCGGTAACAGATGCCTTCGCTATGCCTCTGGCCTGGACTTAAAATATTTGCATTCTCATCTTCCTAGCAGTTACGCAACTTATGGGCTAGCCCTTGCTAACAAAAGGGTGTTGTGGGGGAAAGATTACAGTTATTAAATCAATATATTAGCAGTTGTTCACCTGTTTAAGTCAACTATGTATTTATGGACGCTTTGGAAAGCCAGATAAAATCTGGTCAAGATTTCTAGGTTGTTTTCACGAAATTCGTCATCTAAATCCAGTAGGTCGGGTTTAGCTTCCAACTTCCCTTCGCATGCTTCAGGCCCCTACAAAGAGGACATTAAATTAACAAGCCAATTAAATGCTCCAAAGATATACAGAGTATGAAAATCTGCTTTTCAGGTCTGCTTCTCATACTACTTTTAAACTACCAACAGTTTTTTTTGTGAATCACATCCCTATCTGAAGAAGCATAAAAAGGTAACTTTGAGAATTATAAGACCCCAGAAGCTGACTAAAGTCTGAAAGTTTATTATTACAGTATACCTATGGTTTTCAATCTGGGGTGTCACGACGTTTTGCAATTGCAACCAGAAAGTGGGTTGTGATTTTTTTTTAACAGTTCTAACACACAGGGAGCCCTGCAGAGGGGTCCACAGGGCTCCCCAACCCTCCTGCACAATGGGGCAGGCACTGGTAAGTTCCCCCAGCCCCATTTTTTTTGCCAGAAATTGGAAAATTTCTGTAATTTCCACTGCCCCTGCAAGCACATACAGAGGTTTAAACTGGTCAAGATTAAAACTGGTCATTCTTAAGGGTGCAATCCTAACCTGGAGTTAGACCAGCATAGTTAGGCCAGGAACGTTTGGCTGGCCCAAGGGCCACTGTTAAACATGTTTGGACCATTCTCAGAATCAGGGAGGATGGCGCATGTCTGTGCGCTGGCCTCTCTGACTCCGGGATGGTCCAAACATACTTTACTGCATACCTTGTGCCGGCCAAACATTGCTAGCCTAACTGTGCCAGCCTAACTCCAGGTTAGGATTGCACCCTTAAGAATGACCAGTTTTAATCTTGTGTAAAACTACCATTTCAAGAAAGGGGACACTTTCAATGCAGCTTAAGAAAAGCAAAATTAATACCTTGAAATAACTGAAATCAAATATGATATCCCCATATTTCAGTTGATCGACTTTCTCTTTGAGTCGGAAGACCGCTGGAATGAATTCTGAGAGTCTCAGAAGTTCAGCGATGATAGCATTTCCACAGGAGACGATCCGAAGAATCGCCTGTCCACAGAGATTATTTTCAGCCAGGAAGTCCAACATTATAATGACGAGGGTGGTCGCTCAACAGTACTTCTCAATCCAATCCTCTATTTTCACTCCTAATGCTATCTTAAGAAAGTTGCATTGCTGACTGCTCAATTAACGTATCTGCAAATCATCTACCATTGAGCATATTCCAGAGCGACAGTCGTATTTGCCTATATCAGCAAAAACAACAAAGAATTCTGTGACACCTTAGAGATCAATACATTTATTTTGGTATAAGCTTCATGGAGTACAGTCTACTTCATCAGATGCATGAAGACATCAAGTACATGTGACATTGCAAATTTTTGTTATCCTGGCTGGCAACACAGTCTACTGTTTTTCACCATACCACAACTCCTGTTCCTTAAAACAGGGGTCTCCAAACTTTCCAGTATGAGGGCCACATTGTATAATTTACAGATTCTTGCAGGCCAAAAAAAAAAATGAATGAATGAATGGAATTTACATGAGTTTCACTTGGATCTTTCTTATAATCAGCATGATATGATTCAAAACAAAAGAAATGTGGCTTTTACAAAGAAACAATGCCATGCTTAAACTGAGAAATGATATAGTAAAAATGTCAAATATTTTAAGTTGCTATGGGCCGGATAAAATCATGTGGCAGGCCAGATGTGGCCCTTGGGCTGTAGTCTGGAGGCCCCTGCCTTAAAAGATGTTACCGCAATACAAAACAATAGGATCTCAGCTTAAACAAAAACTTTATTTCTTAAATCAGATCACAGCATCAGTTAAATAAACTACAGCATAGTCTTCTCTGATACATACATGCAAGAATACTTAAAGTAAATTTGGTTAATTTTATAAATCTGGGGAAGACCTATGGCTATATCAGGCTTTCAGGACAACATTATCTGAACACACCAGTCCTATTAAATGTTAAATTTGGCTTCATAAGTAAAAGAAAAGATTTCAAAATATAAGAAACATGGAAAACAAACATATAATCTGGAATTATAGAATTCAGCAGTGCTCTCCAATCTTTTTCATGCTACAACCCAAATATATAAATAAAGTATGACACTGGGGACCCCACCGTCGATCCTGGCCCAAGACCCTGCCATGGGGCCCACCTAGCCTATCCCATCCCTGCTCCCATCACTGTTCATTATAACCAAATATCCAGCGGTGTTATTCTGCGGAACGCTGGGTGGGACATCCAGGTGATCGACAGCCCGCCTGTTGCGTTCCTCAGCGTTACGCCATTTGCGTAATGTACACAAGCGGCGTAATTGGTTATGCAAATGGCGTAACGCTCTGGAATGCGACGGGCGGGCTGTCGAGCACCCGGATGTCCCACCCTGTGTTCCGGCAGCATAACACCGCTGCAAATATCCCTATTAGAAAGAGCAGAAAACACTACCCTGAAGCCTGGCACTAGTGAAAGCTATTTTAGCATAATTGTGAATTACGTGAGCAGGACTGCGACACAATCTCCTGGTACCTGGAGAGGTACACCAGACGCCTCCCTCTTTACCTAGTAGTGCTCCAGTTCAATGGTCTTCAAAATACCCCTAAGCTGCCACGACCCCACAACTGAGGTTTCAGGGCCCACAGGGGTCCCGACCCCAGGGTAGAAGAACACTGGAATACAGTACCTGTATTTCTCTCCATAACCTGCATATATTCTTACATACTAAAAAGGTTAGTCCCCTGCCCAGCGTCCCCTGCCCAGTCGAGCGTCCCCTGCCCAGTCGCAGAATCAGAGTGGCTCCTTGGTTTTCTGAGGAGCTGCGAATGATGAAGCGGCAGGGAAGGCGTCTAGAGCGTCAGTGGCGAAAGACTTGTGCCGAATCTGACCGTACCCGGGCTAGGGCCCAGTTAAGATCATATTCTAGGGCGATGGTGGCAGCTAAGAGGGCTTACTTCTCTGCCACCATCGCATCTGCAGAGAACCGTCCAGCTGAGCTTTTTCGTGTGGTCCGTAGCCTTTTACATCTGCCCCCCCCTACTGGAGGGGAGGATCACAAGCCCGCTGTGACGAGTTCGCGAAACATTTCGCAGTGAAGGTTGATCAGATTCGGCATGACTTGGACGCCGCTGTGGGCATTTCTAGTGATGTCCCTGGGGAACCTGTCTATCCTATAATTTGGGATTCTTTTCAGCTTGTAGAACCTGAGGATGTGGACAGGATTCTCTGGAGTGTGAGACCTGCTGCTTGCCCGCTCGATCCTTGCCCAGCATGGCTAATTAGATCTGCCCGGGAAGGGCTGGCTGAGTGGACGGGGAGGTTAGTGAATTCATCTCTGAGGGAGGGGGTGCTGCCGTCTGCTTTGAAGCAGGCGATTGTTCGCCCCCTCCTGAAGAAACCCTCCCTGGATTCCACTAATTTAAACAACTTTCGGCCAGTCTCAAATATCCCATTTCTGGGCAAGGTGATTGAGCGGGTGGTGGCATCACAGCTGCAGAGGGTACTGGAGGAAACTGATTATCTGGACCCATTCCAATCTGGCTTCAGGCCGGGGTTCGGGACGGAGACTGCCTTGGTCACCTTGGTGGATGACCTACGCCGAGGAATGGACAGGGGGAGTGCGTCCCTGTTAGTCCTGCTGGACCTCTCAGCAGCCTTCGACACCATCGACCATGGTGTCCTTCTGGGTCGGCTGGCTGGGTTGGGGCTTGGAGGCACTGTTTTACAGTGGTTCCGCTCCTTCCTGGCTGACAGATCCCAGAAGGTGGTGCTGGGGGACGCTTGTTCGGCACCCCAACCTCTTAAGTTTGGGGTGCCACAAGGGTCTATCTTGTCCCCCATGCTATTTAACATCTACATGAAGCCGCTGGGAGAGGTCATCCGGGGGTTTGGGGTGGGGTGCCATCAATATGCTGATGACACCCAACTTTATCTCTCCTTTCCCCCTGATTCTGAGGAGGCGGTTCAGGTCCTGAATCGTTGTCTGGAGGCAGTTGGGGGCTGGATGAGGGCGAACAAGCTGAAATTAAATCCGGATAAGACAGAGGTGCTTTTGGTCCGGAAATCCACAACTCGGGTATTGGACTATCGCCCTGCTCTGAATGGGGTTGCACTCCCTCTGAAGGAGCAGGTCCGCAGCTTGGGGGTTCTCCTGGATTCACAGCTGCACCTGGAGTCTCAGGTGGCGGCGGTGGCCAGGGGAGCCTTTGTTCAGCTTCGGCTGATCCGCCAGCTGCGACCGTACCTGAGCGGTGCGGACCTGGCCACAGTGACCCATGCCCTAGTGACATCTAGATTAGACTATTGCAATGCGCTCTACGTGGGGCTGCCTTTGAAGACGGTCCGGAAATTACAACTAGTACAGAACACGGCGGCTCGGGTGGTTGCCGGGGCACATCGGTTTGACTCTGTCGAGCCGTTGCTTCGGCGACTACACTGGCTGCCGGTTCTGTTCCGGGCCAAATTCAAAGTGCTGGTTTTGACCTTTAAAGCCCTTTACGGCTCGGGCCCAGGGTATTTGAGGGACCGCCTCCTCCCATATAACCCTACCCGTGCTCTGAGGTCCTCTGGGGGGGCCCTTTTGACTGTGCCGCCACCAGGAGAGGTGAGAGGGGTGGTGGCCAGCAGGAGAGTCTTCTCGGCGGTGGCACCCCAACTTTGGAATACCCTCCCCTTAGAGTTAAGAACTGCTCCCTCGTTGGCGGTATTTCGGCGGGGACTGAAGACCTTTTTGTTTAAGCAGGCGTTTAGTTGCTGACAGGCTGGCTGGTCTTTGTATTTGTATTCTTTTTATAATCCATGGGATGACCGTTGTATTTTTATATTGTACTTTTATATTGTTTTAATTTACTGTTTTTAATTGGATGTTTTTTATTTCTGTTTTTAAATCTGTTTTGTAATGCCGCCTTGAATGCCTCTTTAGGCAGAAAGGCGGGGTAAAAATTTAATAAATAAATAAATAAATAAAATAAAGGTTTCCCCACGATCGAAGGGTCTAGTCATGACCGACTGTAGGGGGCGATGCTCATCTCCGTTTCTAAGCCGAAGAGCCAGCTTAGAACTTAGAACTTGTCCAGGGACAAGTTTCCGTGGTCATGTGGCCAGCATGACCATATGCCGTAGTGCGTGGAACGCCGTTTCCTTCCCACCAAAGTGGTACCTATTTATCAACTTGCATTTTTACGTGCATTTTTATTGGCAGGAGCTGGGACAAGCAAAGGGAGCTCCCTCCGTCACGTGGTCTCGAACTGCCAACCTTCTGGTCAACAAGCTCAGCTCAGCGGTTTAACCCGCAGCGCCACCACATCCTGGCTGACTTACATACTGCTGTGCCCAATTTCATGCTCCATAAGTAGGAAGCTCTGACAACTAGATGGCATCATCTTTGCTATTAAGCCTGTCCATTGCAAGACATAGTTTGTTATACCTCCAAGTCCCTGAGTAATCATATGAAAAAGAAAGCATGCCCTGTAAATACAGAAGTAGGTGATGACAAGGATAAAGTGTTTGTTGGAAGGGGTTCAAACCCCCACCTTGACAATGCCTTGCTGGGTCATCTTGAGCAATTGACTAGCTCTCATTTTTCTGTCTGTAAAACAGGAGTGACTGTTTTATAGAGCTGTGGACAAATGTCAGCAACTACCTCAAACCACCCTTTCTTCTCACCTGCTCCCGGCACTCTTTATATCTGTCCTCTTTAGTACTAAAAGTTGCACTTTTCTGCACCTGTCCACTTCAAATCATAAGAATATAAGAAGAGCCCTGCTGGATCAGGCCAAAGGCCCATTTAGTCCAGCTTCCTGTATCTCACAGTGGCCCACCAGATGCCTCAGGGAGCACACAAGACAACAAGATATCTGCATCCTGTTGCCATGCCCTTGTATCTGGCATTCTGAGGTAAAATTTTGAGGGATGTATGAGGTAAATAAAACAGTATTTTCTATCCTGTCTGTGAGGAAGCTATAATAACTTGCAACCCAACCTGGGCCTTAAGAACATAAGAAGAGCCCTGCTGGATCAGGCCAAAGGCCACCCAGTCCAGCTTCCTGTATCTCACAATAGCCCACCAGGTGTCTCAGGGAGCACATGAGACAACAAGATGCTTGCATCAGCAAGGCCACAGGAAATGCTACAGTGGCGTTCCTATGGGGTGGGAGTGGGCAAAAAGCTAAATGTTGCAGAGGCCTGAGCTTCTGTGAAACACAGCCCCTCCCCTTGCCTTCAGAGCCATTTGTGGCTTGAAGAGCTTGCTCTCTGAGCCACAAATGACTTTGGAGATGAGGGGGAGGGGCCACATTACACAGGAGCTCAGGCTCCTACAACACCCCCCCCCCATGAACGCCACTGCTCTGGTACACCCTCATCTCATTTTGTTCTGACAACAAAACAGTTCCAGAACAAAATTCCAAAGGCTTTCAGGGAGCAGGGTTTCAGAATAATTTCAGGGTGGGAAAATCCTAATTGCTATTCATGTGCAAAGACAGTAGCCCTTGGAACTCCAGACACTGGGACAAACAACAGGGTAAGTGGTCACTTTCATGCAGCTGCTAAACACCATATATTAGAAGCATTCATTGAAGGATTTACTGTAGGAAAGAGAATCCTGGGTTCATTTTTAAACACCAGGGGACACAAATGCCTGCGTCACACCCCTCTAATGTGGAGTTGGCCTCAATAGTACACCATGGGTGAATGCTGGGATTAATGATAAAGGAGGAAAACATTTTGCACAGGCATAAATACCATGTAATGCTTTCTTTATCATTAGCGTCCACGCCATGTTCTTCAGAACGTCAAAGAGTAAGATATTGCAACGCCTAGGCTAGAATACCCACCCCCCTGTTTTTCCTGGCAAGTCCTGGCAGTTATGGGACAGGCATTCAGAAGTGCAACCCTTCCTCTCATCATAGCAGCCCAACACAGCACCTGTTGAACTGGCGCCTGCCAGGGATGCAGTAGAGTGGGCGCAGGAGGCCTTGTGGCAGCAGCGGGGACGGGGAGCGACCCTGAATCCCAACTGATGCTCAGTACTTACTCTCCTAGCTGGCTCCCCACAGCCTGCAAAGATCTGCTCGCCTCCCCTCCTGCTTGCAAGGCCTGCGATTCCAAGGGCGGGGGGTGTTGGAGAGGATCCCAAACACTGAGCGCTGGTCCGGGCAGCTCCTGCACCAGCACGAGCGGAGCTGCAGCAGGAGAATAAGCCGGGGCGCGAGGGGGTTAAGGGCAGGGCGCTATAAAAGCACTGCCAGCAGCAGCCATCGCGCCCGGGCTGTGCGGTTCTCCGACCTCGCATCACATGAGAGCTCGGCGCGTCATGTGAACAGGCGCCGGCTGATGATGCTGAGGTTCTTCCTCGGCTGCTGTTTCTCCTCCTCTTTCGAGGTAAGTGGTTCAAAACCGGTCCCGCGGCAAGAAAAAGTGGGATGCTGGGTTGGCTGGCTGGGCGAGACTTATCTGGGAAGCAACGCGCGATTCTCTCAGGACACGAGTTAGGAAGCAAGCAAACCCTGGGGGACTTTTGTGCCCCTGCGCGTTTTCCGCGGGAGAGCGGCTGATGCTTGCGTTTCCAAAAGGGGAGTGTCTGGGTCCAGAACGCACTGCGCAGCCACACATTTTGACTTGGAGAGGGGTTGCGCTTTTGCTTTCGCCGCGGGGCAAAAAAGGGGGTGGGTGTTTCGGAGAAAAAATACTTTGTACATGCTCAGTGGCTATCGTTTCTAAACTTCTAGAGATGATGGAATTTCGGTATCGGGAACAGAATCTGAGGCGCGGAAGAGTGCAAGTTCTGTTGGTCCTATGCAGAGTTAGTCAACTAACTTCTGTAGTTGGAAAGTATAGATTTAAAAACAGGCAAAAGACTTCTCCGTGTTCCAGCGTTGTCGAAAAAGAAATTCCGGTTCATTATTTTGTCAAAATCCTTTGTAGAAACCATCCTTCCTACTGGTTGGAATTGCAATCTGCCTGCTGCCAATCCAGATAAGACCACCTTTGGGTCCTTTCTCTTTTTGTCTGGGGTCCTACTATGCGCACTCATGTGGAGTAAGCCAGTGAAACTATAGACTTTGGGTTGGGTAGGAATTTTGCAAGATCTCAGACTGGAAGGGTTGGCGTTGAAAATACTATGGATGGCTGTATTGGAGACATTCATTGAGGGCAGGCTATCACTGGCTACTAGTCATGATGCAGGTGCACAGGGGATGTGCCTCTGAATATCTGCTGCAGGAGCATAGCAGTGGTTAATCCAGAAGTGCCCTGTGGATAGGGTTAGGAAAATTGAGCCCTGAGTAAGGGCTCAGTCCTAACCAACTTTCCAGCACCAGGGTAAGGGCAATGCAGCGCTGAGGAAAGGGAACAAACATTCTCTAATCTTGAGGAGGCCTCTAGGACTGCCCCCCCAACTGCAGATGCACCACATTGGCATAGCTATATCCGTTCTGGAAAACTGGTTAGGATTTGGTCCTAAAGCTGCAATCCTGTACATGCTTACTTGGGAGTAAATCTCAGGGAACTCAGTGAAGTAGCCATGCCTAGGAATAGGATTGCTCTGTAAATGAATAAGGGCCCAATCCTATCCACCTTTCTGGTGTGGATGCAGCTGCAGTGCAGTCCCAAGGTAAGCAAACAAATGTTCCCTTACCTCCATGACTTCTCCACAAAATGCATCACACACACCATTGGGACAGCTACACCAGGGCTAGGAAATTGGATAGGATTTGGGCAATCCTATCCACACTTACCTGGGAGGAGCCCAAATGGACTATAATCAGCGATGGGATTAACAAATGACCTGGGGGAATGCTGGGTGAGACGTACTCGTAATTGGAAGTCCGTGATTGACAGCCCGGACGATTGGCAGCCCATCTGTTCCGCCCCGCCGCCATCCCTGCCGGCCACGCGGGCTGGGCCCGCTGCCCCCGGTTGGCACGGCCCCCCAGGCGAGCAGGCACCCCCTCTGAGGCTTGGGCGGCCTGCGCAGCGGTGGGGAAGGTGGCGGGGTGGAACTGATGGGCAGCCAGTCGTGCGGGAGTTCCGCATACATCCTGCCCAGCCTTCCCCCAGGTCATTTGTTAATCCCATCGCTGACTATAATGGAACTTTCTTCTGAGTAGACATGCATAGGATTGGGCTCTAAATAGCTACCATAAGCTATACCCCTTCCCAGGAGGCATCTGTCTAGTAATTGGGACTAGAGGAAGTTTTGGTTTGGCACAGCATAGTCCTTCTTAAGTTTTTTTTTTTAAATAAATAGTTGGGCACAGGGAATGCTTGGAGATTTGTGGCCTAAGCCCAGAGATTGAGTATTGGCTGTTGTGAAACTAAGAAGGTCCATGTGCCAGAATTCTAGGTTCTAGAACATGACATTTCCATGCCGTGTGTCAGTTCTAATGGCAAAGAGGAAATGGGAGTAGCCATCAAGTTGACAGTGTAAAACATCAGCTTTTCACTGGAGAAGAGTGGACTTCTTGCAGAATTGGGGGTGGTCTAACTGTGATCCCTTTTATTCTTCAGAGCTTTTAGACTTGAAGCCGGAATCTTTTCTCTGCACGTATGCTGGTTGATAAGACGTTTGCCAGTTGTGCGGGAGTATTGTCGGTAGGGGCAATTGATCGCATTGGTTATTTATGTATTGTAGCGCCCTTCTTGTAGAGCTGTGGTTTGCGGCTGTGTTTGGGAGAGTGCTCTTCTTCCTTGAAAGTATGTAGGGGAATCTTTCAGTCAAATGGCCAATCGTGGCAGATGAGTTTCCTTGAAAGACAACTTGCCTGTTGGTATGAATCTGTTGCAATGTTTAGCTGCAAAGGAGTGCTAGGCCTTACCCAACAGGCCTTGCCAAGGACTTGAGCGAGTGCCCTTGGCTGCGCCACAGGATCTGCGGCAGAGAGTTCCCTGAGGGCAGAAAACTTGAAAGCTGCTGGTTTAGACTATCATAATGAAGTGCCCTAACAGAATAGATGTTGTGCAGATGATAAGCCAAATAAAGCCTTGCCTGCAGATTTGTAATCTCATAATCTGATCCAGTTTTATAATCTCTCTTTAAGTGCTTATTTTATGCATCCATGATCATTCGGTCATGCTGGTTTATTTTTTACATTTCTATCCCTCCCTCCCTCCCGCCCAATGAATTCATGGTTCCTTCAACCTCCTCATAGCTTCACAGCAATCCTATGAGGTAGGATGGAGCTGAGAAATAGCAGGCCAGGGTTGCTCAGTAAACTTCATGGATGAACATGGATTTGAGCCCTGATCTTCCTGGTTCAAGTCGAACTCTCCAACCACACTGGTTATTTGAAATAAGGGTGATTTATTTTAAATGTGAACCCTTGAATATGGTTATAATGAGCCTCCTTGGGTCAAAGATTCAATCATTCCCAAGTGTAACTTAGAACCTGCTTGCATGACCACCTGTGTCCTCAGTAGCCATAGACCTGTTGCTCTTGACCAACAGTCCAGTCCTAAACTGCCTGGCCCCTGTAGGAGCAATAATGCCAAAATGGCTACTGCTGCATCCTATGGGTGCCATGGCAACCTTAGGAAGCTCCCCTTCCCTTGGGTAATTGTGCTGGCCTCGCAGTGCGCCTCTTCAGGTCTGCACCGGCTATTTTGCCGGTGCAGACTTGAGAACCTCCGTGTTAGGTCACATGGCCACCACTTGTCCCACTCCCACCAGGGCCTGTTCTGCCCCTCCCCAACAAGTTATACCCTCCCCCTCCCCCCACAAGCACACTGGTGGCAGCAGTTAAATTTCCTGTTGGGTGGCAAGGAGTTAGGTCCTCCTGATGCCAGGGCCAAGCGCCTACGGGTGCAGGCCCAGTGCCAGCGATAAGCCCTTACTGATGCTAGACGTGCCTTACATAGGATCAGGCCCAAATCCTGTTAAGCAAGCTGCACGTATCTGCTTGTTGCAACAGACAGAATTAGTGGCTTTTGGAATGCCACCAGAGCAATCACAAGTGAAGCTGGGATGCCTGTCTTGTAGAAGCCTTGCCTCCCTTCATTCTTGGGCCCTGACTTCGTTGGGTCACCACATGGACTCTTGAATCACATGGTTCTCTTGATTGCTTAGAAGAATTCAGAATGATGTCACCAGATCATTGTTAGTTAGATCTGACAGGGGCTAAAGTGAGGTAGCTCTGTAGGGCAGAAGGGGTGCCCTGAGACCATCTCTGCCTTTGAACACAAAAGGCAACTTTGGACAGATATTAAAAATAGAACAAACTCAAGCTCCAAGTTGGTGCATCTTTATGGCACTCTTGAAAAGTAGCATTTCCTCTATGATGGTCCGATTGTACTCCTGTGCCACCCTCCATTATCAGGTACCAGGCTGTACTTTGTGGTTATATCTCTGGTGATATTTTCTCTTCTTGAACCCTGGAAGCTGTGAATTTGACAGCCACTGTTTCACAAAATATTGAGCTGCTGGTAATCACATGGTAAACACAATTTGTAAATAAAATATCTTAATCGTGATCCATTTGAGCCTGTTGTGTGTTACTGTTTTTATGGGTTACTTGTTTTTACAGCGTTATAGTATTGTTTTATTCACTGTAGCATTGCTTTATTGTTGTTGTATTGATGTTGGGCAACCCAATCCTGAGCTGTCTGACCGCCCAGGCATGCAGTGGTAGGCAGGCGGCTACCATTGCATCCTGTATCAGCCAGGTAGATGCAGGGGGCTCCCCAGAGGAAGGGGGCATTTGTTCCCTTCCTCTGAGGTAAGGGCACAATGTGGGCGATAAGTAGGACAAGTGGTTAAAGATGTAGACACTCTGTCCCACTTTGTATCTGGTAACCCTAGCAATAAGCCTCCTTTCTTCTGCACTGAGTATTTAGCTGGTGCAGAGGCTGGACCTGCTGAGGCAGGTCAGGAACCAGCAGTGAGAGTTGCAGCTAGTCCCACCCCTAGTCCACCTCTCCCCTGCCTAGGAATGCCCTCCTGCCCCACCCGAAAAGGACGTGATGCTGGTGAGCAGTGCTAAAATGCTAGAGAACCACTGTTCTAAAATATATATAGTGCATGAAACAAATCAGTAGAAATTTCTTCTGGACCACTTTTAGCAAGGGGTGTGTGTGTGTGTGTGTGTGTGTGTGTGTGTGTGTATGTGTGTGTGTGTATTATTAGCCTTAGAGTCACTCACTTTTTTAATTTGTTAAAATTGACATAGCCCATTGCCATGCTGGAACAAAACCTCATATTATATAAATAAACCAAACGTTTACAGAATCTAAAAGCTGATCAAGTGAATTTATCCCTACAGGTGTGTAAAGCCTTCCTCCTGTCAAAAGCCTTGTAGCTGCATTCTGTACCTGCTGAAGTTGCCAAACAGTCTTCAAAGGCAGCTCCATGTAGATTGCATTACAGTAGTTTAGCCAAGAGAGGGCTAGGACATGGGTGGTTTAACATTACTAACATTATATTGGAGAATGAAGTTGAACTAGCTCATCCTTCCAATGCCTTTGAACTCTTCTGCAGTTTAGTCTGTGGTGGGAAAGTATATACAGTATGTCTATTGTAGAATGGCACGATATTATAACTCAGAAATGTTATATTTTCCAGGTAATTAGTTCGTGATGCCTGGGGGTTCCACGGTCTACTTTGGCAGTGTGGAAACATGTCTCTCGTCTTTGAAAAGCTGCCAGTCCAACATCGGCACTGGAATGGATATCGCTAGAAAAGTTGCTCTTGACCTAGTGGAAAATCACAGTGAGTTGCTGTTATGCTTATCTTTGTTCTCCATGATGCCTCTTTTTTAAGCTTTCAGTGAGTCTTAGGATGCAAATGTGGCTCTGGAAAAAAATTCTGTACATATTCCTTCTGCTTTTCCTGAGTGTGCTGCAAAGAGGCTATGGTGGGAGCTTTTTTCATGTTCATTGCTGCAGTATTTTGAATGACAAATCACATTTAAATATGAATGTCCTCAGAACTGTGGCTTCTTTGCACTGCTAAATGCAAATCTAGGGCAGTTCTGACCACTGTTTTCCATAGGTTGCATGGTATTTTCATGTTCAAATTTCTCAGGGCCCAGGGGATTTTCTGAGCTACTGCACTGTGGTAGGTGATAATATAAAAAGATACTTGCATTAAAAAGAAAATGGAAGATAGGTGAAGCATTGCTGGTGAATGGCATTGCTGCCCTCACCCCAATTTAACTAATGTCTCCTTAACTTGCTGTTTGAGATTCCCTGAATGAGACAAAAGAAAGCCCCCAAAGAGTACCGTATCTACAGTGGATTCAGTGGTCCCACCTGGTGAGAAGTTTTCAGGTTAAGGAAGCATCTTGCACAAGCCCCTGATACACTGAGAGCTGGAATGGCCAAGTTGCAGTGCTATGTGGAATGATGTGCAGCGAAGGGAGAGCATGGTGGCTTGGCTGCTTAGACAAGGAGGGAACTGTGGGCGCAATCCTAACCTGGAGTTAGGCCAGCAAAGTTTGGCCGGTGCAAGGGACACCATAAAGTATGTTTGGACCACTCTTGGGGTCAGAGAGGCCAGTACACAGATGTGCGTCGTCCTCCCTGATTCCGAGATTGGTCCGAACATGCTTTATGGTGGCCCCTGTGCCAGCCAAACTTTGCTGGGCTAGCTGTGCTGGCCTAACTGCAGGTTAGGATTGCGCCCTGTGTCTCTCCTCTTGGACCTCTATTGTCTTAGAAAGTGCTCAGATACCAGGTTCCATACACAGTCTGCAGAACTTAGTTTGAAGAGGGATTAGCCACCCAAAAGGATTATTGTATTAACATCATACTAATGCTAGAGGCTCTGATGAGGCAGCAGCTCCAGGTGACATTTAACCTCATCCAGTGGCATAATTAAGAGGAGGTGGGGAGTACATTGCCCTGGGTACCACTTCTTCAGGGGGTGCCAGCCTGCACCCCTGATGGCAGAACCTGAGATGCAGGGTGTATGTGTGCAAGAGAAGGTGCTGTGATGGTGAAGAGGCCTTCCTACCACCACAGTCCTTTCTTCTGCACCCCCTCTCATGGGCGTTCAGAGTGGTTGCAAGGTGTTCCAAGCAGCAGATTGTTTTTTTCAGCTGAGAAAAGCGCAAAAAACATGGTCGGCCGCTCAGAGCGGCTTACAATCACTCCATGTGTCCCGTAAACCTGGAAGTAATTGGCGGTGACCGCAGTGACTTCTGGGTTAGGCACTCTCATTGGGCAAAGCCCAACATCAGATCCCCGGGTACCAGATGCTCTAGCTATGCCACTGGCTTCATCTCAGCTGAGGCCTAATTGGCAGAACACAGGAAGTCCTCTCGAATACCAAGGGTGCCCTGAGCACTCATATTTCAGACCATTTTCATGGTTATAACCCCATATAACTACTGAATATGGTTCTCCAGCATGCTTACTCTGTGTGCATTTGATCTGTTTTCCTTCCATCCCTTTTCTTCTGAATTCTGGCTATTAAAGCATGTAGGTGCCTGGCAGCAAAGTCAAGTTTCCAAGCCATGAGCCTCATTGCTGCAGAGACATGTCAGGAACTGGTAATTTGCAGAGGAGAAGCAGAGAGTATGAGGAGGGGTATTCAATTATTTATCTATCCATCAGATCTGTCGTACTCCCCCATCTGAGGTTCTCAACCTGTCCTTGGCACAGAAACACAGATCTGAAACCTTGGCAGGGGGCAGTGAGTTTGCAAAGGTCAAGCAGCAGGTGTGGAAAGGGCCGAACACCCCACCTCCTTCCTCTGCTTCTCCCTTACAAATTGTCTTCACCCACTGCTGCTTTGCAGTACAGAAATTGCACCCAGGGCTTGAAAATGAGACTTGGCTGAGTAGTGTGCTTTTTCAATCATGCACCAGTTGTCGCCTGAAAGAATGTTGCTCTTAATTTATTGATCTCCACTACTATTTAAAGGTTGTTATAGTGAGACCTTTGCATGACATATGTATAGCCAGTTGGCATTTGATCCCGAACAAATGCTAGCGGGACATAATGGTCTGGAGAGAAGGTACAGGAGTAGGTATTTCTATTACTTTTTGTCCCGACTTTGAAAATGTTTGATAGCATAGTTGAGGCAGAAGTTTTCCCATAGGTTTCAAATTACAATAAAAGGCCATTTACTAAACTATGACAGTAGGGTGCGCCCTTGTGCAAGCATTGCCTGATATTTCCTTATACTGACTCAGACGATTGATCCTGATAGATCCATATTGCTTGCTTCAGCTGCCAGTGGATCTCCGGGATTTCTGATGGGGTCTTCCTCTACCTGGAGACATCATGGATTGAAACATTCTGCATGCAAGCCATGTTGCGGACCTACAAACCTGTCTCCAACCACCGCCCCGCCCCCCGGTCAAATCTGACTCAAAAACATAATGAAATGCAACTTTTAAAGCTGAAAGGCTAGTATAAGGAGTGTTTCGTTGATTAATAGTTTCTGTTTCAGCCAATTTGTTCAACTGGTTGAATTAAAGTACATTACTAAACTACATTAGTAAAATGCATTACTAAAATACATTACATTACTAAGCATGCATGCATGCTTGTGTGTGTGTGCAAGTGCAGGTATTTGAAGTAGCAAAGGATGGGGGGGAGAAGATACAATGTTTAACAAATGGATGTTACCACTCACTAGGAGGGGGAGTTTTCTTTTTCATTCTTGTCACTCCCCAGTATCAAGCTTCGAAACACAAACCTAATTAATTGCAATTGCCTTCCTCTAATTAGACTCGGCCAAATCCTATCCAATTTTCCAGCCCTGATGTAGCCATCCCAATGGTGTGTGTGCTCCATTCAAGTCATGGAGGCCTTCTCAACATAAGGGAACATTTGTTCCCTCGCCTTGTGGCTGCATTGTGGCTGCATCGGAGCTGGAAAGTTGGATAGGATTGGGCCCTGAGAGCGCAACCTGGAGTTAGGCTGGCACAGTTAGGCCAGCAAAGTTTGGCCAGCACTAGGGCCACTGTAAAGCGTGTTTGGACCACTCTCGGAGTCAGGGAGGATGGTGCACATCTGTGTACTGGCCAAGAGTGGTCCAAACATGCTTTACGGTATCCCTTGTCCCAGCCAAACTTTGCTAGCCTAACTGTGCCAGACTAACTCCAGGTTAGGATTGCACCCTAAGTTTTAGTTGCTTAGACCTGTGAGCTTTAACTGGTTGATCTTAATTTTTAAAGGTTTTTTTAGCATATCTATGAGCATCCATGACTAAATAGTTTTCAACCTTTCGTTTAATATTTATGAAAAAAATGAACCAAGAGGTGGCAGCAAAGGCTTCATATTGTGGACTGCAGTCAGTTAATCATTCACCTGTTTTAGCAGCCAGTGGAATGTGTGAAGCCCAGTGGATTTAGAAGTTTTGTTGTTGGGTTCCCACTAGACATTCGGAATCTGCCCTACTTAAAATGCAAACAGGATTAAGATTCCTGTCTGAATGGATACTGCAAGCATTGTAGTCGGGGAACGCAAGGCCAAATGGCGTCTTAAGATGACCTTGGTCAGAATTCTACAACTCTTCCTTTTCTGTACTGAGACTGCTATAACTTCTTATTTAGTAACATACAGTCTGAGATTTGGATTTCTCAGCTTACTGGCTAAGAATTCCTGCACTTGTGACCCACCAATCTAAATGCAGCCCAACAGTCATTTATTTATGGTCTACTGTTGCTGGACTATTCTTTTTTTCAGTCCTAGGCAGGTGAGGAAGAGATTTGATGCACTGAGTCCCTAGAGCAGTGTTTCCCAAACTGTGGGTCGGCACCAACTAGGTGGGTCACAAGCCAATTTCAGGTGGTCGTGTAGCACCTAGGGCAAACATCATTGAAAATATGGGAAGATGGAACCCTGGAAAGTGGGAGGACTGTGTGGTTATTTTGCTTGGGTCAAGGTTGTAAATAGGCTTTTTTCCCTTTCTGATCCACTTTGGTATCGGAAAGAGGCTGAGAAATAACCCAACCTATTGCTGCGTTCTCAGGAAAGCAGCAAGCTTTAGAGTCAGAATGACGGCCCTTCCTGCCATTACATCACTTCTTGTGGGTTCCAGACAGATGGTTATTCTAAAAAGTGGGACCTGGTGCTAAAACGTTTTGAGAACCACTGCCTTAGAGGGCTGCCTTACTTGGTTGGTGGTCTGTGATACTTCTGAAAAAACAGAAGTTTAGCATAGCTTTTGCTAGCATTTATGTGCTGCTCCAGGCATCTCTCCAGCCTTTTCATGTGGCCTGAGAAAGGGCTTTGTAAAACTTGAAAGCTTACATGTTCTTGCCAAGAGAGGCAGGGGTGATTTTGCTACTATAGCAATGAAGGTGGCTCTGTGGAGGAGCTGATTTTCAGGAACTTGGTCTGCAAAACATAACTTTCTCTAATAGAGGCCTGGGTTGGCAGCTGGTTCCATATAGACTCCATAAAAGTTCATTCAAGATTAGGTACATCCTGAATTAAGTGCTTTTTACCAGTTGGTTCATTTTACTTTGGAAATTGTATGAAAACTGAGGGGGGGGGTGTATTACAGGGTGTAATCCTGCACTGCAATAGGCAAGCCGGCCAGTGGTGTTATCCTACCGGAACACTGGGCGGGACATCTGGGTGATCGGCAGCCCGCCTGTCGCGTACTGCAGCGTTACGCCATTTGTGTAACGTACGCAAGCGGCGTAATTGGTTACGCAAGCGGCGTAACGCTGCGGTACGCGGCAGGCGGGCTGCCGATCACCCGGATGTCCTGCCCAGCGTTCTGGTAGGATGACACCACTGAAGCCGGCTCACCTGTGCTGCATTCTAAGGACATTAGGAGGCAGCAGCAGCTCCTTGGCAAGGGGATATTTTCCTCTTGTCCTGGATGAAATCCCAGCCAGCCCTATGGGGCTGCTTGGATCTGCACCAGCAAAATGGCATGTGCAAGTCCACGTGGCCAGGAGCAGCCCAAATTGGGCCCACCCAGCCCAGGGACAGATGCTTGGGTATGACCTAATGGCCATGTCTGTCTCTGCCCCCTCTCCACCCATGGTGCCACCCAATTACACCTCCTGCTCACCTCTGGCATGTCTTTGGCACAGCCCTGCATCAGAAGAGCTGGCACATGACCGGCACAACTGAAGCGTGCTGCAGCACCTGTGCGCTGGTGCTACTGTTTGCGCTGGCCCTGCAACTGATTCTGTGGTGCAGACGCGCCTTACGGCATGTTTTTGAGAGTGCTGATCCGGCGCAAGAGTGTGCTGCGCCCGTGCAACACTAGGTTAGTATTGAGCCCACAATGACGTATCATTAACAGACACAATTTTGTGGTATTACATTATTTTATAAGTGGTTTTGAGGCCTTTCTAGAGAAAAAATGTCATCCATTTTAATACACACATTTCAAACATTATGTAGCCTACCCCACAGGGTTGTTAGGAGGATAAAAGGACAGGGTCATGTACACCACCCTGGAGCTTCTGGGAAGGACTGGGGAACCGCAAAGTGAAACATAGATAAATTTAAATAGCTGACTTCTGTTTAGAATACATATATTCACACAGCTCCCATATAATGAAAGTATCTGGACTCTTGTAGGGATGTTTCCGTGGAGATTTTGTGTTCCTTGTTTAAGTAAACTCTCCCATGTGTGTCAAGTCAGTGACCTAATTGTGTGTGAAAATGACAAATTGAACCTCCCTCCTCTCTGAATGGGAGATATTCAGCAGGATTTAAGAAACTGATTCAGCTGGAACAAATTAACTGGTTTAAAAGAAAACACTGCCGACGTGTGCTCAGTTTGGAGTCAGAGCGATTCCTTTATGTAAATATTACGCTTCTCGGGCCCTCCCTTTCTTAATCATCACATGTTGTGCAAATGGTCATAGAAAGGGTACTGTATCCAGATATATGAGGATGAGTTGAAAAGAACCCATTGATTTTTTTTCAGAGTGTTTGTTCTGGCAGGATCTAGTATTTATAACAGTACAAAGACAGTTTCAGTCATAAGAAGACCTGGAACTGGATGGAACCAGTATTCTGTTTCCAACAGTGGTCAGCTACATACCACTGGGATGCTTACAAGCAGGGTACATGGGTAACTGCTTTCCCTTGTTGTTTGTACTAGTATCTGTGCCAGAAGTATATTACTTATGAACTTAAACAGGATCACTGCATGGAACTTCTAACAGCTATAGATATCTCTCTCCTTGGTGGTCTTATTTATGGGCAAGAGGTCTGTATATGTTTGGTTTTGTAGGAAGGTGCTTTATACGGGTTAGGGCATTGCTCCGTCTAGCTCGATATTGTCAAAACGGATTGGTAGCAGCTCTGTATGGGTGTTTCCATGCTTTACTTACAGACACCAGAGAACTTCTGCATGCAAAACATAGGCTCTACCACTGAGCCTTGGTAAGCATGAAGGGCAGGATTTCCCGAACTGTGGGTCCAGATTGGGTCATTGGTGGTTTGTGAAATTGACAAACAGGTAGGTAACAAGGAAAATGTTTTGTGCCCAGTGGAAAAGGAAGCTGAGCCACACATGCACATTTACTCTTGCGTAGGCAACTGTGGGACGTGGTGGTGCAGTGGGTTAATCTGCTGCTGGGCTTTCCGACCAGAAGGTTGGGAGTTCAAGACTGCGTGACGGAGTGAGCTCCCGTTGCTTGTCCCAGCTCCTGCCAACCTAGCAGTTCGAAAGCACCTAAATGGAAATAGATAAATAGGGACCACTTTGGTGGGAAGGGAACGGCATTCCGTGCACTACAGTGTAGAGTCATGCTGGCCACATGACCACGGAAGCTTGTCCTCGGACGAAACGCCAGCTCTACAGGCTTTAAAACGGAGATGAGCACCACCCCGTACAGTCGGTCACAACTAGACCATTTGGTCGTGGGGAAACATTTACCTTTAGGCAACTGTGCCTCTATCAACATTGAAGGGAAAGTCATAAAGAATGCAACACCACCAGAATGATCCCAATTTGATCATGTAGGCCCCAATAAACATTATAGAACAGGGGTTCTCAAACTTTTTAGCACCAGGACCCATTTTTTCAGAATGCCAGTCTGTCTGGGACCCACCGGAAGTGATGTCATGGCTGGAAGTGTCTTCATTGTGATACCAGAGCTTGCTACTTTGCAATAGCAAAGTGAATCAGAAAGGAAAAAAAAGCCTATTTAAAACCTTGACACAAGCAAAACAATCACACTGCCCCCCCCATTCTAGCATCCCATCTTTGCATATTTTCAATATGGCTACTCTAGGTGCTTTGTGACCCACCTGAAATTGGCTCTCGACTAACTTTTTGGGAACTACTGCTCTAAAAGGAAGTCCTCTCTCAAAGATGACAGCGGAAATGAAGTGAAACTGAACCACATATGCATGTTTACTCACCAGTAGGTGAACATGCCTCATCTCTTATGGATGACCAGGCAAAGCGGAATGCAAGGCCACCAGAATTGTCCCAATCCTATGAATGTGGAGCTCAACAAATACACCAGAAGGTGGTCACCCCCGACCATAGTAAAAAGGATAAAAACAGAGGCTTGAACATCTGGTAAAATGAAACTTTTAGTCTTGTGGGTCCCGATACAGTGATTTTCTTTTTTAAAAAATGGTTCCTGATTCTAAAATGTTTGGGAAGCTCTGGTTTAGGGCCCTGTGTTCATAAATGCCAAAAACCTGGCACCAGAAGGGTGTGGTCAATGCACACATTGGATGTGGTTGGAGGCAGAATCTCGTTTTTCTCTCTTCTCACAAGAGGGGTAGGGAATGTCTTCATGCCCCTAAAGTAGAGCTCAACACATTCCAGGTGCCAAGTTGCCACGGTGCCCAGAAATTTCATTGTGTTGCCATTTTTTTAGAACAATGTTTTATTCACTTTTTAATAACTTACGGTGATGGTAAAATATGAACAGCAGTAATTGCAACAACTGCTCCTATCTGACAGTGAAGGCAAATGACAAATTTTGTTTAGTGACGTTTGTGGTGCATAGTTGGTGGTCATTTCATTTGCACATGGCGTGAAACTAGGAACGCAGTGATTTACTTACTATGTGGATTTTCAGATCGGCCCATAAACATGCATGCTTTGCAGTCTCTGGGGTATGTTAATCTTCGTTGAGGAATTACTTTTTATTAGTGAATACTGTACTGCAAAAAAGAAGTGTGCAACAATAGATGGGAATAAACAATTCGCAAAGCAATAGTGGAAGTGTCATTTCATTTCACACTTGTCATTCTACATCATTTTTTCTGTAATGATTATGAAGTTATTCTAAATCCTTGCTGGTATGCATAATCTGATTTTTATCACCCACTGGTGGCATGTTGAAATACTTTTGGCCTTCAGTCATGCCTACATCCCTGAAAAAAAAAATTGCCTGACTTCTAGATTCAAAGCAAATTGTGGTGACACCCCTTTTCACCCTTTTTCATTTACTTGCAAAAGCAGAATGCTTTTCTGTGCCCACCCAAGATCTCTGCAGCCGCATATTTGGCTGGCTTACTAGGGCCCAAAGCAGATGCAATGCAGGAAATTTGTGACTGGATTTCACTTTAATTGACACTTCAAATTAAAGCATCCTGATGTGTCTTCTGCTGTGGGTGAATCGTTTTGAAGGGTAATTAGAGCAGGGAAATGCTGCACACAACGAAGGGGAGGGTTAGATCCCTCTGTATAAATAATGAAACCCCTGCCCTGACACAATTTGGAGCCCTTTGGCTTCTCTTAAGTTCATATTA
Organism: Lerista edwardsae; assembly: GCA_029204185.1. Lineage (NCBI taxonomy): Eukaryota > Metazoa > Chordata > Lepidosauria > Squamata > Scincidae > Lerista > Lerista edwardsae. The sequence continues at coordinate 9,336,990 of JAJKFI010000024.1, forward strand.
TGTGGAGGTCACGCAAGGATTACCCTCATCTCCTCTTTTAAGCCCCAGTTTGCCTTTGGAGAATTTATGTTCTACCATACTGTTGTACAGTATTGTCTTTATGGCAATTAAAGCTGCTACTCAAGCTCTTATTTAACAAATATTTTATGATTTAACAGAATCCAGTTTTTCGAGTCCTAAGATAACTTTATTATTGCCCTGTATATACCATTATTTGGCTCAAACTAACACTGAAATTTTTTTTTTTTTAAAGAAAACAGTAGTAAAGTCTTGAGCTTTGAATAGCATTATTCACAGGTGATGTTACTGTTTGGTTAGATCAAGGATGGCCAATGTCTGTATCAGTAGCAATAATTTGATTTACTATTACATTTTTATACAGTACTGTTTTTCTGTCAATAGACTCCAGGGAGTTTACTGTTTATAATAATACTTAACATTGATATAGTGGGCAATGGTGCTTCACATGTATTATCTTGATATTAAGGTTTAATTAAAATGTTAATATCTTTAATTGTGTATATATTTCTATTGTGGCTGTTAAGTTTTTGTGATGTTAGCCTTGCTGTATTTTATCTGCCTCATGTATATTGTTAATTGTTTTTATTGCGTTTTTATTACTGTTGTTTTATGTTTTATTACATTAACTATACACTGAGCCCTGGAAAAGAGGTTTAGTTATTTTATTCACATTACTATACCACCCTTCCTACAAGGAGCTCAGGGTGGTGTTCATAGTTCCTCCCCTCCTTTTTTCCTCACAACAATCCTGTGAGGTATAGTAGGCAAGACTGAGGGATAGTGACTGGCCCAAGGTTACCCAATAAGCTTCATGATTGTGTGGGGATTTGAACCTAGATCTTCCAGGCCTTAGTCCAACTCCTAAACCACTACAGCTTCTAACCACCTGCTGAGGTGTTATGATTCCCATATTGTGGTGGGAGGGAGTGCCTTGCCTAAGGCTACCTAATGAGAGTTCATGGCTGAGGTGAAATTCAGATTGAGGAAGTCCCAATTTACAGTATTCTCTTAAATTGCAATCCTATAAACAATTACCTGGGAGTAAAGCTTATTGAACTCAGTGGGATTTACTTCCGGGTAGACGTGAGCTGTAGACGTGAACAGGAGTGTGCTGTTTATCTAATACAGCAATTTTCAATGTTTTTCTTCTCACATCATGCTGATCTCTGTGGTTTTTGCCTCTTGTGATGTCACTACCAAAAAAATGGGGATAGAAAGGAAAGAGGATGATCATTACAGTTCAGTATCAATTCTTGCATGATTGTTACAGTAAATGGGTTGAAAGATCACTGAGTGAGAGTTATGGGAGGCAGGCAGAACCAGCGGCAGTTGGTCCCTGTCAAGCTGGTGGAAAGTACCTCACGGTCTCACCTCTTTGTTTGATGTTTGGCGTGGGGGGGAGATAGCTGTGAATAGATGCAGTTCTGAAAGGTGACCCTGGTGGCAGGAGCACCACTTAACTCTAGCCAAACGAGCAAGCACGGGCCTCATTTTTGCAGATCTCCCTCATGGTAGTCAAGTGGTGTGACTGCTAACAGAGACTGTTCTGGAAGGGGAGGCTGGTCTCCACTAAACCAGTGGAGAGGGCTTTGTTGTGTTGTCAACCCCTGAGATACAGCCAGTCTCTTTTAAAAACAAGAAATTGTTCTCAGGACACTATTCTGGGTGAAAAACGTTAACCCTCCTTTGGATAACATAATTGCCATTGCCTTCCAAGAAGACAGTTACTGGTATGGATTTGGTATAGAAGGATGAGGAATGTGCACTATTATAAAGGCTCGCAAGACTACTGCAGAAAGGCAAAAATCAGGATGGTGCAACATTTGACTGTGGCTGGAAAGGCACTCCGACCCAATTGTAGGTATACATCAGCAGCTGTGTTGTTGAGTTCTACAGAAAACATCCCCAACAATGAAGCATCACCACTTTCATTGCCACAGAAGTCATTGCTGGGTGCATTTTGCTGGATTACTGCTTTTAAATCCACCTGGCAATATTCTTTGCATTCTCTAAAGAATTCTGCCTCCTGAAATTAGAAATACCATAAATGACAACCCCTGTGGAAATGGATGTTGTTAACCTATTTACAGCACAATCCTAGGTGTTCTAGACTGCTACTCAGAAGTAAGTCACATTATGTTTAATGTAGCTTACTCACAGGAAAATGTTTGTAAGATTGCAACCTTTACTTTTTTAGATTTCTAGCCTATAGCATATCAGGGAGGGTAGTAACAAATAATAAATTGAAATAACAATAGAACTTATTTCACTTGGCGAAAGATGTTATCGGCATTGGTGTGATGCAACAAGAAAGCTAGAATTCAGAACACAGTCATGCAGGATTGTTGGAGAATCAATCAATCAAGTTGATTGATGGAAAGTTCAGACACGTTTCAGATATGTCTATATTTTGGGCAGTAGAGATGGGAGTGGCAATGGGATGCAGGCAGCCTGTTGTCTTGTGTGCTCCCTGAGGCATCTGGTGGGCCACTGGGATATACAGGAAGCTGGACTAGATGGGCTTTGGCCTGATCCAGTGGGGCTCTTCTTATAAGGCCCAGGTTGGGTTGCAAGTTATTATAGCTCTCTCCCCACAGACAGGATAGCACATTCTGTTTTACTTACAATTCCCTCAGAATGTTACCTCAGAAATTTACCTCAGAATGCCAGATACAAGGGAGTGGCAAGAGGATGCAGGCATCTTGTGTACTCCCTGAGGCATCTGGTGGGCCACTGGGAGATACAGGAAGCTGGACAAGGTGGGCCTTTGGCCTGATCCAGCATGATCCAACATGTTATGTAGACGTTTCTGTGCCTTGCCTGTTCTTCTGACTCTGGTGTCCATTGTGCTGGGGGCAGGCTTAAGTACCATGAAAATGAAATGAACGAAGAGGCTGATGAAGTTGGCAATGTGCTGAGATGCTTGCTTTTGTATCGAGGAGTATACTTACCCTGTTAGTAAAACTGCCCTTATTTAATTCTAAATCCTCCACTTTCTACAACTATGTGTGGGTGTGAAATGATATAATAAAGAGCCTCCTTCACCCACTCTCATTAGTTTCAAGGCATTTTATGGGTAAAAGCAACCTTGTTAAGTCTGAATCAGTCTTTCTGTGACAATGTGTGGGAGCTGAATAATATATTAAAGAGGCTACTTCATCCCATCTCATTAGTTTCAAGGCTACTTGGGAACCTTAATGAAGAAAGGAGGAGCCACCTGTCAGAAAAATATTTTCAGACTCCTTGGACTGGAGGATTTTAGTTGGCCTTTGCTGGAAGGGCACCAATGTGGAGAGTGGCTCATTTTCCCACTTCAGGCCTGGACAGGTTGGCTATGAGTATGTGTCAGGACTGTTGGCCTGGAGTGGGTGCTTAAGCAGTGCTGAGGCTTCTATACATATAAATGGCTTGTCTTAATTACGTCTTTGTTATCTGCAGGGAATCCATTCCGGCCACTGCTGCCACTTTCGGTTTGATGAGCACTGGAACTGGAAGTGGCCCTATATCCCTGGCAATTGGAGTGAGTCAAATCCTTAGATGCCGGATCAGTCACTCGGGGCACACTGTACAGGCATGCCCCCGTATCCACTGATTTGGTACCCACAGTTTCAGTTATCCACAGCTATCTTGGATACTGGGACACCTGTTAAAAATATTAAACAAATCTCTTTTTGTTCCCTTGCTGCAGCAAAACCCCTGATGCTCCCCTATGTTTAAAAAGATGTCCCCAGTATCCACAGTTTCAGATATACACGATGGGCTACGGAACCCCAGTGGATACCTGAGCATGCCTGTATTCCTGGTGGGCTTTGGGAATTAAGAGTCCAATTAAGAATGCAACTTAATTTAAAACCATAATCTTTTGATGCAGGTATTTTCATTGGTATAGTGACTTTATGCAGTGTCTTCATAGTCTTGTTAGATGGGAAGCACATTTAACCTACCAAGGCATTTCCCACTAGGCTGCGCGTCTTAACTGAGTGGGCGAGTATGGGGGTCATAGGTTACAACCCCCCTTTCGTTCAACACAATGAATATCTCAGTATTATTTCATAGGTGTTAAATTTTGAATTTTACGATACAGTTCAAAGCAATAAGTAGAATAAATGGCTTGATTATGGGAATGAGATAGACCATAACTCTAACAGAGAATCGGGAAGATTCAGCTTGGTCCACATGAAGGAGGACCAGCAAGACCTCATTAACTGGGCACTGTTGAATCTGCGTGTTCCTCACGTGTTACAACAGGAAGCTTTAATTCTGCACTCCAAACTATGCAACTTGTAGCACAGTCCTGCTCATGTCGGCTCAGAAGTAATCCCCTTTGAACTCAATAAGATTTAATCCCAGGGAAGTAGGTATAGGCTGTAGCCTTACTGGCCCATGCATGCATTGTTGCTTTTTGCATAATTAAGGGCCCAGTCCTATGCAACTTCCCAGCATTGGTGCAGCTGCAATACAGCTCTGAGGTAAGGGAACACTTGTTCTCTTGCCTGGAGGAAGCTTTCAGGACTGCCCACCACGACCACAGGATGCAGTGCACGGCTGAATCAGTGCTGGAAAGTTGGGTAGGATATGGCCCTGTCAAAGAATTTTTATTTCAACAAGTGTAATTGATTATAGCTCTGTGTGCACACATACATATAAATCTGTTGTCTGGAGTCTTCAGGCTAGATTTATGCACTTTAAATTAAATTTAAATTAGCAAGATATTGGAAAAAATAGGACAGCACAGCAGGAAGCCATACGTTCTAGGAACAGAACCTTCCTGAGGGAATAAGGGGATCATGAATGATCGGGTCCCCTGATTGTTTGCTGTTCCTCTGTAATGCAGTATTTCAGCTGGGAATGGGGTGGGTTATGGTTCCTGTGATCACATTGTGCCTCCAAGGGGCATGGAATACTCCTTCTGAAATGTAGCACTTCCTCCAACTACAAGGTTTGGAGGGAGGCAGGGGTGGTGGTCATGCTCAAAATCCTACAAGCTCGGCTTCAGCAGTATGTGAATCGAGAACTACCAGATGTACAAGCTGGTTTCCGAAGAGGCAGAGGAACTAGAGATCAAATTGCCAACCTTCGCTGGATCATGGAGAAAGCAAGAGAGTTCCAGAAAAACATCTACCTCTGCTTCATTGATTATGCTAAAGCCTTTGATTGTGTGGATCACAACAAACTGTGGCAAGTTCTTGAAGAGATGGGAGTTCCAGACCACCTGATCTGCCTTCTGAGAAACCTTTATGCGGGTCAGGAAGCAACAGTTAGAACTGGACATGGAACAACCGACTGGTTTAAAATTGGGAAAGGAGTACGACAAGGCTGTATATTGTCACCCTGCTTATTTAACTTATACGCAGAGTACATCATGAGGAAGGCAGGGCTGGATGACTCACAAGCTGGAATCAAGATTGCTGGGAGAAACATCAACAACCTCAGATATGCAGACGATACCACTCTACTGGCAGAAAGTGAGGAAGACCTAAAGAACCTTTTGATGAGGGTGAAAGAGGAAAGTGCCAAAATTGGTTTGAAGCTCAACATTAAAAAGACTAAGATCATGGCAACCACTCCCATCACTTCCTGGCAAATAGAAGGGGAAGAAATGGAAGCAGTGACAGACTGTATTTTCCTGGGCTCCAAGATCACCGCAGATGGTGACTGCAGCCATGAAATTAAAAGACGTTTACTTCTTGGGAAGAAAGCTATGGTGAACCTAGATAGCTTAATCAAAAGCCGAGACATCACCCTGCCAACAAAGGTTCGCATAGTCAAAGCGATGGTTTTCCCAGTAGCCATGTATGGCTGTGAGAGCTGGACCATAAGAAAGGCAGAGCGTCGAAGAATCGATGCTTTTGAATTATGGTGTTGGAGAAGACTCTTGAGAGTCCCCTGGACTGCAAAGAGATCCAATCGGTCAATTCTCCAGGAAGTCAAGCCTGATTGCTCCCTGGAAGGACAAATGCTGAAGCTGAAGCTCCAATACTTTGGCCACCTGATGAGAAGAGAGGACTCTTTAGAAAAGACCCTCATGCTGGGAAAGATTGAAGGCAAAAGGAGAAGGGGGCGACAGAGGATGAGATGGTTAGATAGTGTCACCGAAGCAATGAATATGAAATTGGGTGAACTCAGGAAGCTAGTGGAGGACAGGGAGGCCTGGCGTGCTGTGGTCCATGGGGTCGCGAAGAGTCGGACACGACTTAGCGACTGAAAAACAACAACAGGGGTGGTGGAATATATTCTGTGGCAAGAGAGGCAAGTAAAATTGTGGCCTCCTGCTTCTAATGTTTGCTATCAGTTTGTCACCAGACCTCCAAGTGAGAACAGCTCTGACTGAAGTTGATGGCCTCAATTAAGACATCTTCGTGCGAGTATCTGGGTATTGTGGGAGTAGTTGCCTTTTGAACCACAAAAATGGAAGTGTTTGACAACGGGTTCCTGCTGCTGCAATACATAGATACTAGCACAATGAGTCTCATGCTGATCTTTTGATTGCAGCTTATGGAGGACATTGTGAATCAAATCTCCTGTCTGCTGCACGCAACTAAGTTCTGGTGCACGCAATTGGGAACCTTGCTGGATTGGAGCCAGTGTAAACAACTGAGTAACAGGCTGCAATTGATTCATAAGGTTTGTCTTGAAATGCAGCATTTAACTGGTTGTGCAGATTTGGGGTGTGTGTGAAGCATAACATTCTTGTCTGATGAATACTTTATCACACACTAATGGCTTTTTTTGAGTGTTTTTGGTTGAATTTTGTGTGTTTTCTGTTGAATTGAAATGTTCACAGCTTTATGTCATTTTTAATAAATTCAGCCAATTTGAAACTAATTATTTCTGGAAAAGATTAAAATTCTAGCATCATGTAGCAACAAAAGAACTGGGATGTACTAATACAATCTGATTTCAGAGTTTTGAGTTTTTCCCAGGGAATCCTGAAAACTGAATTCTGAGGTGGAGTAGAAACGCTGATTTGCATTCTCGGCACACTTGTCAAACTGAAATTCCCAGAATTCTTTGGGGGAACCATGGCGAACTGGTATGAAACCCTTATAAAAATTTCCTGGAAACACGCAGCTGCAAAGAAGGCTAACACCATTTTAGCCTGCATTAGTAGAACTGCAGCTTTGAAGTAGCAAGAAGTAGTGGTTTCACTTTAGTCGGCGTCAGTCAGACCTCACCTGGAGTACTGTGTCCAGTTCTGGGAACAGTACTATAGGAAAGATGCAGCCAAACTAGAGCAGGTTCAGAGAAGAGCAACAAGGATAATTGGAGGACTTGAGCCCTGCAAGGAAAGGTTCTTGGGGAACTTGGTATTTTTAGCCTGGAGAAGAGTAGGCTGAGAAGGGCTATAACGGCTCTTTTCAAATATCTGGAGGACTGTCATATGGAAGAAGGAATACATTTGTTCTCAGCCATCTCTGAGAGTAGAACTAGATCCAGTGGGTACAAACTGCTGAAGTGGACCTCAGGGATAAATTATTGACAGTAAGGGCAGTTTGGCAGTACAACTAATTATCAAAGGACTTGGTGGATTCTCTTTTGCTGGAGGTTTTCAAGCAGAACTTTAAAGGCACCTGCTGGAGATGCTCTAGAACAACCCTTCACAACCTTGGAGTTTTGACCCCCCTCTCCCCAGGGGAGGTGCACATTTTTGTTTTTGGGACACAACCCACTTAAGGAAGGTAGAAACCTATGAGGAACTCATAGGTGCTGTATGAGATAAGTGAACACAGGGAAGGAAAAAGGGGTGTTATTTACTTACTTGCTTTTAGTGACGGCAGCAGCAGCAAAAATCAGAAGTACTAATTGCATCTACAGGCCACTGGTTGTGTACATCCTTAAGGATGTAGCACGCAACCAAAGGTTGAGAACAACTGCATTAGAAGGATTTCCTGCTACACACAGGGAATTGAACTAGTAGGGATTCCTTCCAATTCTGTGATGGGAATGATGACCCACCTGTTTCCTACCTCTATGGTTGGGGCAGTGGAACACTCTCCAGAACAAGAGAAGCCTATGAACCTATGCACTTCTGTTGGGCTGGGTGGCTTGACCTGGTATAAGACAACTTCATATGTTCATATATGAAAAGCTCAGAGTTTCCTGTCAGTTTGTCACCAGATCTCCAAATGGCAATAGAGACAGTTGATCAAAGACCCTAGTCAAGATACCTGAGTGAGATTCCTTGATGCAAATATCTGAGTATTGTGTGAGTAATTGAAGTACAATAGGGATGGCAGCTGCTGCTGTTGACATCCAAATGTTTGCATAAATGAGTCTCCTACAGATCTTTAATTGCAGTTGCGGGTGGACGGTGCATGAAATATCCGGCATGCTGCCTACAAGGAAATTCTAGTACACGTGATCTGGAATCTTGCTGGAAATGAGCCAGTGTAAATAAGTGGATAACATGGAGAAATGGATTTATAAGGCTCATCTAAACGTAGCATTCAACTGGTTGTACAGATCTGGTGCGTGTGTGAAACATTAAACTTCCCTTTATGAATACAGGTGGGCCCATGATATTTGCATATTCAGGAACCGCGGATTTTAGAATCCATGGGTCCCAAACCTGTGGGGAAAAGGCCCAACTGAACCCTCTGACCAGAGCCTTTTCAGAGGCCCGCAGAGGCCACATGTGACTGCTGCTTCTGCAGGCCTCAGGAGGTCGTTACAGATGAAAAAAGCCACTTCTGGTTTTCACTGAAAACTGGAAGTGATGTATTTATGCTCTTATAAGGCATAAGGAATCATCAGTACTGAATTTTACATTGATTATATCCTTTTTTCCCATCATGGAACTCAGGCAGCTTAAGTGGGGTTCTCATCTAGTCACCCACCCAGATACTGACCAGACTGAGCCTTATTTAGCAAAAAATTAAGGGGCTCCTGAAAAAATTAAGGGGCATGTCCAAACCCCAAGGCTTCTTTCTCAGATGAAGCCGACATTCCAGGAATCTCTGTAATACAGACTTCTCAGTAAAATTCTCAGGATTCTTTGTGCAAGCTATAACAATTAAAGAGACAGAAAATGAACTTAAATTTGCCCATGAAATATAGGTATTCCCATGAAGTCTATTTAATCCTTCTCCAAAGGTGGGACCTTCAGTTATGAATGCAAATTGAATATGAAATCCTAAGTACATTTAAAGTATTTGTAGGCAACTGAATATACAGTTAAGTCCTCTCCTTCCCTTTTTATGTATATAGTATAAGAGGATAAAGTATATATTTTGGATCTTGTCTCAAGATTGCATAAAGCTTATCCTCCCTAACATTACCATGATTCCAATACCTTCTTAAGGGTTAAAATGCTACTCATTTATGGATAGGATCAATGTGATGTCTGTCCAGGAGCATCTGCATGCACAAACACCTAGAACTTAGCTGTAAAAGCTCTGGTGAGCATCATTTTGCAATTGACAACATACCCATTGTTGGTGGAATGCTAAGACCAGAAGAATGCAGGGCAAATGCTAGTTTATACCCTCCTTGTCTCTGCTGGGTTCTGCCTGTTTGAGGAAAACATAGCTCCTTAAAATGTGCAGTAATTAAATTGTTGGACATGTGGGAAAGGTTTTAGCCAATATCAGCCAATTGCTGAGCTGATAAGAATCTCATATATTGCATAGTGACCTTTTGTATATTTTCAAATATGTAGACCAGTAAACTTTTATCTGTCAAGGCAGCTCTTAAAGTCTTAATTTGCACATTTTTGAAACAACACAATTTGTAAATTAATACCTGAAGTTTAATTTAAACTGGCAATTTTTGAAAGAATACGTTCAATTAGATGTTGGTTCGTTGCTAATGAGCAACCCCCTTAGATGCTGGCAGCTTCCTCCTCTTTGGGAGGGGGGTGGGGAGAAGAGTCTCTAAAGCCAGAAGATAAAAAAAGAGACAAAATACGTTCATACAGTTGCTGCTTACCACTGTCTCAGTTTCCTTACAGACGTCTTAGTTTCATCATTGCTTTCTCAGCCTTTGACATCAGTTGTCACTCCCATTCCCAGTAGCCTACCTCCTCAACCCTTCCCCTAAGCTATCTTGGGCAAGTCATTATTTGTCACCTTGAGTGTTAAACGACTTTCCCCCGATACAAATTACATTGGTTCGTACAGGAAATTTTTAATTAGTACATTTTTAATTTATGTACAGATTGCTAGAAACACACACCTCTGCCTCAATTGAGAGCAGCCTGTATTGTGAATTTGACTAATTTGGGCCCTGGGAAGGAGTACTATACAAACAGTGATTGGTGGAAAACAACTGGTGCCAGCCTTAGTCAGAGGCAAGGTTGCATAACTTCTGAATGGAGGGTCTTTCCATGGGATAATGGAAAATTGGTTGAATGCTAAATGTGCAAGAAGGAAGAGGCACTTAGTAAAGTTGGTGCTATACAGTGGGGACTCCTCCATAGGTGTAAATGGGGCTTGGCCCCTCCAAGAAAAATAAAAATGCATTTAGACTGGAGTTAGGCCAGCAAAGTTTGGCCGGCACAAGGGCCACCGTAAGGTATGTTTGGACCACTCTCGGAGTCATAGAGGCCAGCACACAAATGTGGGCCATCCTCTCTGACTCCAAGAGTGAGCCAAATGCTCTTTATGGTGGCCCTTGTGCTGGCCAAACTTTGCTGGCCTAACAGTGCCAGCTTAACTCCAGGTTAGGATTGTACTTTTAATTGCAGTAAATAAATCAATTTAAGATTTCTGTGTGAACTAGTCACGGACTAATTAATCCTGGCTTTTTTTCTGGCTGTCAAATCCAATTGTTTTTCTCTTTGTGATATCATAGATGCAAGTCCACATTGATCTATGTTGGGAGATCAGGCCTAGGAAGGGAGATGGGATTTGGTGTTCGCTGCTGCTACACGTACTTATCTTCTGGACTTGGTCCACCCATCCCATCTTCTCTCCCTTCCACCTTTTCCTGTCCTTTCAACCCCATCCCAACCTCCCCCTGTTCTCTTCCGTCACCCCACCTCTGTGCTGGGCTTAGCTTCTCTGGCGCGTGCCTGTCATTCTGTTGGGTCACAGGGGAAGGCTGTTTCCTTCCTGCTAGTGCACCAGCTTGCTGCACTGCCACAAAGCTCTTTATGGCACTTTTGAGGCAGCCTGTGCTGGTGGAAAATGCATTCCGCTGGTACAGGCCTTTAGAACTGGGTTGTAAGTCTCCAGTCTTAACATACTACAAAGTTCTTTCCATGTGGAGGCTTTCCAAAATACCACCACAGCCCATGCTACAAAATTTTACCACCTTTTTTGGTGTAACATGTAGAACAGCTCTGAGTGGGTTCTTATGGCAACAGAAGAATTGTTGAAACACTGCTGTTTCCTGTGCTGCCATGAGAAAGCCTGGACTATGTGGGGAGAAGATCCGCTGCAACTGCTCCCCACACCACCACTACTTGGGTTTCCAAAGTACTGAGGCTGGCTTGAGAAGAAATTGCAGCATAGACTCCTTCCACACAGCCTTAGACTTATCATGTTACTTCAGAAAGGAGCGGTGATGTGGTGGTAATCTAAGGGCTTGCTTTCTGCCTTCCTGAGGGGCGCTCTTCCTCTCACTGGAGAAAGGTAATAGGTTTTCCAGAGAGGTGAAGGCTGTTTAAAAGAGCAGTATGTACACTCATCCCACTTTCACTTCTTGCAAACAGGCTTTGCAGATTTTTCTGTGTTTCAAAGATATGCAAAACCTGTTTGACTAGGAAGGACAAATAACTGTGCATATGCATGTCACTGGGGAGCAATGTCTCACTCAAGCAGGTTCAACTGTCTTGAAAATGATAGCTTACGATTTGCCAATTGCATTTATACCTTGGGTGACCGTATAACTTATTGTCAGAACAGAAGCACTTTTGAGAGTTAAGATCTTTATATTGATTACTTGAACATTAAAAAATAAGCATGGTGATTATTTTGCTACATATTCACATACTTTAAACCAGTTTGAACCCTTATTGAGAAACCCTCACAACCCTTAGTAAGCTAGTTAAGCTTAACTGATTTAGAGTGCAGTCCTAAACTGCGCTGGATTAGCGAGGCTGGCGGGCCTGCACTAAATCCAGTGCAGCTTCGGTGCACTGGGGAGGCTCCTCGGGGCAGGGGCATGTTTGCGTCCTCTCCATGAGAGAGGCTGCAGCCTCCCCTTTGATTTCCTCAGATCTGCGCCTGCTGTATAGCAGGGACAGAGCTGAGGGCGCTACACTGCCCGACTTGGGGCTGCTTGTCCTGGGGACAGAGGCTTGGATGCAGCCTACCGGCCATATTTTATTTCCGTCCCCCTCCCCAGGTCAGCATGTCTACAGGCCCACCCAGTTCCTCCCTCCCACATGCCCTCCCCACACCCAGAATTGTTCTTGTGCCACCTCTGTCTGGTGCCATTGGGCTGCTGCTGCTGCTAGCGTCAGCCCAATGGCATTAGCACTGATGCCCACATCGGCCCTAGTGACATTGGGCTGATGCAAGCAGGTTGTGTCGGCCAAAAGTCCTTTATAGGATTGCGCTTTTAGTATTTTAAAAGCCCCCCTGGCCTTTATGAAGAGGCAGAAAGCAACATACCAGATAACAGTGTGACAAGACAGGAGATCAAGCTGGCTGAAGCGACAAGAGAAATAGAATTACGGAAAAAAGGGGTGAATCACCTTTATGAATAGGCAAACATTAAAATTACCAGTGTTACAAGATGACCAACCAAGAGGAGAAAACAACCAGTCTGAAAATAACAAAAATTAAAGAAAAGGGGAGGTGAGCAACAAGGAAACTTCAAACTTCTCCCTTTCAAAAAAGGGGAGGGAGTGGGAAACCGACCAAGTAGGAAAACGGCAAACTTTGGTATGTAAAAGCAAACTTTGGCAAACGGCAAACTTTGGTACCCTGCAGTGGTCTCCAAACTCCAGCCCATGGGTAGGATCCGGTAACCGTTGTTTCCCTCCCCTGGGTGACCCATGCATGCGTACCATTCCACCAGGGAGCGAAGTTACAGCTTTGACTACAGTTGTCAATAGTTGCTGTGGCCAGCAGCATCTGGGTTCTGTTGCCCCAGCAGACTGAGCACCCAGCATTCTGAGTTGCTGTGGCTGGCCATAGTGACGCTTGGGGATTGTACTTTGGGCAGAGTAACTTTGCTCCCTGGCAGAGTAGTAAGTGTGGGTCACACCAGAGAGACTTTTGGCTATTGTAGCGGTCTTGGAGACTGCTGATGTAAAAGGAAGAAGAAAAGGAAGCAGAGCCATTGTTTGTTGGATTGTCTAAACCTGGCCATTTTGAATTGGGTGGTGTCAAAATTTAAACACTGGCTGGACCAAGGCTTTCAGATTATGCCTGTTCCCACTGTTCCCAATCTTTACTAGACTTAAGCAGTTTGGTGGTGGGCTGATGCCGGCTAAGGCAAGAGCCCTTGCATTGTGCCAGCAGGGTGGCATTTACCGTAGAAATGGAGTGCTCAGCTGCATTTATAATAGGCTTCCGCATTTGTAATAGGCTGCTAGAGATGCAGTAGGCTTGCTACAAAGGAACTGCATGTTCTGAGCATCACAGCCGGGGAGGGGTGTGCCATATTTGCAATGCACTTGTGAATTCTCGGGAGAAAGGAGATTGCGCGCACAAAGAAGGAAAGATAAATCTGGACTTCTGTTCCATTTAAAGCTCTTTTTGGGGCAGAGTGACACCAAGTTATGTGTTGCAATAGAGAAAAGCATTATTGGGAGTTGAGGAACAAAGTCAGATTAGAAGATGGGCAGAAGGATTTTTACAAGGTTAAGATCTAAATGTCTGTGAAGCGCTTTTTGTTTGCTTAATGCCTGTGGACAAGAGCAGCTTCTTGTTGGGGCACTGTCTACTCAAACACACTTCCATTATTTGAGTCAAAATGCTGACTCAGTTTTTGATTTTATAAATGCTAGCATTTATAAGAATGGGGGCTAATTATAGTTTGAACTGCAATTCAATGAGAGGGGGCATTTATGTTTCCATTAAATATTTCTCAGGCAATGTGATGAGTCACTAAATACAACTTCTGCACAAAATACTCTGATTGCCTAATGACTAGGTGTTGTTAACTGAAATTACACATACATACACACACACACACACACACACACACACACACACACATATACACACACACACTCTCACACACACAATCTCTCTTGCATAAAATCAAGGAAGTGGCTCTCTGAGTAATGCATTTACTGAGGTTGCCCAAGACCTGTAAAATGATTGCAAAACTTGTTAAAAATGTGACTTAGGTTATGAAGAACCTGGAAAACACCTGTCATCCCTTACGTGAAAAATGTTACTTCTGTATGTACGTTGATAGAGACAATGGGGCAGTGGCTGTATGGTTGGGGGATAATAATAAGAGTTAATTTGCTGGGTGTGTAGGGGGGAATTATAAGCAATCGTGCTGGAATAAAACAGCTATTGAGAGTTGGTGTAGTGAGTAGAGAACTGACTTAGGGCACAATCCCAAGCACTTGTTCTACCGGCGCTTTTCAGTTGCTCTGGTAAAGAGTGTCACAAACGTGCCATAAGGCATGTCTGCACCACTTCAGGAGGGAGAAGAGCTGGTGTTGGCCTCCATTCCTGGATCCTGGATGCTGGCAAAATAGCCAACATAGACTTGAGGAGACCCATTGGCAGGCCTGTGCCCTTACTTGGGGGAAAGGTACAAATATCCCCTTCTCCCGAGGTGTCCTGGTGCCTGTAGGATGCAGCAGTAGCCGTTTGGTTGTCCGTCTCTCCAGGCTCCTTCTAGGAGGAATTTTCAATCTCTGATTATATCCTAAGGCTACAATCCCTTATCCTTAACATATGGAGCACAGAGCAACTCCCATAGAAATTTGCTCTGTCCCTTTCTTGTTAATCTGCTGTACTGTGGAACCCTCTAGAATGGCGGGGGTGGGCGGGGAACCTGTGGCTGTTTGAGGTACCAGTTGCAATCTTTTGTGTATTTATCCACAAATACTAAATCTGTCTCTTATTTCATTACTCCAAACTCGGGGTATAGCTTCTCTGCAACCTCATTTTTGTGCCTGCAGAGCACGGTGACCAGATGTCATAATCACAAAGGAGGACACATCACCCCAGAAGGTAGAACATTCAAGAAAAACATAGGATGTAACAAAATAAAAGCTAAAAACACTCATATACAGTATATATAAATTTTGAAGTGTCTTGTCCTCCTTTAATGCAACTCACGAACAAAGGAAAAATTCACAAGCAAGTTATGAGGACACCCTCTTGATTCTGGCACCCCCTGTTTCTCTTGAAATATAGGACATTTTGAAAGTTACCCAAGATAGAAAGTTGAAATGTAAGCCATGTCCTGGAAAAAGAGGACTTCTGGTCATCCCGTTGCAGGGGTTAGGAGTGCAGCCTTAATTGATTTAAATCTACTTAGCTTTCCATCTTTGTTTTGCAGTTTCTAGTTCTTTTTTTGTTTCTGACATTCATCTGATACCTCCAGAGCCACAACCCTATTTATCTGAAAGAACAAGTATATATTTTTTTAAAAGCAAATTATGTATTTTGCAGATGACATGGAAGAAGTTAATGAAATTGAAAGGGTGATGTTGGAATATGCTGCTATGAGCAGAGACGTGAGTCACTATGTGCAAGCGGTAGAAGACACTGTAAATCAGGTAAATGATAAATTACGTTCTATATGAAGCCAGGGCTGGCCCAAAACCTCCTGATGCTGCCACCCACCCAGTGATGTGCCAGCCTCTGCTCCTCCAGTATTCTAGCTCAACACGTTCCTCCCCTCTACATTTCCTCTTCCTCTCTATCCCCCTCTCCCTTTTCCAGTCTAAGGAGTAGAATGAGGGGCAGTGAAGGCAATTCAGTGATGGGCTCCCTTCACCATACTGCTTTTGTGAATGGACTGCTTCAGTTGACCTCATGGATGGGCCAGCCTTGTATGAAACAAGTTATTATATAGTCAGATCTCTTTATACGCAAACTTACTATCTGAAAACGTGCTCCACTGCAAGGGGCAGAATTGCTACTTTCCTTGTTATCTGTATCTCTGTCCTCATTATCCACTATGCGGAGACCTTCTGAAGGCTACAGGGACCTTCAGACCTGCAATCAGCACTGACACCTTAAAAATGGCTGGCAGAAATAACTGCTGGCCATGTTTAAGGGGTCCATGTTGGTTGCAGGTGCCGTTCTGAAGATCCCTGCAGCCCCTGGAAGGTCTCTGCAGCATTCAGAGATCTTTGGGCACTTCCTGCTGCATTTCGCTTGCTTCTTGAGGGTCTCTGTTGGATTCTTCTGATGACAGGTAAGATACCCCTTGCATCTAACTTACCAACCAATTCGCTATCCATGAGAGTTTCCAGGAACCTAACCCTAGCGCTAACCCTACCCACTACACCAACTCTCAATAGTTGTTTTATACCAGCACGATTGCTTGTAATTCCCCCCTACACACCCAGCAAATTAACTCTTATTAATATCCCCCAACCTAGTTTCAGGAAGATGTTCTGTGGTGTGGGGGTAGCAGCATAGGGAGCAGAGAGCCCCCCCCCCCAGAGGGCCATAGTGACCTTCAGGTACGTAAAAAACCTTTTGCAGTGGCATGATCGCCGAAGTGCTGTTGCCACTGTTGCAATGTTGCTACCCACCCCTTTACAGGGATATTGTCAGTTTATCTCTGGCTGGGGCATTGCAACGCCCCAGTTTGTGAAGTATTGTCTTCAGTGTGAGCTATGGTGCACATTGTGCCAGTAGGTTCAAGGCAGACAAAAATGCTATACATAGTTACAGAAGGTACGGGATGGTTTGGCGTTGTGCGTGTCCCAAATAAGGGACAATCATCTTGTTCCCTGGAAGTGTAAAAATAAGGAATATCATGATATTCTGTAACTCTGATGATGGGGAATCATAGGTACTTTACAATTTTGAGCAATTGCAGTGGATTTGAAACTCCTATACGGTTGCATATTGCAAAGGCAATGATTGTGCTATTGCATTTTATCCCAGACTGAAACAGAGAGGACCCAAGGACCCTTGCCTTTTAATGTGGGCTGTTTGTTTATATTAACTTTGCTCTGATGATCTCCTTCAATCATGTAAATAAGTCAGAACATAATCAGTTCCTGTTAATTGAGGACAGTGAATTTTATGAGCAGTAACTCCTTGTAACTCTTCATGTTGTGTTGTAACTAAGCTATGTGTAATTGAAACAACCATATATGCTTCACCTGTTACCCTTCTTTTTTTATTTGTTCCTTACCACTGTCTGCATTCTGGGTATAACAATATTGTCTTGTCTTACAGTTGTAAGGATTTGAACCATTTATACAATGCTTTCTGAGCATTCAAAGAACTATTATTGGTACTTCGTGCTGGCGGCCTTGTGCATTCCAACAATAATTTTGCAGGGTTGTACACAAGAGCAAGGAATGAGACACTTGAGGCACCTTGGTGGGATTGTAAAATAGCTCAGGTTGTGCAAGAAAAAACTTGTTAAGAAAACCAGTGGTGGGTCAAGACTCTAAGGTGTCTGTTGGTGAATGGTCCTAAATGGCTTAATGTGTGCACAAGATGGGACAGTGTGGATGTGTGTACAAAGGTGATGGAGGGAGAGAGCTCTGATGGAGGGACAGGGCAACAGCCAGAACAATGCTGGGAGACATTTATGCAAACCATATTGTGGTATAGTAGTTGTTTAATGAGGTACATTTAAATAAGCATTTAAATAAAGTAATATGCATAGGGCCATTTTCAGAAGTGGCAGAAAGAAAGTGCTTGTGGTGCCACGTGCGGCACCTGGAAATAGTTGGTGGTGACATGATGGCAACACTGCCAACTGCTTCCAGGAGACCCATTTTGGGCAGTTTGGAGGCAGGGACAGGTGGGAAAGCCCAAGCTATTCTGCTTGCTCCACCGACCTCTAGCCCATGGAGATCCCAGCTGCAGCAGCAGATAATATGCTCACTGCGCTGGTGTTGGGCCCCCCACTGTGTGGGGCCCAATTGGACCACATTGATCACATTGACGTAAGGCCGGCACTGAATATGCATTGGAACTAGATAGGAATGATTAGTAAAATGTTTTTTGTGAGATGTTCAAGTCCAAATTCAGCAAAGGCTTTTGCTTTTAATACAGTTATTTCTAGGGGGCTAGTAAAATTCCGAGGTTGACTCTGTCAGTAGACTGGCACTTGTTGAATAAAGGCATCATGGGATACTTGCTAGTACCTGGAACTCAAGTTCCTTTTATTTTCCTACCATGAGTATCCTTCTACCCTTCCAACTTATAAAATAATAAAAGTGTCCAATAAATATGAAAAATAGTCAGTAAAATGTATAGTTGTGTGGCTTTGAAAGCCAAGCTGTTGTTGATTTAAGCTGCTGTTGGAGCAGAATAGTAGGTGAAGCGTACCAACATCCTCTTTTGATTCAGCAGCCCATTGAGTAAGAAATGAGCAATCGGATTGTGGTGATATTTCCAACAATACACTGTGGGAAATCCTTTGTTTGATCAAAGGTGGAAACACCCTTCTCTGCTGTGTTCCGCTCACCTGCAAGATGACTTACCTTTGCTACTTCTCTTTCCCACTAGATTTGAATTTCTGTACTTCTGCTTTTTTTTCTTTTTCCAAATTAACCAACATCCAGGTTGTTGTTGAGACCAAAAATAATAATGATGTCATTGTTTGATTTAGTTCTTGCAAAGAACATAAAGGCCAAATCCACCGATATATACAATGTTAGAAAAATGAATCAAACCAAAACATATCTGGCTAATAGAGGCTGACCCCCTGGGCATACCAGTTGCAAGTAGGGGCTATCTATGAGGCTACTGGACCCCTTAACAGGCAGGAAGGCTGGAAGGAGCCTGGCTACAACCTTCTCTGGCTCTAGCAGCGACCTCTTACGACACCTCAGTACCAGCGACCTCGTGGGTAGCTGTCCTTTCTTTGGTGGTACTGACGTTGTTCAGTCACTAAGTCGTGTCCAACTTTGCAACCCCATGGACTACAGCACACCAGGCCTCCCTATCTTCCAGTAGCTTCTGGAGTTCGCCCAATTTCATGTTCAGGCACTGACATACATTTAATTAAAAAACTAGCCCATCCTGTCAGCTATTGAATGCCGTTCCAAACAAAAGATCCTGCCAAAAGGTCTCTAAGGAGAGACCAGTTCTTCATTCCAAGGAGAGAGGGAGTTCCACAATTGGGGTGCCACCACTGAGAAGGGCCAATTCCTTGCTGCCATCCCCTTCACCTCTGTCAGTGGTGACCTGGTTAAAAGGCCTCAAAGGATGGGTAGTCCCCATGTGGAGGGAAAAATTAGAGGGCTGCATGGGGGTGCCTGTGCAGTGCTTGGTGATGACATCATCGCCGCGCTCCAGAGAGTGAGAGGGAAGCTGCGTGGTGCTTCCATCAGAGCTGTGTGGCCATGCACACACTGGAAAGGCTGATTACTGTGCAAGGATGATAACTTTTCAAAACAGAGCATGCTCAGTTTAACTATAGGATAGACTCGTACCTTGATTTTATTTTGAATGTTGCAGGGGCACTCTAAGTTAGGGCAGTCCAACTTCTGGCAGCTGGGCGGACCGCACAACTCTGACATGATTCCCCCCAACTGTGCAAATGTGCAAGTTATTGGCGGTGATGTGAGAACATCACCGCCAATTACTTCTGGATTCTGTGCTGCCAAAGTTGCTCAGCAGGCTTAGTTGAAAGGAGGCAACAATAGGTTTCGGCGAGGCTTTTTGATCTCCTTACCACACTGTTCCAGTTTCTCCTGCAAAGAAGAAGCTGGAATGGCGCAGCAGGGAGACCAAAAAGCCACTGAAATGGGATGAGATTGTGGGGGAGCTGTGGTAGGGCTTTTGGGGGCTTCCAAAAATAGCCTTGTGGGCTGCATGCAGACCGCATTGCTCTAAGTAGTTCTACAGATATGAAGGGGCAGGCTGTGTTTTGTGTATGCTCCCAAAACGAACCAAGAGATGATGGGAAGTTCCCCTCCTAACCTTTCCTTGTAGCTGCAAAATGGCCTCCCTGCAGTGATTGGGAGTGGAAAAATGACTTGGAGTCATGCAAGAAACTGGCTGGCTGCTGATTTACTGGAACCTACATTTCAGGTGCAGATATATTCCTGATGGGAAATACTGGAACTGGAGTGTCTTCTTTATCGGTAACATTTGTTTAAAAAAAAGTTGAACCAGGAAGATTTACAGTGTGTGTTCAGATAGGAATCATAGGCACGACTGACTAGTTGCACAAGAGGAAGAGGATTAGTGAGCAGGAGGAACCGATCTTAGGATTGTGGGCATGAGAACATGTTGTAGGTCTCCAGAAGAATATTGGAATGAGCTGTTCCTGATAACAGCAGGTGTTGACTGACATTTTCACACAGTGTCAAAGATAATTGAGGATTCATGATGATGTTAAGCCTTGAAAGGTAAATAAATACTTCTGCGCACACACACCCTGTAATATAATGTGAATAAATGGTTTCAGCCAGATGACAACTTGGCACTGCAGCTGGGTAGCTTTGCAGTAACCAATAACAAGGACCTTATATTGTGCTTCAAGCTTCCTCCTAGAATACCTGCACAGGACTACCTCTCTTCCTACAAATTCCTCCTTAAAGCCTGCTTTTTGTGTGAAGACTTTGATAGAACCCTTTTGTCCTGTACTCTGTTGTCATTTAGCCTAAATGGGTATACAGGAAAGAATAGCAAATTCTCCCCTTATTCCACTTTCCCGTTCCTTGGTTGTTGTTGTTGTTCAGTCGCTAAGTCATGTCCGACTCTTCGCGACCCCATGGACCATGGCACGCCAGGCCACCCTGTCCTCCACTAGCTTCCTGAGTTCACCCAATTTCATGTTCATTGCTTTGGTGACACTGTCTAACCATCTCATCCTCTGCTGCCCGCTTCTCCTTTTGCCTTCAATCTTTCCCAGCATGAGGGTCTTTTCTAAAGAGTCCTCTCTTCTCATGAGGTGGCCAAAGTACTTGAGCTTCAGCTTCAGGATTTACCTTCCTCCATTTCTCCCTTGTGTCAATAGTTAGAGTGCAAGCTTCCTTTGGCATGGACCTACGGCCCACTCCTATCATCCCACCTTCCCCACTCCCTGGCTGATGCAGCTGTGCCAAAAATGCTCACATTGCATTGTGTGCGGTGGAGGGCATATCAGGAGGGGGAGATAAGGGAAAAATATTTTCCTTTAACTCCAGATAAGCCTCCCACTTGCCAATAGGTCTCGTCAGACCTGTGGCAGCTCTTGAACTGGCACAAGTTTTGGAAAGTGGGAGGTGATGAAGAGGATAGCATACTGGCACAAATTGCACGTTTCATTACAGTCCCTCTTGTGTCATTGCTGTGCCTCTGTCCTGCCCTCGCCACTGCCTTACTTGATTTGGTGGGTGCAGCAGGGCCTGTTGGTGGAGCTGCTGCCTGTTGTGGCAGTGCACGGAAAATGGCCACTGATGGAAAGCTGCACTTTCTGTCAGCTGCTATTTCACAGCTGTGGAAGTGTCTTCTTCCGCTGTCAAAAGGGCCTTGGTGGAACAGCTCATTTCTCGCTGTTGTCATTTCTGGAAAGCATCACATTTATGGACAGTGCTGTATACATAATAATTGGCAGGAAATACACTGATGGGGAAACTGAAGAAAACAATGACCCTTCGCCCTACTATAGTATTTTCTTCCCCATTCCAGTCACTCTTGTTTGAACAGTTAACATATGTAATTAAGTTAACATAAGGTAATACCCCACAACAGTTTTTACTAGCCTCTTGCTGACATATCACTGAATGTCACATCATTGCAAAAATGGGGGAGGAGAAATTCTTTCCCATGTAATAAACTGCCTTTCTGGTCTCGTTGATTGGAGATAATGACTACCTAAAGAACCTTCAAGATTGATAGGGAGCAGAGGGATGGTGACAGGAATTGCAAGAGAATGTTGCAGTAGCCCCTGGCTCTGTGCACTGCTGCCCTGTGTGAAGAAGACTGCAGGTTGGCTCGCCTCCCTGGGCAGTGGAGTGGAGCTGGTTCCACCCTCTTAGGTTGGCCATTGGCTCACCACAACAGGAAAGGATGTGAAGACTTCCTGTTCAGGCAGGTATATTGCTTAGACACGGATGGTATTTCTTGGCTTTGGCTCATTCAGTCTGTTTTGGCACGGTTAATGTGCAAAGCTGCCTTGCACAGACTAGAGCCCTCATGTAAGCCAGATCTCACAATTCCATGCTATGGCCTGGGGTGTTGTTTTTGTGTGTTAAACTATTGTAATGATGCTTCTTTGATGTCATCTTTTGATGCAAAATGTAGCCAACTTTGGTTTGCACTCTAATTGAAATTATAGAACATGGGACAAGGATGGCATTGAACTCTTTTTGTTGTGGTTATTTGCATGTGTGGACCATTATTGAATTCCAGGGAGCACAGCAGACATAATTTTTTTTTAATCCTCCAGTAATAGTATTTGGGGCATGTTGGAAATCCTTCCAGCTTTTGTATAGTAAGCTCCTTTCAAAAGAATTCAAGCCTTATTGTAAGCAAAAGCTCTGATAGGCTTCATTTTCCAAATCCAGTTTGTCTGCATTTTTGAAGCACTAAAACTCCAAAAGGGGTAGAATCCCTTCCTGTACTTGTATAATCTATTAATAGCCCAAGTGCTCTTTTTTCTGTTTGAGGAAAAAAAAGCTTTGCAAGCTGAAATTTGCATTTTGATTTTTAGCATGCTTTATATATTTCTCAAATGGAGTTAGTGGCCCACTTTTGGATGTGGTCTGAGTCGTATGTAAAGTGTGCACATGAAGGAATTTGAATGCATGTGTAAGGACCTTGGTGCAGTGGCTTGGGACATATCTTGGTGAATTTGCATCAAATAAGAGCCAAAGATATGGATGAATCCCAACTTTATTTCTCCCCAATAAATATTCAATAGGAGAAAGGGGAAATTGGAAAATCTAAATTACAATGTGCACACGCAGCAAAGGCTCGCTCCAAACATGCCTTTATTCCATGGAAAAATACATCTCTGTGTTTCAACCCTCTTGGGATTTGCAACCACATACGTTTGTTCCAATTCTGGGTTTTATTCATGGAAAAGCTGTGTTAATCCCTTGTCTGGTGCTGCCAGTAATGCTTCAGCTGACTTTCTGGGTCTGCATGCATCCCAGCAGCATTTGCCAGCTGATAAAAGTGGGAGTGTCTCCCTGAGGGTTTGCCCTTCTGAGGGCAATAAGCTTCCTGATCCTGTCTTGCAGTGTTACAGGATTTGCCCTGCTCTGTGCTTGTTAGCTGTGCCAGCGTGCCCAGAGGACTGACTTGGTCAAATAGGAACAACCCCCTTGGCCACTCCTTGGGGCTTGCTTCTGAGCAAGTGGGCATAGGATTATGCCCCAAAATTTCACTCTCACTCACTCCCTACTGCTATACCCATAGGCTGCCCACGGATTGCATGACTTGGGCTACCATCCTGTGTGCACTTTCCTGGGAGTAATACCCATTGAATGCATTGGGGCTTACATCTAAGTAGGCCTGCAGAGGGTTGTGTCATTGAATGCATTGCATGGAAATGTCTGCCTGGGGAAAAGATACCTCCTCACTTTCCTCAGATGGCAGCACACTATGTTATGCAACAGGAAGCACTGACAAGAAGGGCTTCATCAGCTCCATTGGCTGTCATCAGTTTAGTTCCTTCCAGCACAAAGTGGGCTGCATTTAAACTGTGTTTACATCACAGTGTAATATACAGCCTTGCTTATGACTGTCGGGAATGGCCGCTGGAAAATTTCCGTCAGGAATTGTAGGGAATGACGATCATGGGACAAAGTACCTGTGAGCTATCCCAGTGTGGGAGGGAGGAGGTTCGGTTGTGGTCTCTGTTGCTCTTTGCTGTGTACATTTGTTACTTTTGTTTTAAGGGTGTTGTCCATGTCTTCTACTTACTTGGAGAGAATACAAAAGTGACTGAGAGCAGACATACACATTCCCAAAGCTACTAGTTCAGTGGTTCCCATCCCGGGGTCACGACCCTCGGGGTGGGTGGGTTGTGAGCTAATTTTAAGGGGGTCGCAGAACCTATTTTCTACCGTCTATATGTTTGCGGACCATTTTCAAAGTTGCGTTTTTTCAACATTTTCAGGAAACCTCCAAACAGAAATGTGCATTTGAACAAATTTCAAGGTATTTCCACATACCTGAAAACAACTGTCGCATTTGGTAACCTATGATAGCCTATGTACATTTTTTTTTTACAGGCATTGTCCTGGTGCTGAGTATTAATTCCTATGGAAATCATGCCAAAAAGCTATACTCACCCCAGAAAATAAAAAAAAGAAACCCCACGGTTTTACCAATCACACAGCTTAGTGATTGCAGGATGCAGCAACTGCAAGGTTTGGCATTTTGCGCTCTCTCTCTCTCTCTCTCTCTCTCTCTCTCTCTCTCTCTCCCCCCCCCCCATTTATTTTCCAACAATTTCTCCAAAAGTGGATGTTTTGAGTACAACATATGATTGATTTAAAAAAGTGTAATTGATTACAACTATGACATCATTTCCAGCCCTTCTGGCACAATATTACTTCCTGCTTAATCACTACCCATCTTAGGGGGGTCCTGACAGGTTGTCATATCTAAAAAGTGGGTCCCGGTGCTAAAAAGGTTGGGAAGCACTGCACTACTTGGTTTTATCAGGAGGTTGGTGGTTTCTAAGGTATGGTCTGAAAGCAGATGAAGCAGCAACCTTGTTGAAGCTCTGCAGGCAGGGGTGAATCTGTGCCTAGATGGAAAACCAATTGGGTGGGGGTTCCCCCCATGTTAAGCTGCCTCAGGCCTTGTCATAGGGAAAGAGTGGGATGTAAATGTAACAAATAAATTGGTGCTAAGTCAAAAGCTATTAGGAGAGAAGTTTCATGTCCAATTTGGCAGGAGTGTTGGGAGGGCAAAGCCAGCCTGTTTCACCTACCCCTTCACTACATTGCTCCAAGTTTTGCCTTGGCAGCTTACATCCTGATTGCTACCACTTGTTGGCCACCATTTTATTCCCAGAATAATTCCCCCTCCCCCGAGGATACACTGCATCGTCACATTGTTCCAAGGGGATAATTTGGAGGGAGGGCAGACTGGTAGCTGACGGAAGCTATTACCCTTCCTTGTTTTATTTCATACGCCAGAAGATTGCTGAAATCCCTGCCTCTTGTATGAATATGGCTGAAAAATTGAGAAGAGGATTTTGACTCAGCCATACAATAAATATACAGGTCACTGAGATCCTGACTGTGGGCAGGATCCATTTGCTTAATATTTCAGACAAAGCAGGGGGAGATGCTTGTGTGCTGAGTACATCAGTAGTGCCAAATTGTAAATCCCACTGATAATCCCGAGCAGTTCTTTTGGCTTTTCAATCTTCTGAGAACCTTTTCCACATTGTTGTAGCTGTTTTTGTGTGTCCTGCAAAACCCACGTGCATTGTGGAAGATTCTGGCCTATCAGTGCTCCTCTTTTCTCTGAGTGTGTACCTGAGTACACACCCAACCCACTACTGTTTGTGTGTTGCCAGAGAAGATGGATACTAATGGGCAAGTTCTCTTAAAAGAGAAGCTTAACTGCCATAATTGATTTTTCACTGAAGAACATCTGATAATCTTAGAAGGAGCCCCAGAACTGATTTGGAAAGCAAGAAGAAGCTGGAGCTGAGGAAGATGCCCTGTATCTTTTGAAAAATGATAAAGGTTCCATAGTGGTAATTGTGGAGAGACAACACACACTGCTATATACTTTCCACAGCCCATTGGCTAGGCTATTCTGTTTATTTCTGTTTCCTCCTCGGGGATATTTTCTGTAAACCCTCAGAGCATTGTTTGGTCAAATGACTAATGCGTGTTAGTGGATTTGTGTTCGATTCTGAGTCACCTCTTTGTTTTATTATGACTTAAATCCCTATGGAAATGAAATATTGTAGAGGACTTTAACCTTTTGTTCCAGGGATGTGTTTTGACATAAACGTTCTATGTCAACACAGCCTGTGTTATGGGACAAACATTTTGATTGGTGAAAGTGTTTTTTTTTTTAAAGCTTTTTTTAAATTCTGATTGTAGTTGGGTTAAGAAATAAAGATGAGATGAGCCATATGGAGTACCCACCCTGGTATACATGGTTGCATTTATACTTGAGCTGGAAGTACTTCTATTTTGGCACTGAATAAATAGGCCAGGATCCGGAAGAACCATGCAGCAAATTCCACATGCCCACCAACGCCTTAGATTTGTGCTAATAGGGTAGTCTGTTCTTCTACCAGTGAGCAAACTGCTTTTGCAAATTGGAGAGGGTTTTCAAAGCAGGCTCTCATATACTGTTGCTCATTTTTTTTTTTTGGCAAAAAAGAATCCCGCTGGCTGTATGCAAGTTCTTGGGTGCACCTAAAGATGATTTTTTGGTTTTGGCAAAAATCTGGACCTTGTGTTAAAAGGTGGAATAGTGTTACCCAGTGACGCTGGATACTGTGGTGGGATGCATTAGGCATGGTATGCAGTACTGCGCAAAAGTCTTAGGCTACCACCAGCTTTGTTTTAGCAAAGTTTAAATGACCATTTATTTATTGGTTTCTGTATTAAGATACAAATGGAAAATACAGGAAATATTTACACAAAAGTCAAACAACAAAATTCTCTGGAGTGAGGAAAGGGGGGGCACTCTACACGTATGGGAATGCCCTCACTCCGGAAGACAGGGTCGGATCTACAGATCTTGACTCCTCCCACGAGGGAGGGCTTCCCGCTCTCAGTTCCGGCCCTGTCTTCCGAGAGGCAAGGTCGTGGTCCTGAGCTCTGCTGAGCTCATCAACAGATCTTTTCTACTTTTTCATCCTTTTCCTCCTTTTCTCCTCAATTTTTCCTCCCCCTTTTACCTGTCTTTGATCTGAGAGCAGGATCGGCTGAGCGCGTCGCGTCGAGGTTGGAGCGGCCCGTGTGCTTCTCCCTTCGCTGCGCGCGGAGCCAGGGAGGCGAGCGCTGCGGGGAGGAGCCAAGTGCAGGCTTCCAGGCCGCAGTGGAAGGCCAGGAGGCCTCTCAGCGCCGCAGAAGAGCGGCCGTTTTTAAAAGGGGCGGCCGCTGATAGCCCAGATCGCTGGAGAAGAGTGCGGGGGCGAAACAAGCGTGGAGGAGCGGCTGCTTGCGGCCGTCGCCGCGTTTGATTGGCAGGAGACTGCGTTCCGTGCGGCCTAGGCCCGGAACGTTTTTTCCCTCCCGTGGCTGACCGTGTGAAGCAGCGTCGTCCGCGGAGTCGTTCTCAGTGGCCCTCTCGGAGGAGAGGAAGTCATCCTTGCTGGCCCTGCTTCGCTCAGTGCTCGAACGTCCCAGTACAGATGTCATGACCCTCGCTTCTTTACAAGGCATGATTGTGTCATGCCAGGACATAGTCAACTGGTCCAGGTTTCACATGAGACCCCTGCAGGAGTTCCTGAGACCGTTTCAACACCAGATAGAGACGAGGACTTCAACGATCGTTCGACTATCAGAGAAAGTCAAGCTCAGTCTCGGGTGGTGGCTGGAGCCACACAGACTGACCTGGGGAGTCAGTCTGACAGTTCCAGACAGGCTGACACTAACCACAGATGCGAGCCTCCTCGGATGAGGAGCACACCTGCAGGAGAAGTTTTGTCAAGGGACCTGGAGCGCGCAGGTGACATCTCTGAGCATCAATGTCCTCGAGCGAAGAGCGATTCGGCTGGCGTTGCTCTCGTTCCAAGCCACGGTGAGAGGTCAACACGTATTACTTCGCACAGACTACACCTCGGCAAAGGCCTATGTGAATCGGCAGGGAGGCACGAGGTCCCATCACCTGCAGACGGAGGCTTCCATCCTGATGGCTTGGGCAGAGGCGAACTTGGCTTCTCTTCGTGCGGAGCATCTGGCAGGGACCAGCAACCTGTGTGCAGACTGGCTGAGCAGGAGGGCGGTAGTGGAATCCGAATGGAGTTTGAATCCGGAAGTGTTCCAGCTAATTTCCCGGAGGTTCAGACGGCCACTCCTGGATCTCTTCGCGACTCTGGAGAACAGGCAGGTTCCCAGATTTTTCTCTCGACTCCAGACGCCACAGGCCGAGGGGATGGACGCGCTGACCACAGATTGGCCGAGAGGGCTTCTATACGCGTTCCCTCCAGTCAAGATTATCCCGCAGGTGTTACGCAGGATCAAGTACTTCCAGGCAGAAGTGATTCTAGTAGCTCTGCGCTGGGCTCGCAGACCATGGTTCCCCGAGCTACTTCGTCTTTCCAGTCAGGCCGGTTGGAGTCTCCCTCCACGCCCCGATCTCCTGCTGCAGGGTCCACTAGTTCACCCCAGACCGGGGATGTTTCAACTAACAGCCTGGAGGTTGAGCGGCAAGCTCTCCAGGCCTGCGGATACTCTACAGAAGTCCTAGGCACCTTGCTCGCTTCTCGCAAGGAGTCCACGAAGAAGATATACGAGAGAACCTGGAAAAGATTCTCCTGCTGGTGTAGAAGTAGGAAAATCAGAGAAACCAAACCTAAGATCCGACACGTCTTGGAGTTCCTTCAGGACAGACTACGGAAAGGCCTGAGCACTAACACCTTGAAAAGGCAAGTGGCAACCTTGAGTAGCATTCTGGGGGCAAGGAAAAGCGTGGTTATTTTGACTCATCCCCATGTGAGGCGCTTCCTTAGGGGAGTGTCTCTCCTCAATCCACCTACTATTCAAAGGTATCCTAGTTGGAACCTGAACTGGGTTTTGAATGCTATCACTGGCAAACCGTTTGAGCCCATGGCCACGGTGGGTCTCAAAGAGCTCTCATTCAAATCTCTGTTCCTGGTGGCCGTTACATCGGCCAGGAGGGTTTCCGAGTTGGGCGCATTATCCATCAACCCACAACTGTGCATATTCCATAAGGACCAAGTGGTCCTCAGGACAGATCCCACTTTTGTCCCCAAGGTCAACTCCGTTTTTCATAGGGGACAGGAGCTGGTTTTACCAACTTTTTGTCCAGATCCAAAGCACCCGAAGGAAAGGTTGTTTCATACCTTGGACGTGCGTAGGGCTTTAAATTTCTACATAGACCGCACAAGGTCTTTTCGTAAGACAGAGTCCCTGTTCGTGTCATATGCGGGGGCTTCTAAGGGCAAAAGGGTGTCCCCTCAGTCATTGGCCAGATGGTTGAAGGGGGCTATTTCCATGGCCTATGAGGCCATTGGGAAACCTTCTCCGGGGGGAGAACTGGCCCACTCGGTAAGAGGAGCAGCGACCTCGGCTGCCTTTGATGGTCAGGGGTCCCTGGGTGATATCTGCAGAGCCGCTACCTGGGCATCGGTGCACTCATTCACAAGGCACTACAAAGTGGATGCCTTGGCCTCGGCGGAGGCAAGTTTTGGCAGAAGAGTGCTCCAGAAGGTGGTGAAGGTTTAGGCGTGCTGCCTCGCCTGACCCGCCCCTTCTATACTGCTCGGGTATGTCCCATACGTGTAGAGTGCCCCCCCTTTCCTCACTCCAGAGAAAAGTAGGAATTCCTTACCTGGGAATGTCCTATTCTGGGGTGAGGAAAGGGGGGGGGCACTCGTCCCGCCACAACTCAGGCTCGGCGGGTGCACTGATTGGACATTGGCTACCCAGTCCGGGACGGTGGGGATGGGCCTTTACTCTTTCCCTCCCGCCTGTTGGTTTTTTCTTCCTTCTGTCTGCATAGCCCGTCTGGGCGCTGTTACTGTTGTTTCAAGTTCTGAGTTCCAGATTTTCATCTTGGCCTCGTTTTTGGCTGAGTTTTTCCACAGAGTCAAACGGATGGCCAGGACACAGTATGATGACCAGAGCGTTGGTGGAGGATTCCGGCTCGTCTATCCGAACTGGGAGCGGGAAGCCCTCCCTCGTGGGAGGAGTCAAGATCTGTAGATCCGACCCTGTCTTCCGGAGTGAGGGCATTCCCATACGTGTAGAGTGCCCCCCCTTTCCTCACCCCAGAATAGGACATTCCCAGGTAAGGAATTCCTACTTTTTTCAGAACAAAATGGCTTCTTCAAGCAAAAGTCAGTATTTAGTGACTCTTAGCATATCTTGAATCCTTTCGGAGAGACTGTCCTGAAGTTTTCTGAAGTAATCTGGTACATTATACCAGGCTTCCTTCAGCACTTCCCAGAGTTCTTCTTTAGATTTTGTTTGTCTTTTATTTCTTACTCTGTCCAGATGATCCTATACTGCCTTTTATCAGCTGTTTTTCTTGCTAAATACTTCATTGTATTATTTTACTTATTTATTTAATGCCCTGAGAAATAATTATATATGATTATTTTATCATTGCTAAAACAACAAATCTAATGGTGGCCTAGGACTTTTTTTAGGAGTTGTCAGCGCAATCCTATACCCCCCTTGCGCTGGCACTAAGCTCTTGAGCCAACCTATCTTGCGCCAATGCTGTCGCAAACGTGGCGTAAAGTGTGTCTGCTATTGTGCTGTGGCGCTGGACCAGCACCAGCAACAGTGCCGGCACTTGGGTGCCGCTGCAACCATTGGCAGCGCTGGCCATGCGCCAGTCAAGCGTCGGCGTCGCTCGGTTGGTGCAGGGCCTCCACGAGGACGTTCCAGAGCCGTGCCGGGGGCATAACTGGGCGGCACAGTGGGCAGAGATGGGGGTTATGATGCAGGATGGCCGTAGTGCCAAATCCTAAACCTCGCCCCCGGCCAACGTGGCCCTGATACAGTCCATTCCTATCCACGTTCCTCTGCACCTGCAAAACAGGCGCAGATCAGCACAGGCCCATAGGGGTGACTGGGGCTTATGTGGGTGCAAGGGGAAAACCTCCCCTTGTCCTGCACCATGCTGCTTCTGCCTCCTAATGGGCTTTAGGATACAACCCTGCTATGTCGGCCTTATTAGGCCGGCTTAGTATAGGATTACGCTCTGTGACAAATATACAACACTTTGCGATTCTGGGTCATCTTCTTCTCTTGCTATCTGTCTATCAATAACCATGTTCATTCTTCAGAGATATATAGCCATCATATAATCTAGATTTTGTCTGGTTGTCTTTGTCACTCTTGCCAGACCAGAATGTGCACATCTACGCACTTGCCTAGTAGAAGCCTTGGTTTAAGTGCAGGTTATGAAGCTGGGAACGCCATCTGTGGTGGACCTGATCTGACTCCATTTCTGGTTTCAGTTCATTTCATTTTTCCCTGATCACAAAGGGCATAGGTTACAATACTTAAGCACAATACCATCCTGTGAGATAGTGACATGGTGAGTTTCTTACAGACTCGAGTATAAAATTGTAGCAGAGATTCTGCTTGAGCAGGGACGACTGTTTTGCCTAGAGAGGAGCGCTGCAGAAGGTGTTATTGGAGAAGACTGTAATAGCGTTAAAGCAGCTGAAGAAAAAAGGGTGAGAGAGAGAGAGAGAGAAGGATGTGCACAGATTGCACACTGGAAAAAAAGTGAGCATGCTAGGCAGCCCTTCCATTTGTGATCTCAAGTATAAAGTTGACATCTGGGAAAAATAATTGTGGCTCTTTGAGATGTGTCTTTTATCTTGTGATCTGATTGCAAATAGGCACAAAACAGTCTCTGTCTTCAAATAGCATTAGAATGGGGACAAGAAGATTTCAGTACATTATTGACCTATTGAGAAGATTCTCACTGGACCTGGCAAAAGGGCATCTATTCCAGCATTCTGTTTCATACAGTGGCCAGCCCAAGCTGCCACCACCCGTTGTGTCTATGCTGGTGCAATGTCTTTGTGGGTGGAACATGGAGCTATAGTGATCCTCCTCCCTGATCTTTCCCTTTTCTCTCCTCTCCTGCTGCCGCCACAGCTGTTGTTCCTGCCTCTTCAAAAGGCAGAGGACTAGTAATGGATGCGGAACCAGGAAGCATGGAGTAGTGGTCGGAGCAGCGATTTTCAACCACTGTGCTGCCACACATTGTGAATGGTCTGCAAAACAGAATGGTCTGCAGGCATGCTGCAGGAGGGTCATGTATTAGTGGGGCCATTGGGGAATGTGAGCCTACTGCTGGCAGTGCAGTGTGCCTTGTGAATCGTTAACGAACTGATGGTGTGCGTTGACAATTTTAGCGCATTCATGAGATGAGAAAGGTTGAAAATCACTGGGTTAGAGTATCTGCTGAAGTTCACCACTCTGCTCCTCCATGCTTCCTTGTTTCCTTCTCAAGCAAGGGAACATTAATTCCTTTCCTCAAAATTTAGGGCAGGGAGTAGGAAGAGCAGCAGCAGTAGTGGCTGCTGCAGTCAGCTAAGCATTGGGCATGGGTGGGCCTGTGTCGGTGTACCACCTAAAGCAACGGCCACGCTACAGCTCATTCAGTAGGCTGGCCCAGTGCCAGGAAGCCCCCAAGGAAGGTATGAAACCTTCTTGCCTTGGGGCTGCCTATATATCGCTTTAATTACTAATAGTCATTGATGAGACTTTCCTCATGAATTTGCCTAACCTGCTTTAAAAGCTATCTAAGCCAGTATGCATCTGTCAATTGAATCATTATTACAGTTTATTTACCTAGATGGAGCTTGATGATATTGTAGACACAGAGCACTGTAAGGAATCCTGTTGACTCACCAACCACAGCCTCTTTCTAGGCAGGGAACAATAAGGTGTTACACCAAGGGCTCTTTTACAATGTCCTACCCCCGCCCCCAGCACTGACCATTACTCTGAGGCAATAAGCCAGGAGGCTCCAAACCCTGGCCTGAGGACCTCGGGAAGATTTTTACCCAACACCTGGCAGGTGGTGGGGCTGGCCCACAGAAAACTGCTGAGGGGGAATAAATACAGTGCAACGTTGGTATCTACTGGGATTCTGTTCCAGAGCACTCCACAGATATCGGGGACATCATTTAAATGCCTTTATATATGATGCAGCCCTTGTGCTGAAAGATTTGAAGACCCCTGCAATAAGCAATGGGTCTGTCTAAGGGTTTACATAATATTAAGATGTACCTGGTTAGGGCATCCATCTTTATGGCATTCCAGATAAATTTAGTATGTGACTGGGGGTCTGGGCCTTGATAATGGAATTCCTTCACCTACATTGTATTGTGTGGGTGGGGATATTCCTTTTTAATTTTTTCCTGTGTAAATGAAGCAGATGAGGAGAATTAAGAGGATTAAATTTTTTAAAAGTCCACAACAGCGGAGAGAAACACTTTCTCTTAGCGTGCAATCCTAACCTAAAGTTAGGCTGGCACAGAGGCCAGCAAAGTTTGGCCAGCAAGAGGGACACCATAAAGTATGTTTGGACCACTCTTGCAGTCCAAGAGGCCAACACACAGACGTGCGCCATCCTCTCTGAATCTGAGAGTGGTCCAAACACGCTTTACTGTGGCCCTTGTGCCGGCCAAACTTTGCTGGCCAGCTCCAGGTTAGGATTGTGCTCTTAGACTGCTCTCAGCTTTTTTCCTAGTTTTTTCCTTGCTGGGAAATTTTACTGTAGGGAAACAAGATATAGCCTTCTACCTGGAGCCTGAAATTCATTCTACCATCTCAGAAGGCTGCAATGTGTTCCACTACGTTCTACTCAGTGTGTAGACCCAGCCTAATCTGAACTCCATGCAGAAGCATGCTAACAACTTGCTTGGTTCTCCCAGGTTTGCCTCTGGGAAGCTGTTGAGTGCCTTCTGTCTGCCTTATGCTGGCCATCAGAATGTATGGAGCTAGACAATTAGTCTCTGTAACTGCATGTTTCCTGCACTGCCTGCCAGCAGCTCCCCAGGGTTTCAGACAGGGGTCTTTCCCTACCCCACTGGGGATGCCAGAGATTGAACCTTGGACTTCCTGCCGAAAGCTGTGTTCTGGCCCTATCCCTAATGCCACCATGATGCTTCTTTAGGCCTTTCACTCTTTTTCAGGCAGAACCAGTGCCCAGTAGTAAAGTCAGGGTAAGGGAGCTCCAGTGGTGACTGACCCTGAAGAGGACAGTGGTCAATACAAGAGGATAGGAAGAACTGCTGTCACTCACCAATTGCTAAGCACTGTCTTCCCCTTAGGTGTGAATTTGCATGGCTGCCTTATTGTATTATTCATTGTGGCATATAGTGCAATCTTACCGCAAGCTCTGGAAAGACATATTTGAGTTTCATTGTAGTATTCAGTGGAGCCCAGAAGGTGGTGGTGTATGGCCTGCAAAACATCCTGCTTGGCTCTTGGGCATGAAGAGGTTCAGTTTTGTTGCAATACTCCTTGCCAACTGGCAAGTAAAATGAGAGCAGGATTCCTGTGTGGATACAGGGCATCATTGCAATGTTTGGCGGGGCCTGCCTGGCATTCCTGCATTAGACAGGATAACTTAAATATTGGGCAACAGGTGATGATTCAAAGTGACAGTGTTGGTGTGTATTGTTGTTGTAAAACTAAGTTTCTAGCTCTCATAATCTTAACTATGGGAGTAGGGTTTTTTTTTCCTGACTAAGAATTATAGCATTCTATCTTCATCTGTTGGTCAAAAATGAGACATTTTTATTTGTCCCAGAGTCCCATACCACTTCATGATTGCCAGCCTTTCTCTGTTTGCTCTATTTAGTCTTCTGCATGTTCTTTCCCGTCTTGCACAGTTGATGACATTTTACTGGATAAAAGAATTACTAGTTTTGCAAAACCAGTTAATAAATTCATCTCAACTTCCAAGCTTCACTTGGTCTAGAATCTGAGCCAGAAGCTAATGGCTTTGAAAGAGTTGGCCTGGAGCCTCCAGTGCCTTTTGAAGATGGTGAATGATTTACTCCTAGTTACCAGAGAGGATGAAGAGGTGGAAGAGGATAACTAACTCTTTGGCCATCACAGTGGTCAAGGGAGCTGTTATACCATTGGTCTCTCTAGCTCAGTATTGCCTGTACTGGTGGAACTCAGCAAGGAGAGTACACTGACTGTAGGAAAGCCTTGCAGTCACCATCACTAAGGCTGGAGCATGTTCAGACTTGGCGTGGTAGTGGCTCAGAGGCTGAGCTGTGAATCAAGACTTCCCTGTTTGGAATGTTGCATCTGCTGCAAACTTGGTGCCATCAACATGCCTTGGGAGAGCCACTTCTGATCCTCAACTTCTCATCTGCACCTCACAGGCTCCTGTAGAGGTTGCAACAAGATGATATCTGTAAAGGATTTGCACACTCAAAGCACTTATACCAGCACTTCTCAAACCTTTTGGTCTCCAGACCACTTTACACTCCTAAACAGAGCTCCAGTGCATGAGCGATGCAGTGCCGAGCCGATGGTGGCCACATGATGTGCTCATGGAGTCTCTGAAGGAGACGTAGGGAACCCTAGAGCATTTTGAGAAACACTGCACAATTCAAATGCTAAGGAATTATTTTTTCTTGCCTGGGGTGCATGGGACTGATAGTTTTCTTGTTCTTTGACAGCTTTTCCCTCTCACCAACCACAAGGGGTAACCTTGCACAGTAAGTAGCAAGGGAAAACAGGGAGTAGAACTGGTATTCAGGGCAAATTTCCCATACTTGTTTCTTCTGTCCATCCCCCCCTCTTTGGGAGAGTTCTCCAAGAAAATCTGAAAGAAAAAATTATGAGCCAAAGCAGGGGTGTTCCCATTCCTGGTTTGGTTTTGCAGACCTCAGACTGGAAATTGGCCTTTGGCTATTTCATAAATGAGAAGCTTTGTGGATTTGTTGGGCTAAGGCTGCAACTCTATGCACACCTTGATGGCATTGAACATAATGGGACTTGCTTCTGAGGAGACATGCCTAGGATTACACTGTAAGACTCCTTGCTAGTGACTGAAGTGACAGAACTGCCAGATGCTCATCTAGAGCTAATGCCATGCCAAGTCATGCCAATGTGACTTGCTCCCCAGTTCAAAATCCCATGTTTCCATACAGACAGAATGATTTCAATACTGATGGAAACTTTCCATACCTGTGTGCTTCCTAGAGTTTTCGCCGTAGAGTTATCGGCTAATTTTAATATTAGTGTCAATTGAATAAAGCATGCCTAATTTGCATGTGAATACATTAACTCTGAAAGGGAAAAGCATTCTTTGTTTTAAGAGGATGCACTTGTTTATGGTAGGCACAATCTTACCTTGCTATTTTCCCTTTTATGCAAGTACTTCTATTAAAAATAATTAACTTTTTTTTTAAAAAAAAAATCTGTTGTCCCCTTAAGGTGTATCTTTTTTAAATTGATCAAAATGCTTTTATTACTTGACTAAACATTCCAGCCTTAGAACTCTTGCTTCTCAGTTCTGTGTCTTCAGTAGATTAGGCTCTGCATGCATACCCCTTCGTGCTACTGCAGAGCTGCCACTTCCATAGAATGATAGGGGAACTACTTGTGTGTTCTAGATTGCTCAGCAAAGAATTGGTGGTTAAAGACTGCCACTTGCTGCTTTTCTTACACAGCAAAATGGTGAGTTGGGTATTGTTTTGCTCAGGCATAGGCTAAACTGCCATGAGAGAAAAAAAATGATAAGGCTGGTAAGGAAGAGAAGTTGTTGAAGGAAGGAAACAATCTATGAAACCAGGCTGATTTGTGTTGCAGAACATTTTAGGGGCAAG
This sequence comes from Lerista edwardsae, assembly GCA_029204185.1. NCBI lineage: Eukaryota > Metazoa > Chordata > Lepidosauria > Squamata > Scincidae > Lerista > Lerista edwardsae. The sequence goes on from JAJKFI010000024.1 coordinate 9,373,509, forward strand.
ATCCTAATCAGATGAGTCAGGACTTTTTGTGGGATGGAAAGGGAGACAGTCTTGTAGATGGAGCCTGAGATGTGTCTTCTCATTTATCTTTTCTTTTTTTTAATTTATCACCAACCTAAAAATTTCAGCCTGTTCTTCCTCTGTGCTCTTTACCCTTCAGCCAGTTGGTATGAACCTAACTGCCTGTACAAATATTACTGCCTTCATAATTAGGCAGAACAAAGCTTAGTAACCTTACTTAATTGCAACTTGCGGCAACTGCTGAATGAGCTGTCGAAAAGGTGTAACAGTATAAATTAGGGTCACATTTGGAGTAGGAAAAAAATTGCTTCAGAGTTATGTTTGCATTATTTCTTGCATTCCCTGAGTTTTCTGGGGAGTGTAGTGTATTAGACCCTTGCATTTTCATGAATTTTGCAAACCCCAACCTGACCTCAGGCTTAAAAAAGATCAGTTTGAACTAGCCCAAACCCAAAATGTAATACTGTATGGTGGGTACCCCCAACAACTGCCTTCCCCTTCCCTTCATCTCCCCTACAGTGCACTGCATGCAGCATGTCACCCTGCTTTCAATAGAACTGAAACTGGGAAAGCCCCCTCCATAGCCCTGCAGTGAACAAAGTGGGGGAAGAAACAACTCAAGGTGATTGGAGAGCGAGCGAGCTGCAGCCTGGGAGGCTGCAAGCAGTTTCCTGGGATCTCAGAAGACCCTCTGGGGGCTGCTGCCCTCCTTCAGTTAAAAAAAAGTGGAGGAGGAGGGTGTTAACCCCTGGAGCAGAGTGGCAATTGGGGGGGTGCAACCAAAGGTAGGGGGTATTTTACTGACCCCCGCTGGTGCCCAGAGGCATTTGCCCCCCTTATCCAGCTAGGTACACCACTGGGGGCAGGGCTGCTTCCCCCTCAACGCAGATGAATATACAGTATAACTCTGCTGGTTTTTTTCAGAAGTAAAGGAAGTCTTTCCCAGTCCAGTCTGGAGGTGACACAGGGTGAACCTGGGACCTTCTGCATGCAAAGCAGATGCTCCACCCCTCAGCTATCATCCCTCCTCTGGGATTCTTGCAGTGCTGGTTCTGGGGCTCCTCCCCTATGGCAAGATAGATCCCCTTTTAGGGGCATTCTCAGGTTGTCATTCTTGCATCCCTGGTCCAGCCAGGTTCTCAGGGTGAGGGCTCCAACACCTGCCACTTAATGGAGAGGCTGCAAAAAAGTGTAAATAAACTGCAACCCCATTGCTAGCTCAGAGAAGCCAAGGAGAGGTAAATCCCAGTGCAGGAGAGAAAGGAAAGGGAGACTCTAGCGCCCTGGTCTTAAAACTCCCCCTCCCTTTTTTTACACTGCTTTATTAAAGTGAGAGCTGCCTGGACTTGGAGTGGGGGAAAAGGCCACATTGCCTGAGCTGTCTGAAAGCAGGCATTCCTAGCCTTTTTTTACAATTACGGACCCCGTAGGTTGCCAAATACGTCCCCATATCCCCTTTGCCAGATGTATTCCTTGGCTGCTTCTATCAAGGGGTACAATTTGTGCAGTATACACCCTCCCAGCCCCTAAGGTATAGGGTGTTGTGGTCCCAGCAGCTTGCTCTGGCTATGCTACAGACAGCCCAATCCTAAGGGCTCTAGTGCCAGCAGTATACTTGTACTATCAGTGTCATAAATGTCCCATAATGCAGGTTTATGGCACCTGGTGAGAAGGGAGCGCCGGTGCTGGGGCAGTGCTGCTCCAGCGCCAGTTGGTGTTGACCCTCACTGCTACAAGAAGGACCCATCAGCACCCCCACAGTGCTGTTCAATGGTAAGCTGTATAGGGGTGGGGGTGGAGAAGACTGGGCAAAACAGGGCAGAGGGAGGAGAGGATTGGGCCCCCATGGGGGATATGGACGGTGGCAGCCTCTGCTGCTGGATCCTAATCCGCACGTGAACTGGGTGGCCTCAGAGTCAAGAAGACCCATTGGCACTGCAGCAGTGTTACTCAAGGTAAGGGAGCAAACACTCATAAGAACATAAGAAGAACCCTGCTGCATTAGGCCAAAGGCTCATGAACTTCCTGTATCTCACAGCGGCCCACCAGATGTCTCAGGGAGGACACAAGACAACAAGATGTCTGCATCCCATTGCCACTCCCCTGTACTGTATGCAGATGTGGCCTTATCATCGATTTGTAAAATGGCATATTAGCCATTTAATTCTCAACTCCTTTTTAAATTACCCCAAGCATGGAATTGGTCTTCTTCACCACTGCTGCACACTGGGTCGACCCCTTCATTGACACCTCAAGATCTCTTTTGATCCATCACAGACAGCTCATCACCCATTAGCTTATATGTGAAGTTTTTATTTTTTGCCCCAACGTGCATCACTTTACACTTGTCTATATTGAAACACATCTGCCATTTTGCTGCCCATTCCCCTAGTTTGGAGATCTCTTGCCCATCTTGGACTACCCGTTACATACTTGACTCTGCCCCCTTTGACTGCTGCTTCTGGAATTTGATCTTTGTTTGCACCCCACTGTTTGTCTCTGGCCTGTCAGACTAATTACTGGTACTGCCAGTCAGTTCTGAAATGTGACAAGTTGGGGTCCTGAAAACTCCCCATTCAACTGTATTGTATCTTATCATTGCCCCAGTTTTTTTTTAAAAATGGGCTTTTGCAGAGGATGTATACTTTAATGAATGTCAGTTCAGATAAAGCTAGCCCTTGTGCTACAAATTCCATAGTAGCTTTTCAGACATTTTGAAGGTTGCGTTTGGCCTTAACAAGAAGAGTCAGCCTGTCGCTTTGCGAATTGTGAGCAGAAAAGGCTGTTGGTATAGAAAAAATGTATTTTTTATACACCTCATAATGTGGGTGATAGACAAGTTCGGCAAGAATGGCAAATGGAGGAAGATAGGAGTTTTGGTGTGTGTGTGTGTGTGTGTGTGTGTGCGCTTGCGCTTGCGCTTGCGCTTGCGCTTTGAGTTTGTTTTTTGTTCCTAAGGGCTATTATACATTTTTTGATCTTAAGCAACATATTTAAATTGTTCTATCTGTAATAGCCATGAGAACATACATATGTTTTTGCAGGATCAGATCAAGGGTGTATGTAATACAACATTCTGTCTCCCATTAGTCACTAATGATATGCCATGACTAGACAGTCCCAGGCAGGGCACTGTATGATAAGACGTGGCATGGTATGTTCCCTCCATTAGGCATATGACTAATCGTCTTTGCTAGATCTGTCTTCTATGAGTGTGTCTAAGCTTTTTTTCTTTTCTTTTAAGGATCATGGAGGTGTGTTGGGGGAGGCCAAGAACTGCATAAGATTGGGTCTTAAGTCTCCATACTTAGCAGTAGTCTGTAGTAATTCTAAATGAAGGTGCCCCTTGCCCTTTTAGAATTTCCTCATAGGAAAGATGCTCCAATCCCCCAGTCAATTGCTTTTCCCTGTAATCCTTTTTTCAAAAAAAATAACAACACTCTCTTACTAGGCAGCATAAAAATGGCTAATGGCTGCCACGTTCAGTCCCCTGGTGTAAAGAAGATAAGAGCCCTGCTGGAGCAGGCCAAGGCCCATCTAGTCCAGCTTCCTGTATTTCACAATGGTCCACTAGATGCCTTGGAGAGCACACAACACAACAAGATGCCTGCATCCTGTTGCCTCTCCTTTGCATCTGACATGAGGTAGCCTGCTTCTAAAACTTTTTAGAAAAATACCCCTAGCCTGTGATGGTGTTTTCCTCCATGAATCTGTCCAATCCCCTTTTAAAGGCCCTCAGGCCAGATGTCATCACCACCTCCTGTCAAGGGGTTCCACAGGTTAATTAGCAGCTGGGTTAAAAAAATATTTCCTTTTATCTATTCTAATTCTCCCAACACTCAATTTTAGTGGATTTCCCCTGGTTCTGGTGTTGTGAGAGAGGGAAAAGTACATCCCTCTATCCATCTCATGCATAATTTTGTATGTTTCAAAATCATGTGCCCCTCAGGTGCCTCTTTTTTAGAGTGAAGAGCCCCAAACTCTGCAGCCTTTCCCCGTAAGGTAGGTGCCCCAGCACAATAATCATTTTGGTTGATCTCTTCTGCACCTTTTCTAGTTCCACTGTGTTTCTGCCTTCAACGATTCCTCCTCATCATATTGTGGGCTCAATCCTCAACATATTGCGTCTCCATTAAGTGGCAGGTGTTGGAACCCTCACCCTGAGAACCTGGCTGGACCCCCCCCCCCGGGTGCAGTGGCCCAAATTCTGATTATCTGCTATTGCTCACCCTTTTATACCTGATGAATATTTCTGGACTTCCCTGTTGGCACTAAGGTCTCATATCTATTCTCTGTCGCTTGACAAAGTGCATGAACTCTGAGCTGTCAGTTTCTACTTCCAAATCTCAGCTCAGTAGAGTATTTTTTTCCCCACACCTATCTGCTGGTTCTTGTGGCAAACGGTGAAGTGATGGGCTTGTTTGTGCAAATAAACCTTCAGTGAATCCAAAATAAATAGAATTGAAGACAAATTTATGAATAATTATGAGGTTTGGTTATGTGTACTCAGTATTTGAAAGCATTTTGCACCAGGGCAATCCAAATTCAGCATGAAGAAAAGCTGCAACCTGTACATATGATACACATTGAGGGCGCAATCCTAAACTAAGTTAGGCCGGCATAAGCTAAGCCAGCAAAGTTTGGCCAACACAAGGGACACGGTAAAGCAGTGGTTCTTAACCTTGTTGGAGGTACTGAACCCTGCAAGTTTCATACGCGCATTCACCGAACCCTTCATAGCTGGAAAAATAAATGTGTTTTTTTTTTCAAATTCAAAACATAGAGATATATATTTTATTAGTGCACAAAATGAACCATGCATCAGTCGCACATAAAATCACTGTGTTCAAAGAACAAAACCAACAAAACATGAATGTCACACAAAAACAAAAACATAACTCAATGAATATCTACTGCAAATCAATGTGACTTTTGCTGTTGCCTTTTAGAGATAAGTTTAGAAATGTGCAGCTTCACCTTGGCAAGTGCCACGCTCATATCATTTTCGCAGTGACGTCACGAATCATACGAGTGGGGTGAACGGCTCTGTGAACCGGGAAGGCGCGCGGCTTCTCCTGGCTGCCACTCGGGCACTTGAACCTGAGTGGCGGCCAGGAGAGGAGATGCCGCGTGCCTGCCAGTTTGCAGAGCCGGGGGGCGCGCGGCTTCTCCTGGCTGCCACTCAGGCACTTTAACCCGAGCGGCGGCCAGGAGAGGAGACACCGCACGCCTGCCGGTTCAGTTTAGCCTTCAGTTTCTTATGGTGAAACATTGAAAATGCCATAAAAGTATTCTGTGAATGCCAAAAGTATATTAATGCACCTGGCAACCCTGGCAAATGGAGTGGACACACACCTCCACCGCACCCCTGAGACTGACTCACTGAACTCCTGGGGTTCGATCGAACTCAGGTTAAGAACCACTGCAGTAAAGTATGTTTGCACCAGTCTTGGAGCCAAAGAGGCCAGCACACAGACATGAGCCATCCTTCCTGACTCCAAGAGTAGTCCAAACACGCTTTATGATGGCCCTTGTGCTGGCCAAACTTCGTTGGTTTAGCTTATGCTGGCCTAACTCCAGTTTAGGATTGCGCTCTGTATAAACTTGCAATAATTTATTTTATTTTGCATCAGTGTTTCTGATTTTACTAGTTGTGAGGAACGGCAAGGATCCACCGAAAGCCCTAAAGTTTGGTCCACTGGAAATTCTATTTATCAACAAGAAGCAAAAAATAAAATAAAATGCACTTTTCAAGCATATATTCACAATCATGAGTGCTAGAAACGTGGAAAGCTGAGACATTTCAAATGTCTGAATTCAGTACCTAGGACTGGAATCTGCATTGTTTCTTACACTTCCTCGTAATTGCAGCATATTTATTTATTTGAAGAATTTATACCCCGCCTTTCCTATGCCGAAGCAAATGCCCAAAGCGGCGTACAGAGAACAAACAAATTACAACGTAACCATAATAAGTAAAACACATTAAAACAGCAACAACAATTAAACATTAACAGGAACACCGAGAGTGAACAGGAAGGAAATCAATTCTTCATATCAGGACGTTTGGTGGGTGGGGAAAAACAACAATTGACCAGGGGAGTGATGACAATATGCTAGAGGAACACTGGTATGCCTTGAAATCTGTCTTAGAGCCCAGGGTCTGCCTTTACTTGACACCAATGCCAGAACTGTTAATCTGGACTGGGGCATTTTAAAGGTGATCCAATCTCATAATAAATTTCCAGATGTTTATAAATTTATCTGCAGCCAGATAAACTGGTTTGACAGCCCACTTCTTTTTTTTCTGACAAAGTTGATTTAACAGAGACAGATTTCTGATTCTTCGATGTGTTGGTAAGAGAAAGCAGCAGTTTTGACAAGTGGTGACAGTGCTAGTACAATGCTGGTGTTTGAAGGTACATTTAATGCAAAAAAAAAAAAAGGTGCCTAGGGCAGAGTACCTGAGACTTCTGCAGAAATTATGCTGAAATGTATTTTGGGCTGAAATGTATCTTGTTTTGACTGTTCAGCAGAGAATATCCTGTAACGGGTAAATTGAAGTTGCAGCTTGCTTGCTTCTCTTCCTTTTTCATGTTGCCCTATGCTTCGCTATTTCTCCTGAGTCTCCTACACTTGAGTCAACTCAGTCCCCTGCTCTTAAACAGTCTGCCCATTCTCTTTTGCTACCACTAAAATCTCTGTCCTGAATACCTTGCTGGTGCCTCTGCCTTCTTTCTGCCACGCTGAAAACTTGAGGACAGAAGTATTCAGCTTTGCCTCTTCATCCTCATCGCCAACGGTGACAAAGCCTAAGAACCTGTTGTTGTAGATTCAGGTCTCATCAGTAGGATCAGAGCCGTATCAAGACCTAGCAACTGAGACAGTGTGCCAAATTCTATCCCCCACATTAGCTGGTCAGCCCCCGCTGCTCCTCTGGATTGGAAAATGAAGATGGGGGCAGAGCAGAAGAGGAAGTAGAGAGTGGTTGGCTAGAATGTTGGTGAAACTTCCTCTTCTGCTATGCCCCCCTTTTCTAATTCTGGGAGGGGGGAGGAAGAGCAGGCACAGCAAGTCAGCAGATGGAGATGGAGATGGACCACCCAGCCTCTTGGGTGGGCTTCCCTGAAGTGATGATCAGAGGATCTTTTTTCCTAAACACAACTATTTTTTATTAACAAATTCACAGCCCAATCCTAACACAGAGCCATAGCTGTTATATGGAACAGTGCTGGTGGGGAGGCCTGCACCGTCCCACCAATGCTGCATTCAGACCCAGGGCCAACGGTGCAGACAGGTAATATAAGGCACTGAGTGGCACAAGGGCTTGAAAAGGAGGGCTGGATCAGTCCCAGGAGGAGAGCAGGATCGATGGAGGCCTCTTCCGCCATATCCTAACTCCTGTCTTCGGCCAGCCATCATTATACCTGGCTACTCAGACTTTGGACGAGTACTGTATATAGCTGGTAGAGATCCAAGTAGCTCCATAGGACAGGCTGGGGCAGTACTTGGGGTAAGGGGAAAATATCCCCAAGAAGACTTCTAGCCATCTCCTAACCTCGCTGGATATAGCACAGGCCATGCAGCCTGGCTGTGTCAGTGCAGGGTAGGATTCGTCTGTCAAACACATGGGACAGACATGGTGCATATTTATCTGAAATTGCCCAAAGAAAAGCTTTCTAAAATAAAGAAATACTGGAAATAATCACAGATCTAATGTCTGTGACAGGTGGGGCTTCTGGGATCTTGAGGCTGAACGAAGGCCTTGGTTTAAGCCTCGCTGCAGTTAACAGGCACATTATTTTCTGTAGCATCTCATTGGAAAATTCCAAGAATGCCTCGCCTACACGAGTGGCACAAAAGTATTTGGACAGTATCTTTGACTCAGCTAGTTTATTATAAGAGAGCCAAAGAAGAACAAGCAACACACACATTTCTTGGAGAATGGGGTTTGTTTGATGTTCACCCCATATACTGTATACACAGGGTGGTATCCAGACTAGTGCACTCCATGAATGGAAAAGATGAACTCCCTCTGGGAACAGCAAAAGCATTCCACTCACGCCAAAAGCCGTTGGCGTGAGCAGAACACTCCTTCTGTTCACAGAGTGTGCAGACGTGTTGCTCTTGAGGTTGAGGTTTTTTGTCTCCCTATAAATTGCTGTATTGTACAGTATACTCTAGTAAAATACGTAATTACAAAAAACTAAATTTCATCAAACATTTGGTATATAGCAGTGGTTCTTAAACATTTTAGCTCTGGGACCCACTTTTTAGAATGAACATCTGTCCATGACCCATCAGAAGTGCCATCATTGTGACCCCAGAGCCTGCTGCTTTCCTGAGAATGCAGGGATGTTGGGTTATTTCTCAGCCATTTTCCAATAGCAAAGTGAATCAGAAAGGGGAAAAAAGCCTATTTACAAACTTGACACAAGCAAAATAGCCATACAGCTTTCCCTCTTTCTAGTGTCCCATCTTCCCATATTTTTAATGCTCTATGTACTTCGTGACCCACCTGAAATTGGCTCATGACCCATGGTTTGGGAACCATTGCTATACAGCAAATGCCTACTATGACTGAGCACAGAGAGAAGGCCTCAAAGCTTAAATCTACTTGTCTCTTTTCTATGTACTACATTAAGAGCACCCCTATTGCTATTCACTTATTCCTTTCCCCTGTTCTTCTTAGCCCATCGGCCAAATCAGCATGTGTAACTGCATTTGCTTGAATTTTTCCCTTGCTATCTTTATCTTTCCATTGTCAAAATTTCAATTGGAAGCCCCTTGAGGACAAGGAATTTGTAAACTCTTTTGCAAGAGTGTTGCTTGTTTTTGTTGTTTGTTAAAATATTGGATAAATACCCCTGCTAACTGGGCAAGAAGCACTTTTTCAAGTGGTGTTCCCTTATATTTAGCAGGGGGAGAGTAACTGTCCCTCTTCACCCCAGCGCAGTGTCTTTTCTAGTGGCTGTTGCTGGTGGTGCTCTGCACTGTTTTTGTTTTTTTTTAGATTGTGAACCCTTTTGGGACAGGGAGCCATTTAACTTTATTATTACAGTATTTGCCGGTAAACCGCTTTGTGAACTTGGTGTTGAAAAGTGATATATAAATACTGTTGATTGATTGATAAATATTCTTAATACCTCAGTAATCTACTAAACAAGTAATCTGAATAGATTACTAAACAAGCAATCTAAACAAGGCGAAGAAGCTGAAATTAAATCTGGTAAGACAGAGGTGCTCCTGCTATTCGATTATCGCCCTGCTTTGAATGGGGTTGCACTCCCTCTGAAGGAGCAGGTCCACAGCTTGGGGGTTCTCCTGGATCCGCAGCTGCTCCTGGACTCCGAGGTGGCAGCTGTGGCCAGGTTCGGCTGTTGCTCAGCTTCGGCTGATTCACCAGCTGCGACCATACCCGAGTTGCTCAGGTCTGACCATGGTGACCCATGCCCTAGTAGCATCCAGATTAGATTACTGCAATGCGCTCTACGTGGGGCTGCCTCTGAAGACGGTCTGGTGCAGACTAGTGCAGAACGTGTGCAGAACGTGACTGCCCGTGTGGTTGCTGGGGCTCGTCAGTTCGACTCAGTCGGGCCGTTGCTTCAGCGGCAGCTACACCGGCTGCCGGTTCCTTTCCAGGCCCAATTCAAAGTGCTGGTTTTGACTTTTACAGCCCTTTACGGCTTGGGTCCGGGGTGTTTGAGGGACCGCCTCCTTCCATACAATCCTACCGATACTCTTAAGTCATTTGGAGGGGGTCTTTCTGACTGCCGCCACCAGGAGAGGTGAGGGGGATGGCAGCCAGGAACAGGGCATTCTCGGTGGTGGCCCCATGACTGTGGAATACCCTCCCCTTAGAATTAAGAACTGCTCCCTCTTTAGCAGTGTTTCGGCAGGGCCTAAAGACAATTCAAGAAAGCTTTTAATTGTTGACCTGCTGGCTGGCATTTTAAACTACAATTATGGGATCCACAGGGCCTGCTCATTTTAAATTTTGAAGTTTAATATTGTTTTAATTGTTATACTTTGTTGTTCTGTTTGTAATGTGATAATTTGATATCGTAAGCTGCCTTGGGTGCCCATGAGGTAGAAAGGCAGAATAAAAATCCTATGTATAAAATAAATAATCTTAAAGAAGTCTGTGTAGAGCAATGTGTACAATACTAGTGCTGTATTCTACTTATTTTCACAGCCAAGGACACTTAACTCCATATAACAAATGTGTTTCCGCCGAATGCACTTGATCTCATTTTGTTTCAAGTTGGAGACATTCAGGCAGCAAATCTGCAACATGCTTGCTTTGGTATAGTCCTGTTTGATTTGTGCATGAGACTATATTAATCCTTTGTTGTTCCTCCCCTCATTCTAATGAAGATTTATTTGACCCTTGAGAGTTGTGCATAGTCTTAGAAACAGTCTAACAGACCAAGAAAATATCTTTTGTACCTGCTGTGCTTTGGGGCCAATTCCTGAACATCTAAATAAGGCTTGTAATAACATTTTGCATCCTTGTCTTTGGTATTTCCTCAGAATAATTTGGTAAGATATGAGGTGGTGTAGCATTACACACACTCACTCACTCACTCACTCACTCACTCACTCACTCACTCACTCACTCACTCACTCACACACACACACACACACACACACACGTGTGTGTGTGTGTGTGTGTGTGTGTAATATAATTCAGAAGATTATAATTTACATTTTAGTCTTCAGTGCCCTTTTAGGTAGATCAAAGCTTTTTATTTTTTGTTATTTTATATGCAGCACAATTGGTCTACAGTACTCTTCATTTACATAATAAGTAAAATTTAAAAAAGACAGACCTCTGCCCTGAGGATCCTACAGTCTCAAGTTATACATAATGCTCAATTGCGTGAAGTTTTTTTATTTGCTTTTTAAGATAAAAAAAGTCATCCTGGATGAGGAGATGGGCTGTTTTTTGTTTCCTTGTTTTTGTTTACAGCTCACCTTTCTTTTATCATGGAATTCCAGGGTGCAATCCTAACTTGCGCTGGAGCAGGCAGGCTAGCATGCCCGCACCAAATCCAGCACAAATTTGAAGCTGTCTGGTGCCTTCACAGAACAAGGGCACATTTGTGCCCTTACCCCCGGGTAGGCGGCAGCCGCCCCAATGGGCTATTCGGATTCGCACCTTTTATTTGGCAGGCACAGATCCGAGGAAGTCACGTGGCCCAAATCAGGGCCGCAGAGCCTGGGAATGGGATGCGGCCTAACAAGCTCCTTGTGCCAACGCTGCTGCAGCGCCGGCATGCGCATGCTTTATGGCATGTGTGCAACAGCGCAGGGCTGATACAAGCGCATCATCCCGGGGTGTGTGAGAATTATGCTGCCATATGCTGTCCCATCCAGGAAGAGATTGGGCCTAGATCTCCTTAGCTTAAGGTAGCCTCATCATATGCAGCCATACTATTCCCTGAGACCATGATCCTTTTCCCTTTGTCTTTTTTAAAAATCATCCTCACCTGTACTTTGTGTTACAAGGTTACCTGCATTTTTCCTGTGCTGGGTAAAAATCAGATGGGTGTAATTTGAACAGAAAAAAAGGTTTGAAGTCAAAAGTTAAGAACTCCTTCCTTTTCCTGTGCAGGATTTAGTTTGCAACTTCGGTGGCTGCATTTTATTAAGCCAAAGAAATAAGGAAATACTACACATAACTGAACCTTGTATATAGCTTGGTCCAGAAACAGCGGGTGGGGTCAAGCAGGGGAAGAGAGAGACCAGAGCAAAGGTGAATGTATGTGAGCAAACGTAATGATGTGTACAGTACTTAGACTTGCTTTCAACTGGGATGAGGGCTAATGGGCTCTTCCTAAAGGTGCCCTCTGCAACTGTAGTCTTGGTAATGCCAGAGAACTTCAGGAAAATTGAAAGGATTAGTCTGGTTTCCATAGCACTGCTTTAAAGGGCAACTGGGGCATGGCCTAGTCTTGTTTTGTTAACTTCCTGAGCTAAATACCTTCACATAGGCAAAGAAAATAACCATGTGCATTTACTTACAGGTCCTATTTTGGCTAAAATTGCTGTGAACTTGGGTATGTTGTGCACCTTCATTGCTTTCCCAAGTTATTAATGCTACCCCCACAGGCTTGCTGCCATGTCACTGTTAACATGCTGACATTCGAGTTTTTTTCTTTTTTCCTGTGGTGCAGACTTGGTTTGCCCAAGTAGTGTGTCATACGTGTGGGTCCACTCCCACAAAAGTGCCTCACTCAGTCTTTCTGAATCGTCTGGGAGGCTGTTGCTCAATGCCAGTTCCAGCCCTGAAGCCACGAAGTGGAGAGGTGTTCAGTCTCCTGAATCATATATTACCCCTGCGGTGATTCTGACTTTGGTGGAGCCCCGTTTGAACCAATGGAAATCTGTCTGCTGGCTGACTAATTATCCTTTCAGTGTGCCTTCTCAGCTTCTGGGTTTATATTGTACAAGGTGAATTTATTGTACTCCAATGAGGGAATGTTAACCTGAAGAAGAAAGAAGGCAAACAAATAAGCGTGTTTAGCTAGTGTGGGCCTCTCTCTCCCTCTCTTTCTCTCTGTGTGTGTCTCTGTTTTGGAGTAGAAACTTAGCTGCCTGCTTTAGTTAACCGAGATGAGTCACTTCAAAGGTTGGTTCTCAGATGATTCAGAAAGGCCACGTGTGACTCAACTTGCAAATTTACTCTGCTCCCATGATTTATTTTTCCCTCCCAGTGAAATAATAGTTATCCAAATATAAATAAATTAATTTGAGGAGGAGACTTTTTGACTTGGCCCTGGGAATGAAATAAATGAACATGTCAAGTGACTGTACAATTTCAAGGCATCCTTGAGACATACAATACCAAAGTAATAGCTTATGGAATTTTTTTTTCTAAAGTAAAAGCTTTCCAATGTAGCTTTCATTTTGTAACACTCTAAAGCAATACTGTATATTGTTTCATGGCTTTCCAGTTTCCTAAGTGCTTTCTAATTCCAGAAGCAGGATTGAAAAAAGCCTGATCGCTCTGGAGTTGGTGATCATAAGAGGGAACTGCAAGCATTTTAGGCCGAATGTGATACTGCTGCCCAGAATATGTAGTTTGGTCCTCTCTCTGGGCAAGTTGTCACAGAGTGGCCATCATGGCTGTGCCCAGTGAGACTATGTCTCCCCAGTGGCCTGTGGCCCACTACTTGACAGTGGCAACTGTTCCATCACCATTACAACACCCCGTCACCCTCTTCCTTCCAGCTCCCATTTGAACCTGCAGAGAGGCCTGGGAAGGGGCCGAGGGAGAAAGTGTGGAGAAGCTTCTCTAGGCCCCCAGTCTCCTTTCTCCTCCTCCCCTTTCCCTGCCCTCTCTGCCCCTTTTAAAAGGTTGCAGGAATGAAAAGCGTTGGTGGTAGGAGGAGGTTGAGGAAACAGAGTTGTCCTGTGGACTGAGAATGATATGGGATCAGAAAAAAAGGTAGGTGTGGAAGATTTTCAAAAAGCAAAAGAATTGCATGCAATGAGCAGGGCAGTGTCAGACCTTGGTCCAGATACTGGGGTGGGCTGGGCCAGCCCAGGAGGCCACTAAGCTACCTTTTGCGCCAACAGAGTTTCTGCCTTTGCCAGGTAGTTGCCAGCTCTGGGGCCAACAGTGTTTGGCAGCTCATTTTGTCTGAAGTATGGAGATCCCAGTACCGTTTCCAGAGGAGTATATACTTTCGTCTGGATTTTAACAAATAATGAAGAGCCTTGTAGCACCTTAAAGACTTCCCAGTTTATTTCAGAATGCATTTTGTGGAACACAGCCCATCAAGTGCTTGAAGTTGTTAGTGGGCAGGCATGTTAGTCCACTTGATCAGACTTGAGGTGTTTTCGTAGCATCTGTTGATATATAAACATACAGTGCAGTCAGGCAAGCATTCAGGCAGGCAGTGCAGCATCTCAGGCATTCATACAGAGGATTCTAAACGTAAGAACGTAAGAAGAGCCCTGCTGGATTGGACCAAAGGCCCATCTAGTCCAGCTTCCTGTATCTCACAGTGGCCCACCTGATGCCTCTCCCTTTCACCTGGCTTTCTGAAGTAGCCGACTTCTAACGCAAGGAGGTTGCACCACTCATCATAGCCTATAGCCAATGATGGACTTTTCCTCCAGAAATCTGTCCAATCCCCTTTGAAATACACCTAGGCCAGGTGTCATCACCACCTTCTGTGGCAAGGAGTTCCACAGATTAATTATCCACTGGGTAAAATAGTATTTCCTTTTATCTGTTCTAACTCTCCCAACATCCAATTTTAGTGAATGTCCCCTGGTTCTGGTAAAAATGAGATTCGGAAAATGCATGGAGGGTAGGTTTATCAGCCTCTATGTTCAGAATATCGGTGTGCCACTGGTACCAGTCACGTTGGAGGAACAGTCCAGGAGGATTTTTGTTTCCATGTCCTACTTGCATGGGCTTCCTAGATACATTTGGTGTCCACTCTGTAACGAAAGATGGTGTACCAGAAAGGCCTTTGGTCTGATCCAGCAAGGCTGCTCTTATAAGTTGCATCTGTTCCCCAAAGCAGGGTGCATACCATTGCACCTCCCCTATGCAATTCCTTGCTAGCTGATTGCAAACACTCTCCCCCCCCCCAAAAAAAAAGCTGACTAAAGAGCACAACTATTTCTTCTAGTCCACCCCTCCCCTCCCCCCTGGCAGTTAGGCATTGTACTCTTAGCTCTTAGAACATCTGCTGACCTAGGCAGGTGGCCATTTCTCCCTTTGTCACAATCCCATATGTAGGGCAGTTGTTTGTTTGACTTCCTTGTGAGGCTTGATAAGGTTGTCTCAACCTGTTTCATTTTTAATTTATTTAGTCCTTGAGGCATCATGTCCAAGATGACTAAAAGCAGAAAAGAGTTGACTGGCTCAAGTTGTACAATTAAAGCAACACATTTCATAAAGGATTTGGCCTCCACCCTTTTAAAATTAGGTTCCTTTTAAAAAGAAATCTCAAGATGGATGTGCACAAAACAGAAACAGATGCATGTATCGTGTTCCCCACTGCATAACATCCAGGAGAACTTACATGACTCCCAGCATTACAGTGTGAAGCATTCCCCTGCCCACCCCTTCTTTGTTGCTATGGGGGAGGCAGGGGAACATAGGACATCCTGGCCTCTACACACAGAGTAAGATGTCCTAAGATGTTAGACTGAGGAAACTATAAACACAACTGCTGTGTTTTGGTGCTTGCCACTTATTAAATATTATCCTATCTGGTTCCAGTCTCTGTCTTTCTGCTCTTTTGAAAACTGTATCATTTATCCGCATGAGCTTATTTTCCAGGCTTTGGTTGTACTCTCACAGTGCACTTGTGACTCTGAATAGCCATATGGTAGAGAACAACACAACCTTGTAATGATCTCTCAAAAATTTACCTAGCAGGTTGCGAGGCTGGCCTGGGTGGTAATGTTGCCACAAAAGAAAGATAATAAAAGTCCCATTCAAAATAGCATCGCTTGCTCCTGCGTCTGCTTGTTGTCCTCTTCTGGGGTAGAAAGCTGCTTGGCTTTCTCTTGCCCACCGGGCTTGATTACGGTACGCCTCCCCTGCTCCTGACGGCCCTGACCCTCTACTTGCAGGACGCCTCTGCTCGGCCCCATTCCCACTAGCGCCCGACAGACGCCAACCTGTGCAAGAACTGGAACTGCTCAAAATTCAGGAATGAATTTGCCTCAAGAAGCTGAATTAGGAGAGCAGAAGCTTCTTTGTTACCCAGACTTTATACAGTATACATCTGAAATGGCCCTTTGAAGGAGGCAAATTGGAGAGGGACTATAATGGAGTTTTAGAGCTCATGCCTTGTATATAGAAAGCCAATGATTCACCCCCTGGTACCTCAGAGAGCAGGGCTGGAAAGGAATTCTGTTAGAGACCTTGTGAGCTAAATTGATGACACATATGGCAGCATTCATTGTTCAAAAGCTTGGATAAACAGAAACTCTATATATACACGTTGACATATATGATTATCTTGAAAAGAAACTGCGTGTAAAGAGCAAATTTGGATATCAGATTTAAATACCTTAAGTATGGCAACTATTACAGGGGAATGATTTCTTCAGTAACAATGCAGAAGAATTTGTGAAGAACTTAACCTCAGAGGGAGGGACGACTGAGGAGGCAACAATACATTTCATTGGACAAGTTATATCAATCAATCAATCAATCAATCAATCACTAGTATTTATATACCGCTTTTCAACACAAAGTTCGCAAAGCGGTTTACAGGCAAATAATAACATTAAAGTTAAATGGCTCCCTGTCCCAAAAGGGCTCACAATCTAAAAGAATGGAGAACACCACCAGCAACAGCCATGAGAAAGACACTGTGCTGGGGTGAAGAGGGACAATTGCTCTCCCCCTGCTAAATATAAGAGGACACCACTTGAAAAAGTGCCTCTTGCCCAGTTAGCAGGGGTTCTATGCGCTTGATTAGTTATATGCGCTTGATTAGTTCTTTCCTCTTGATGGCTTTTATTTTTATTGAATAGTTGTGGAGCCTTGGAGGCCATGAGGAAGAGCCAGGGGACACTGCTTAATCTCTCCCTTCCTGCCATTTGTCTGCTCAGAATCACACACCTGTGCAACTTCCTACACTGGTGTAGTGGTGTGTGTATGTGATTTTGAGCAGACCAGTGGCAGAAAAGCAAAGGCAAAACCCTCCAGTGTTCTTTGGCTCTTTCTTTTTGTTTTAAAGCACAAAGCATTGAGGAAGTGGGTGAAAGAAACCTGTAAGTGCTAGTAGCATGTAGTTTGGCACCAACATCTATGGTGGAGTGTGGATTTTTCTGTTCGTTGCAATTCTTAATTTTGCAGGTCTTTTCTGAAGACGTGTTTGCTCTCTGAGAGGTTTCTTCTTTTTAAAAAAAAAAATTCTGTATTGTAGCTGCATGACTGCAGATACACTTCCTTCTTGGATTAAGGGCCAAAACCTATCCCCCTCCCTCTGCTGGTGCAGCCATGCTGAAAAGGAGCATACTGTATCCAGAGGAGAGTGGAACAGGAGGCTTTGAAGGGGAAAGGGGGGTTAAATCCCCTTACCCCTATGAAAGCGTCCTGCTCCGCAAAGGTTTTCTGTGAAATTGTGCCCTGTAACTGGTGCACGTTTGAGGAGAAGTATGGGTAGAGAAGCTTCCAAAAGGGAGGACAGCATCCAGCACAAACCACTGCCATGGGAACAACCCTCACCTGCAGCCTTCCTACCCCCCCCCCCCCCACAATTTCAGGTCTGGCAATGGATGAAGAGCACTGCTGCCTCTTGTGAAACGTTAGCAGTTCAGCTAAATGGATTGACTTATTTGATCAATTTATTGTAGATCAATCGTTACACATTACAAATAACATGCAAGTCTGACCCAGTATTTTTTTGTTTAAATAGTGCTGAGGGGGGACCACAGCAGGGTGTGGGAGCTTTAGCAATTAGCCCCTTCTTCAACTTCTATCCCTACCACTTCCCCCCTGTGCTATTTATAGTAAAAATCAAAGCAAAACCACAATATGTTTTAAGCAGCAAGGGCAAGGTTCTAAAGCAGGGGTCTCCAAACTACAACCCAGGGGACACAACTGGCCCACCACAAGATTTTATCTGGCCCATAGCAACTTAAAACATTTCACATTTTTACTCATGATGTGTAACTTCTCAGTTCAAGCATGGCATTGTAAATGTCACATTTCTCTCTTGTTCTGAATCATATCATGCTGATTACAAAAAAGATCCAAGTAAAACTTATTCGTTCATTTAAATTTCATTCATTCATTTATAAAATTGATTTTTTTCGGCCCGCTAAAATCTGTAAAATATATTATGTGGCCCTCGTTCTGCAAAGTCTGAGACCCCTGTTCTCGAGAAGATAAAAACAGCCCCGCTGGATCAGGCCAAATGCCCACCCAGTCCAGTTACTGCCCAGTCTATACTTTGCAGTAGCCCATCAGATGCCTCAAGGAGCACACAAGACAACAAGATGCCTGCATCCTGTCGCTACTCCCTTGCGCCTGGCATTCTGAGATACTTCTAAACCAGGAGATTGCATATACCTGTCAAGGCTTGTAACCTGTAATGGATGTTTCCTCCATAAATCTGCCCAATCCCCTCTTAAAGGAATCTAGTAGCCAGGTGCCATCACCACATGCTGTGCTTGTTACACGCAGTGTATGTATAATGGATGAAGGATGTGTAACATGCATATCCTGTGCTTGTTAGCATAAATTTAATATTTGTGATTTACCACAGTGGCAAGTACAGGAGGGCCCCTGTATCAATGGATTCTGTATCCACTCCACGGATCAGGACCCCCCCCCCCTTATTTCCTCTTTTACACAGTTTCAGCTTCCCACTGGGAGCCCAGGAACCTATACCCTGTGGATACTGGGGCATGTCTGTAGTAACATTACTCTATTTGGATCTGTCTCTGAAGACATTGACCATCATGACCTGTTTTTCTTTTGGTGGAATAAACTTCAGAATGAATCTTGGATTTTCTATAGGTGTTGAGAATACTGACTTCGTTACTTTGTGTCATTCTTTGTGGTTGACATTATTTATCAGCAGATTGTCATGTATCACACTTAATATAAATCTGTGCAATTGGAAGGCTGTAGCTCCCTCCATATGTTTGCTAAATAATATTTAGCACTTTTTGAGTGTACAACGTGCTTCATATCTATTATCTTGGTCTTGTTTTTTACACAATGGGACTAGACTTCTAGAAGCAACATTTGTACTTTCTCTTGTAGGTTTGTACTGGCTTCCTGTCATGTTTTGGACGTAAAATAAGAAAATGAAGGGCTTAGTGAGAGTCCATTTCCCAGATAATGGGAGGTTATGGAGGGTAGAACTTCAGCAATTTTGTGTCTCCCCCCTCCCCCACATCAAATTATGAGAAAATTGGCTGCTACAAATGATTCCTTGTAGTTCTGAGGTCACTTAGTTCCAAGTAGGCTAGCAGGATGTCATTTCCACAAGTTCCTCTGAAAATTCATTTAATGTGTAGGTGTTTATCTCTGAACCATCCAGCTGTCTGAATAATCACGTTCACTCTTTGAAATGAGGTAGCTGAGGAAAAATGAAAAAAGTTTCCTTTTCAGCTTGCTGGAACCATTGCGACATCATTACAACCATTATTACTGTGCTCAGTAAATGGAGTTCCAACCATTTGCATTCTCAGTTTTTCTTTTTGCAGAAGAAGAAGAAGATCTCTGCAGTCTAAACAGAAGAATAACATCATTCTTGGGGGAAGGGGGTAAAGAGGAACAAATACATAGCTTCCTTATGTTATTGACCACAAGCTTAGATGTGTCTACTCAGGAGTAAGCCCACTAGGTTCGGTCTCTTAACAGTACAGTCTTGTGCATGTTTACTTGGAAGTAAGCCCCATGTGTTCCATGGGCCTGATTCTCAGGTGAGTTTGTGCAGGATTGCAGCCAAAATTTTTAAAAAAGGAGGCTTCCTTTTCAACTAACAGGATCATTGTTGCTGTATTAAATTATTTTTTACCCAGCGGGTAGTTAATCTGTGGAACTCCTTGCCACAGGAGGTGGTGAGGGCATCTGGCTTAAATGCCTTGAAGAGGGGATTGGATGGATTTCTGGAAAAAAAAGTCCATCGTGGGCTATAGGCCATGATGGATTGTGCAACCTCCTTACATTAGTAGTGGGCTACTTCAGAGTACTGGGTGCAAGGGAGTGGCAACAGGATGCGAGCATCTTGTTGTTTCGTGCCTTCCTGGGGCACCTGGTGGGCCTCTGTGAGATATAGGAAGCTGGGCTGGGTGAGATATAGGATAGATGGGCCTTCTGCCTGATCTAGCAGGGCTCTTCTTATGTTCTTATTGTGCTGAGTATACCAAATACCAGCCATTTTCAGAACATGTTTATTTATTTTATTTTTGTAAAATGCTTGGGGCCAGAAGTGTGTTGGATTTTGGACAGTGATGTCATCTAACGGGTGAACAACCGGAATGCTCCGTGGGCAGCCCCACCCACCCGTTGCCATTCGCCGCCGCTCCGTGATGGACATGGCGCTGCGAGGCGGTGGGGACGGGTGGGGGGCGTGCCATCACGGAGCGGCGGCGAATGGCAACGGCTGGGCGGGGCTGCCCATGGAGCGTTCCGGTTGTTTGCCCGTTAGATGACATCACTGATTTTGGATTGTTTTGCACATAATAATAAGGTATCTTGGGAATGGGACCAAGTCTAAACTAGATATAGTGCAGCTGAAGGGGGGCTGGAGGGGAATTTTTTCCTTTGGGGATTTTCAATATACTGTCTGTTATGTGCCTGCATGTTGACTGTGACCTATCAAATGGGGTCAAGTGTGGAATTTCCACTTATTGTGCACTCAAAGTTTCGTATTTTGGGATTTCTGCATTAGGAATGCTCAGCCTGTATTAGATAGCTTAATACACAATAAGGTTTACTTATATTCATAATAGTGCTCTTCCATTGGACTGCAAATGGTCTGCCATCCCAAAGGCTGATCTGGACCACACCTGTTTTCATTTCAGCAAGGATGCAGCCTCAGATATTCCCAGATCATCTACTGGGTCCCAGTTTTTAATTGAAAAAGGCCCCTTAGCCTAAACAGCATGATAATGTAAGGCTCTGAACAGTGAGTGGCAAATATATAACTTCCTCAATTATGTCACTGCACAGGTATAATTATGCAGAAACATACCTAGGTTTTTTAATGAAAGCCAATGGCACTAGATTGAAATGATATCCTTTGTGGTCAGCATATCAATAAAGAAGGTGACAATTAAGATGTCTGCTTCAGAGAAGAGCAGGTGCTGGGACCCATATCGGGAAAAACAATTTAAATTTCTGCAAGGTTAGGTGCGTAGCCTTAGAGAAGCTGGAATACCATGTCAGTGCCAAGGTGAGGGACTGTGGAAGATTCTCAGCAAGTGTTAAAGTCCTGCTATTAGTTTCTGGATTAATTGGAGGGCGGGAGGGGATAGAATGCTGGTTGCAGTTCATTTTTATGTTTTATGTTTAACATTTATAGAGTTTTCTTTTTCGGCCCAAGGGCCGTCAAAGCAGTATTCAGCCTTTAAAAACATAAACCAACCCTACAAATATAAAAATGAACAGCAAATGTGCAACAACTACATCAACAAAAATGACACAGTTGGCAAGAGGACCATAAAAATCAACTTAGGAAGAACATATGAAGTTGCATCGTAGGCCTGAGTTCTGTCACTGGCCCTGGAGGGGCGGGGGAAACCAGCAACACGATTGGGGAGATTGAGCCTGCTGAGGGTATAGTAAAGCAGGCTCTTTTTTAGTCCTTGTCCCACACAGCACCTGCCTCCTGGGGTGCCTGCAGACCCTTTCTGCAAGGGCTCCCTATGTCTCCTAATAGCTAACAATGTAAAAAGGGGCTACTTCTGTTTTCATCTCTAGACTGGAGGTTTTCAAGACTTCCGTTTTCATCTTGAGACTGGAAGTAGCAGCTTTTTAAACATTTTTTTAGCTGTGAGGAGGCATGAAGAACCCTGCAGAGGGGCCTTCAGGCTTCCCAGATCTCCAAGGAGGCTGGCACTGCGTGGGGCAAGTACTGCAAAGACCCTTTTCCCCCAGCAGCATACAATGGTTCTCAAACTCCCAAGGAGTTTAAGGCAATGGTTCCCAGACCTACCAGCTGCGTTTCAGACGGTGGGCAGGCATCACTGACCCATCCATGAGACTGACAGAACCATCTAATGCATGTCTACTCAGAAGTAAACTCCGGTGAGTTTCCTGAAATTTACTCCCATGTAGGTGTGTGTAGGATTGCAGCCTGATTGAGGTGGTCTCTTTAGGCAGCAGATTGGAGGGGGGCACCCACCTCTACCTGCACGTCCACTTCCACTATTTGTCCTCCTTTCCCTTCTCCAGGTTTGAAAAACAAGAAAGGAGAAAGGAAAATAAGAAAGGAACTGAATGAAAAAGGATTTGTGGAACTGAGGAGATAGATGCCATATGCCTCTGGATCTGGAGGTTCCATTATATGTAGCCATTTTGACATAGCCATTGATTGATAGACGTGTCCTCCATGAATTTGTCTCTAAGAGTGCAATCCTAATTGGAGTTATGCTGGCAAAGTGCTTTTGGACCACTCTTGGAGTCGGAGCAGATGGCGCGCGTCTATATGCTAGCCTCTCTGACTGCGAGAGTGGTCCAAACGCTCTTTACGGTGTCCCTTGTGCCAGCCAAACTTTACTGACCTAACTGTGCCAGCTCAACTCCAGCTCTAATTTGTATTGATCCAAGAAAACCTGGAGTTGAGCCTTCACCACACAAGTGAGCATGTGCCCCCCCCTCCAAAACGAGTGTTAGGGGCTGAGTGACTCAGACAGGGCTTCATAAAAATTGTGTTTTACCTCTGTTTTTTTTTAAAGCTGCTGGAATTTAATCCTCCTGTAAGGAAGCATTTCTTTGAACCACCCACTTAGCCAGTCCACCTCTGAGCCAGGATGGACAAGAGTTGAGAGTATGTGGGGCTGGCTTAGCTTTTCCAGGAATCTTGTTTACAGCCTCAGGCTCTACAACTGGAGAAGTATCCATGGGAGGAAGACCAGCAGACGTGGCAATCAACCTGGAGTCTTGAGTCAGGATGTAGTTCCTCCCAGTTCCTCATAAATCGCTGCTGTTATTATCACTCTGCTACTAAAATGAACGAATCACTTTTCTGTTCATTTAAAATACTCATTACACACAGTCACTGTGTTTCTAATTGAAAATAGCTGTGCTTACATACCTAATATGAAGATCCATTTACAGGCGTGCCCTGGTATCCACTGATTCAGTATCCACGGTTTCAGTTATCCACAGATACCATTAATACTGGGGCGCCTATTAAAAAGATACAGGAACATTAAACACATCTCTTTCTTTCCCTTGTTGCAGCAAGACCACTGATGTTCCCCTATGTTTCAGAAGGTGTGTCCACATATCCATGAAGATGGGGGTGGTGGTCTGGAATGGAACCCCAGCAGATATGGGGACATGCCTGTCTGTAATATATCTATATCTGATCTCCTCATGTAGTCTGAAACGTGTGTGTGGCAGTAGTGTTGTCTGCAAGATGCTTCCAACCTCAGTGACTTAAATGATGAGCAAGAAAACCTTATTTGCTTTTAAAGGTGGGGCGCTGTACTTCAGTAAAAGATAAATGTGGATAGCAGTGTATGTCTGCTCAATCATGAACTTTTGTAAATTGTTTTGAGTAACTTGGTTGTGAATCACTGTATTATAAAGCACAAGAGGGCAATTTTGTGGTAGGTATAATCCAGCTGTTTTATCACAAAGCATGATAGGCAACCACAAACAGTTGTAAATGTGTTCATACAAAGTGAGTCAGCTACACACTGTAAGTTGTACATACATACATACATACATACATACATACATACATACATACATACATACATACATACATACATACATACATACATACA
>JAJKFI010000024.1:9404399-9454473 GCA_029204185.1 Lerista edwardsae
ACGCACGCACGCACGCACGCACGCACGCACGCACGCACGCACGCACGGCTGCTTAGACAAAAGAAGTGAGGGAAATGGTTGAAACACCCATTACTGAAAGTATAAATTCTGTTTGTGAACTCAGTCCAGTCTCTCATACACCTGTCCGGTGGCATGCTGTCTGGGGAGGTATCACAGGGGCCAGAGGGGTAGCAGAGTCACTGCTGCTGCCTGCTCACCCGCCTGCCTGAACCACAGCAAGTGCGAAGGTTGACGCCATTTGGCCCATCTGCCCTCTCTTGTGCTCCAAGCGCTCTGAAATGGAGCGGGCTGTGGGCAGTTCAAGGGGGTGATTGTCGACCTGGCCAGGGCGGAGCCTCATCTGGGTCCACTACTGAGTCTGTCTGGGACCCACTGGAAGTGATGTCATTGCCAGAAGTGCAGTCGTCGTGATGCCAGAGCCTGCTGCTTTCCTGAAAATGCAGCAATCAGTTGGGTCATTTCTCAGCCATTTTCCTATAGACGAGTGAATGAGACAGAAAAAAGCCTGTGTCAAGGTTGTAAATAAGCTTTTTTTCTATCTGATTCACTTGGCTATTGGAAAATGGCTGAGAAATGACCCAACTGATGGCTGCATTCTTAGGAAAGTAGCAGGCTCTGGCAATACAACCACACAGCCCTCCCCCTTTCCAGCAACCCATCTTTTCCATATTTTCAATATGGCTGCTCTGGGTGCTTTGCAACCCACCTGGAATTGGCTTATGACCCACAATTTGGGAACCACTGTGCTATATTATATTGGCAGAGAGAGATGGGAGGTGCATTGATGGGAACTAATCCTAGCTGGGCCTCTACTCCAAGTAACATAGGTCAGTTATGCCATCCGAGCGCGCCAACTACCGGAACGCTCGGATGATTGACAGCCCTCCGCCCCTATGGCGGAGGGCTGCCACGCCTCCCCAAGCCTCACTGCGCCGGAATCGCTCCATTTTAGAGCGATTCTGGACGCAAGGGAGGGCAGGCGGGCCCAGCAGCAGCTTGCCCGTCCTCCGGAGAGGCGGCGCGGCCCGGACCCTCCGCGGAACTAGCGGAACGGAGTACCGGGCCGTTCCGCCTGGATGACACCTCTGCAGTAGGTGCATCCAACATGATGGCCTAATTTTTCAAGGCCTGTGTCATCTCCCTCTTACGGTACACAATTTGAAAATTGTTCCTGAGGTAATGCTGCTGATATTTTGCTAATTCTTTCTCCCATCTGTTTCGCTAGCCTTAAAACATGCACACACCTGTAGTGCTAAGCAGCTGACTATTAACATCTTGAACATAGTATAGTGCAGCTTAGTAAAATTTTTACTGTAGTCTTTTCGATATTCTCTATTCTGATCCGAAATGAGTCAATGACAAAGTGCAGTCATCAGATTCTTAAGTACAACTGCAGCATATATAAATAACTATTTTGAACCATTTATGATCCCAGAATTTAATAGCTGTTTGGTGAAGCTGGATATTGGGGAAAGTCTCATAAATTCAATACTACATCATCTGATTTTTTTTCTTTCAGAGTGGCTGAGAAGGATGGTGTGCTTAAGTGAGTAACAGGGTTGAATTTTTTTTAATTTATACAGATAAAGCGAGACAAACCGGACATGCTCCCAGATTTAAAAGATGTTGTCCACGGGAAGTTTAACACCCTGGAAAGCAGAAACAATGATCTTGAATTGCAAAGACATGAAAAATTTGTCCTTTTTAAGGATCAGCTCAAGCAAATGAAAGCTCAGTGTAAGTCATTTCTCTATTGTTAATTCTGAACCAAGCTTAAATACAAACAGTCCTACTTTACTTCCACACCTGTTTCCCCCTGTAGACCTGAAATGAGGGAAGGTCATTCTGTTGGGTTCCTTATAAAATCTGTTCCTGTAGAATGAGCTCAGGCAAGCAGGATGTTGCGAAAATCCCCAGCAGGAATTTTAAATGGGAACTATGGTTGAGCTCATTTACAATTCTCATTCATTCACCTCCTCGGTTTAAACTTTGTTCCATAGAGATTTCTGTGATACTTCACTTTGAATGAAGTGTAGACTTAAATATATTCTGCAGAAGCCCAATTTCATTTTAATTCACTGGCAAATTGTTTTAAAACACAAAGACAATAATCAGGGATCAAGTCTTCATTTGCATTTCTCTCACAGGACTCAGTGAAAGGTATCACTTTACGCAGTTAAACACATAGCAGTAGGTAATAAGCAGTGATTTTCTCGAGTCTGTCTCTCACGGTGCCAGTCTTATTTACATACATATATAATGTAAATCTTGCTTCACAGCCCGTTTTTATGTTTGAAGGTTAGTTTTTTATTTTATACAAATGCTGTATTCTCTTTTTGATAGGATCTTTCAAAAGTATTAGGTAAGCTGTTTTCATTTTGTCACTCTAACAAATTGCTTCAGTTTCACAACCCAGGATGTGTTGCAACCCTAAAGAGACCTTTGCTTTAATCATGGAACTATATTGTTGGAAAATGCTTACAGTGTCTGTTCCCAGGTTTGCTGCTTGTGTACACAAAACACGTAGTACTGCAACATATTAAAATCCCTATGGCATGATTCAGATCTCTTTCTTTTCTTCAAACTGTGCTCCAGGGAACCTCAAGGGTGAACAAGCTCCCTGAAAGACATCTAGCTCCCCAACACGAAATCTCCCCCAGACATGATGTGTCCCGAGATCCCCCCTTCTGCCATTGTTTCCCTGCCTCTTTCCTTTCCCATATATGTGTGTATTTAGGTTGTAAACTTGTAGGCAGGATCTTGGTTAATTTTATGCATGTATAGTGCCTTTGTGTATTATTCACTTATGAAATAATTTGTATTATGGGGTGCCTGGCCAACAAGCTGTGTGAGCTTGACATTCCCCAGAAACTTGTTCAGTATGCAAGAATTCTGTGGAAGAGGCACACATTTTTCAGCGGAGTTGTGCGTTTAAAGGGTTCACTGCAGGTGGAAAGCTTGAAAAGGACTGGCTAATTCTTTTAGGTTCTCCAGGTTATAAAATATATAATAATGATTGTTCCTGGCTGAGAGTGTGAACAAGCAATTTGAAGTTATAAAGTTGCAGTCTAATTACAGTTACTTTTGGCTCAATGAAACATCTATTAAACATATCCTGATCTTTTGGTAGTGGGGAACAGTCATAGCAAGGATTGGATTTTGGGCGTTAGATTCTGAGTCCCTGGCAGGGGTTGTGGTAGGGTGAATCTGGCTCTAAGCCCAGACAGGCTGGTCCAAAACTGGGAGAGGTTGAGTTCCAGAGCAGGAAACAAGGATCCAAGGGTAGATGTATAGCTTGGACCAGGAACCTAGGCAGCAGTCAGGGAAAGTAAGCACTTAGACACTTAGACAGCCTCCTCACTCCAGAGATGTCACCGAGATTTAGGGGTAAGCTAAGCCTAGGGTTGTAGGAACTTTTGGTGTTGGCTAAGATGCTCAGGGTGTTACAGAAACCTAGGTGGTGCCAGCCATTGTCAGCAATTTATTAATTAAAATATCAGGAACTGCTAGAATAACACTTTTAACTATAACGATAGCATGTATTGGATTATATGAATCACTATTTTAGTGGCAAATGATCTTTAGAAATGTCAGAACTTGGTTAATGACCTCGATTAAATGGTGGCAGCTGCATTATCTTTTGAGTTGCACATTTCCTTCCTACCCTTGTTTAAAAAATGTTTTGCTGTTTGGAGGGAGGGGGCCATAGTACTCTTTTTTGCTCCAGGGGGCTGAGATAGCAATCTATGTGACAAATAGTGGTGCTCATGAAATAGCATGGGACATGGGAATCTGTGCAATGGTGGCCTGAGGCTGGATCAATGAGGTTTGCAAAATCTACTCAATTTAGGGGCCTGAGAAATGGAAGCAGGTGTTCATGTCAAAGGAGGCATTTCTGTGTATTTCATAACTTTATCGGCGCACAATATGAATCATTATTCCAATGTACTTTAATGCACACGTGTTTTCACAACTGGTGATGAGTGAATACCCCCTCATTTATTTGGAATCATCTTGGCACACCAAACTGTTTCCTACACCACCACCACCCCAACAATCAAGCTTGAACCAAATTGCAAAATCCAGATGCTGTCCACACTTTTGATTACATCATGGGATGCATGATGGGTTCTAAAAAAACCTCCCAAACTCCTTGACACTCTTTTCTCTTTATGGTTTCTTGATGGCAGCAGCATTGGTAATGGCAGGGGGGAAGGTCTTATGCCTTAATGCTGCAATGACTACCTAATCAGCAGAATCCCAGATTCAAGGAGCCTTGGAATGTGCATACCAAAGGCTCGTATGCCATGAGAATTCTACATTTCTTAGGTTTCTAGCTCCCAGGAGGGACTCTCAGCAGCTTAAACAACAATTTGTGAATTTGGTGAGCATTATAAGCAGTTTGTAGTAGTTTGTTCTCCAGTAGTTCCAGGCAGGGTCAGCGTAAAACATCTGGGAAGCTCCTCCCTTTCGAATAGGCAGGTCAGATGACAGAAGACTTGCTGATGGGGAGGGAGAGCTCCCAGAATCCCCAGTTCTGGCCTTGCCTCTTGCCAGAGCAGGTCATCTTTCCGTGCTTTAAAAAAAATCTGTTTCCTGGCTGAGAATATTGCTAACTTCAGAGCTATCAATATTGTTAACCCCTGGCTCCAAAACCACACACAGTTACATATATGGTGTATAGTCATTGTAGTCTGCATTTCTATTGCTAAGCTTTAGGAGCCAATTTCTTACTACCACTAAGGTTATCATCTTAATGGGAAGAACTTGACCAAAGCCTGTAGCAGAGGTGTGGGGCTCTTGGCATTGTAAGACCAGATCAAAACATCAGTCCATGGGAAAATCACCTGCTGCCTTCAATGGGTCTGGAGTCAAGCTCAGAGTGGCAGAAAGATGTGATAAGGTGGTGTGTCCTTGTGGGGATGTCATGGATGATAGAAAGCTGGGCTGCTATGCAACTATTAAGAGTACTGAACAAGATAGTAAAGCAGGTGCCATTTGGTTTGTACCGTATGTGTGTGGCATTCAGTTCCATTTCTTCACAGTTCACAAAGTGCTGAGCTTCAGAATCATTGTTAGATTATTTACTCTAAATGTGTTGTTGGCACTTCTCCAAGATTGACAACTGCCTGTTTCAGACCTCATGCCAATGTAATTTTCATTCTCTGCATAATGATAAATTGTCACTGCCTGATCATTATGTTGTGATGCCTAATTTCCAGCTGTTGACGTCTGTTTGGTTTGTAATAACCAAAGAGAGACTTGTTTCCCACCTTGCCACAGCCTGTAGAAGGGGTGCATCCAGGGGCGTAGCGTGCCTTGCCTGTGCCCAGGGCAAGGCAAGCGTTGCGCCCCAGGCCGTGACGTCATGACGCCTTGCGTCATGATGTCAGCGACAGAGGTGGGGCTTCCGTGCATCTCCCCCTGGCTTCAATTGAAGCTGGGGGGAGATGCATGGATGCTCTCCCAGCCTTGGCGCACCTCCCCTGAAGTCGGGGGAGACACGCCGAGGCTGGGAGACCCTCGCTTCCAAGGACAACGCCTCCGGGCGCCCCGCGAGCCGGTGGAGAGATGGGAGCTTGCCTGCTGTGGGCGATGGAGGCTCAGCTGTGGTGCGCATGCCCAGGCAGCCGCTTTGCTTCTGGGACTTGAAGTCCAGTTTGTCGGAGCTGCAAAGGCAAAGCGGCTGCCTGGGCATGTGCACCACTGCTGAGCCTCTGTCGCCCGCAGGCAAGCTCCCATCTCTCCCCCGGCTCACGGGCGCATGGCGGATTATCTCCTGGCCGCCGCTGAGTGGGCACTTTAACCCGCTCGGCGGTGGCCAAGAGAGGAGAGGTGGGCCTGGGCAGTTGCGGGGGCGGGGCAGGCGCCATTTGGGGGGCGGGACGCGCCATATGAACGGCGCCTCCCGCCTTATGGCGCCCCAGGGCTTGTGCCCTCTGCTGCCATAGGCTCCCTCCGTCTCTGGGTGCACCGCCTTACTAATGTTTCAGAAGTCAGCATGGCCAGCTCAAGGTGGGAGCAATTTGAACTGGGGAGCTGTGTGTTTAAAAAAAAAAGGGTCCAGGCTGGGCCAGCCCCAGAAGCAGTGGGGCCCAATGTTGGGCATTCCTGCAGGACTCTCTGCCTTCTCTGAGGGGCCCTTCACTCACAAGACAGCCCCAGCAACTGTCACAAGAAGAGCGTTTTCTGTCACAACTAAGTTTTAGATAGTTGAGCGCTTGAGAACTAGATAGTTAAAATACACATATTAATCATTAGAATAATCTGTACACATATACTGTATACAGTGAATTCCAGAATTATGAAAATATTCCATGCACATTTAAATAAGCCATTTGTATTTTGTCCAGAAGGTCTGTTCTAATTTGGATGAAAACACCTAAGAGTTAAAATCAGGGTTTGCTGGGGATGATTTTCTAAGAAACAAGTCAAGACAGGCAATGTCTGGAGAAAAATAATTAGTTCTACCATTTCCTAATGAGCTTCTTAAAGAGGCCTACTGTGAATACCTGGATTTGATAAGTGGAAAATGAAATGCTAGAAAGAACAAGATGTAAATACAAGTATAAGCATAGAAAAAGTAATATACTTGTCATCTATATGACTTGGCAATGCATTCCACATATCATATATGGAGAGATACTATTGATAGGAATACAGTTTTCAGCCCATTTCCTAAGCTATTTTGAAAAACACAAGAGCAGTTTTTAACTCTAATATATTTCAAGCCTTTACAGACAGCCTGTTTACTTCCCTTCCACCATACCTCGTCAATGTAATCTACCTGTTCTCATTAACCTAGCCAGAGGAAGGCAGTGCCGTAAGTACTGCAGGTGCCACAACATGCCTGCCAATGTGCGTGAATGCTTTGTAAGCTGGTGTGGTGTGTTGAGGGGAGTTTAGAAGAAATTTCCTGCTTCCTAAGATCCTTTCTAAGATCTCTTTTGCCTCTCTGAAGAGGAGGGAGACAGATAACAGCAAGTTGGTTGTGTAGCCTCTGAGAAAAGCTTTGCTGGTCTCTGTGAGGGGATAATAAAAGGAAATACTTCTTTACCCAGCTGATAATTAATCTGTGGAACTCCTTGCCACAGGAGGTGGTGATGGCATCTGCCCTGTCTTTAAAAGAGGATTTGACAGATTTCTGGAGGAAAAGTCCATCACAGCCATGATGGGTGGTGCAACCTCCTTATTTTTTTATTTTATTTTACTTATTTGAAGAATTTATATCCCGCCTTTCCTATGACTAAGCAAATGCCTAAAGCAGCTTACAGAGAACAAAAACAAAATACAATGTAACCATAATAAATAAAACATAAGTAAAACACATTAAAACAAAACAAATTAAACATTAATGGGAACACTGAGAGTGAACTGGAATGAAAGGTAAACCCAATTCTCCATATCAGGACATATTGGAGGGTGAGAAAAACAATTGACCAGGGGAGTGAAACAGACTATGACAATATACCAGAGGGACAGACAGCCACACTGTCATCCAAAGGCCAGACTAAATAGGTATGATTTGAGCCCTCTCCAAAAGGCTGTGAGGGAGTGTTGAGTTCTTAGTTTTTCTGGTAGGGAATTCCATATTTGTGGAGCATTTGTGTACATATTTTAGAAGTAGGTTATGACAGATGCCAGTTCAAGGGAGTGGCAATGAGATGCAGGCATCTTGTTGTCTTGTGTGCTCCTTGAGGCATCTGCTGGGCCACTGTGAGATACAGGAAGCTGGACTAGATGGGCCTTTGGCCTGATCCAGAAGGGATCATCTTATATTCGTAGGTGATTTCTTCTGTTTCCATGGCCAGGTGTCAACAGAAACTAGCCCGCCAGAGACTAAATGGAGTGGATGAGGAGGCGATGGCAAGTA
The DNA here is from genome assembly GCA_029204185.1 of Lerista edwardsae. Lineage (NCBI taxonomy): Eukaryota > Metazoa > Chordata > Lepidosauria > Squamata > Scincidae > Lerista > Lerista edwardsae. The sequence continues at coordinate 9,412,294 of JAJKFI010000024.1, forward strand.
AGTGTGTGTGTGTGTGTGTGTGTGTGTGTGTGTGTGTGTGTGTGTGTGAGAGAGAGAGAGAGAGAGAGAGAGAGAGAGAGAGAGAGAGAGAGAGAGAGAGAGAGAGATCTTATGTCATCTTACTTACCAAATGAAGATCTCATTTGTGACACAGCAGTGAAAGATGTACTGCTTATTGTGCAGGACTCTGTTAGTGCGCATGGATGCACAGGAGGGACCCAGAGACTGCTGGAGGGTATAATTTTGTAGCTGGGTACACCCTGTACACCCCCCAGCAGCCTCTGGATCCCTCCTGAGCATCACTTTCATGCTGCAGCCAGGATGTTTAGAACAGAAATTTCTCCTTAGATGCAGTGTGAAAGCCAAGCTCAGGAGGCGCCCAGAGGCTGCTGGGGGATGTAGTTTTGCTGCTGGGTACATGAGGGACGTGGTTGCACAGCGGGTTAAACTGCTGCTGCTGGGCTTTCTGACCGGAAGGTTGGGAGTTCAAGACTGCGTGACCGAGTGAGCTCCCGTTGCTTGTCCCAGCTCCTGCCAACCTAGCAGTTCGAAAGCACCTAAATGCAAGTAGATAAATAGGGACCATTTCGGTGGGAAGGTAACGGCGTTCCGCGCACTATGGCGTAGAGTCAGGCCAGCCACATGACCACGTAAGCTTGTCCTTGGACAAAAACACCCGCTCTACAGGCTTTGAAACGGAGATGAGCACCGCCCCCTACAGTCGGTTACGACTAGACCATTTGGTCATGGGAAAACCTTTACCTTTTACACGAGCCCCAACCACTTCTCTGCATGCTTTGGTGCCCCAGATGAACTGCAGAACTAGCTGCGGGGCCTTTTTAGGGGCAGGGCTCAATATGAAATCACAGGCCAAGGTTGGCTTAAGGACAGACCTGAGTCCAGGACCTCCTCTCCCACATTTCTCTGTTCCAAATTCTTCCCTCCTGCTTTTCTTTAAGAAGGGAGGGGGGAGGAAAGGTTGGAGTCAGTTTACATGTTGTTTTTGTATAACTTGTGGTTATTGGTTTTGCCAATAACCGTGAGTAGGCCTGTCCTCCGTGAAATGCGTCTCATCCTTTTTTAAGGTCAGCTAATTGAGAGGCCATATGTTTTGCGGTAATACATTGTGTAAGTAGATTATGTGCTATGTGAAAAAAGCACTTGGTTTTGCCAATTCTGAATCTCCTGACCATCAGTTTCTTTGGGCATCTCCAAATTCTGGAGCTAAAAGAGCAGGATTTTTTTTAATTACCCACTCTCTCCACTCAGTTCATAACTTTCTAACTTTGATCAGATTTTTCCTTTAGTAATTTTTTTCTAAACTGAAAAGCACCAAATGCTTTAGCATTTTCTTGTAGGGGAGCTCTCAAGCAAATGTGATATATTATCTAACTATATTCTCTTTTGAGTTGCCCATTCATACTTTGGCAAAGCATGAGAATGCAAAGCAAAGTTGGATGGTGGTAGGGAAATAGATCATGTAGAGCTGCACAATTGATTTGGCCCTTTTTTCTCTCACGGAAAGTAAGTATTTGGGATGTAATGTAGCTTGCAAGGTAGTAACATGACATTTGTAATGGAACTTTTCTAATCTTGATAAAGGAGGAAAATCTGAAATTCATTTTGGAAATGTTGGAAAGGCACAGTTTAAATCAGGACTTTGACAATTTGCAGGGAGGCAGAATCAGATTAAAGTTGTTCGTAATTTATTTATTTCCTTTTTTACATACTAGTGATTTGTAGAGTGGGATAGTTGCTCTTACATAAAAGTACACAAATGTGACAGGAGCTGTTTTTACAGAATGCTCAGGTTGTTAGAGCTAGGATAGGAAAATAAAGAAATAAGAGGAAGGAACACTGTCTTAAAATTCACAAACTGATCCCTGGATGAATCCAAGACAGATCAAAATACAGATGACTAGAGGCACAATCCTAACCTGGAGTTAGGCTAGCGCAAGGGACTAGCGCAAGGGACTTGTGCCGGCCTAGGAATATCACAAATATGCTGTATAGCACATTTGGATCACTCTCAGAGTCAGGGACCACTCTCAGAGTCAGCGCATGTCCGCAAGGCGGCCTCTCTGATAATGGTGCAAATGTGCTTTATGGCAGATCTGCAACATTCCTGGGCTGGCACAAATCCCTTCTGTTGGCCTAACTCTAGGTTAGGATTGTGCCGTAGGACTGTCATCCTATCTTACAGGCCAATCCTATGGCGTAGCAGGACCACATGGCCCACTCAGTATCCAGCAATGACATGGGGTAGGCTGGAGATCTTCTTGGGGTTAAGGAGCATTTGTTCCCTTACCCCTTATAGCTCTTCAGCCTGCCCAATGGGACTACTCAGATCTGTGCCAGTGACGGGGATTAGGATATGGCAGAGACCTCCTCCTGAACCTACTACCCTCCTGGCCCCAATCCATCACCCGTTCTGCTTGCTCCTGCCCTGATACACCCTCTTCTTGCCTTCCCCCATGTTGCACAGAGCAGCTCGTACCTGCTCCAGCAGCCGTAGGTTCATATTCAGTGCCGTCGGAATGGCGCAGACTTTCCTGTTGCCACTCTAAAGTTATCACAAACATGCTTTATGGCATGCTTGTGATAGTTAGCTCTGGCACAGTGCTACTTTAGGATTGTGCTGTTAGTCAATCAAATTACCTTTAATTGCTCAATTGATTAAGAGCACAAACCTAAACTGGAGTTAGGCCAGCATAAGACAAGCCAGCAAAGTTTGGCTAGCACAAGAGCCACCATAAAGCGTGTTTGGACTACTTTCGGAGTCAGGGAGGATGGTTTACGTCTGTGTGCTGGCCTCTCTAACTCCGAGAGTGGTCCAAACATACTTCATGGTGTCCCTTGTGCTGGCCAAACTTCGCTGGCTTAGTTTAGGATTGCGCCCTCAATGTGTGTATGACTGAAACAATAGTTATTGAAGAAAAGAGGATGTTTTTGTTGTTGTTGATTGAGCATAACCCACAGCTGCTGTCATTTTAGGCCTGCACCAGATATACAGTTATTCTGTACACATCCGTGAGTTTCGACCTGTATCATATTTACAACTATAGGTTCAGTCCAATCCAAGCGTTTATCTGTGGGAAAAGCCGTGTTAGTCCCTCCACCAGTGCTGTCAATCATCCATCATCTGTCTTCCTGTGTCTGCATGTACCCCAGCAGCACTTGGCTGCTGAACAGGGTGGGAGTTTCTCCCTATGAATTTTCCCCATCTGTGACAGTAAACTCCCTGGTCCTCCAAATCCTTCCCTGAGAAACAGTTTAGGATGTCATCCCACATGCTCCGAGGACTCAGAATTCACAGATATCTCCCACCCACGTGAGTTTTCCAACCAGACTTTCAAAACCCACTGGGAAGACTCCAAACTCATGGACAGAGGTGTGCTTTTTTGGTGATATTTTATTTACAAAATTTCTTGATTAGAATAAAATAAAATAGCAAATTGCAGTGTTATGTGTTTTTATTCTACATTTTCATTCAGAAGCTTTATAAAATCTTATGCCAAGTCATAAGGAGGTCCATCTTTCCCTTCACATAAAATGTAGTTAACTGTGTGGTGATCCTGACTCTTGTGTACAATTGCACACAAAAATTCAGAAACTCAAAAAAGTGTGTCTTTGATCAAATGTGGAATTGCTTTCCAAGAGGGAACGAGCAATTTAAGGAAGAACTTAAGAACAAAGTGCCCTGATCATATGCAGAGTGTTTTTATTTGTGAAGGAAACGAATGTCTGCTTGTCTGGAGCTTGTGGAATCTGGTATCCTGTTTGACTGGGATGCGGGGAAGAAATTCAGGAACTGTCCTGGGCTGAGTTGCTCATCTGTATGACATCTTGAAGAGCACACAGGACCTTTTCATTCAGGCTTACTGAATTAATCTTGCAAAAAATATGGTAGCCAGTTTCACAGTATTAAAGGCCACGGCTCCATGTGGCAGCACAATGTGTCTACTTATTGTGCATTCACAGTAGTGTTCTGTATAGCTTATAGCCCTAGACCTGGGCCCCAGGGAAGACTAGATGAGCTCTAAGAGGTGTCTGTTCAGCAGGTTAAACCATTAACCACTACTGTAGAAGAAGTTAGAGAATGGGGTGCAGGTGGAAGAGGGCAGAAGCCTCCCAGAGAGAGTTGCCATGCAGGGGGTTTCTGCTTCTCAGTGGTGTGTGTGTGTGTGTGTGTGTGTGTGTGTGTGTGTGTAATCTCAACTTCTGCAAGGCTGAGGAGCAAAGGGCCATCACTCCTGCCATTGCTATCAGATGACCCCATGCTGCAATACAAAAGGAAGGGTACCATTACACAAGGGCTTTCATAACTTCATGGAATATTTCTCAATATTTGGCGGCAGTCACAGAAGGGTCAGTCAGTTGGCCATCTTTGACCAGTCAGATGACAAGAGTCCTAAGCTCAGCAGGGACGGCTGCTTCCAGTGTTTCCAGCTGCTGGTATCCAGTTGTTATTAATTACCTAGATGAATCTATTTATTTATTCATTCATTTGTAAAATGCTATGAATGCACACTGCTTCAGCAGAAGACAAGTGTGACCCCAAGGTCCTCACTGTCTACACTTTTCAGTGATGGTCTGGGGTATCCCCTATACCAGGACTTCCGAGAAGAATTTTATCAGGAGGTACTACAGTTTCTTCGCAGAGGGGAGTGTTGAAACAGAGCAGAGGCGGGTGGCCAAAGAGGTGGGCTGAACAGGGGTGGTGAAGGGCAAACCAGGGCAAGGGGGACAGACGCGTCTTTGGAGCCCAGGTGTACTGGGCTTCCCAATGCAGAGCCCAGGTGTAACCACCTGCCCAGTGTTGGCAGCTAGATACAGTAATATGGAAAACCAAACACCCTCCTCTCTAAAATCTTTTAAATATAAAAAAAATCATTTCAGAAAGTTAGCATCATAGTATTTAAGCTCACAGTAGAATGAAAAGGTCCTGTGAGCACCAAAACATACTTCTGTAGCAGCTGTATCCCTGAGCTCCTGTACACTCCTTCATGGGTAAGCAGATCCACAAGCCAAAATGCTGCTGTAGCAGGCCAGTTTCCTCCCTGGTTTGACACTGTGTTAATATAAGGAGTATGCATTCTTCAGCCCTGTACATAAGGATTGCAGCAGCGAGTCCAGGTGAGATAGAAAATCATAAGATCCCAGGAAATTTCTGTACCCCTCCTTTGGCTCCATTCCCTCCTTTTTTACCCTGGGCCTAGGTACAAATTATCCCCTGTACCTCCCTCTTATGGGCCCTGCTCTCCCTACTCCAAGAAGCATTTGCCTTTACTATCTTGAAGTGCTTCAGAACAATCCTGGAGACAATTCATTCAGCTGGAATGCAGGGAGCCTCCGACCCCTTGACTGGCAGTGTTGTAACTGAGTGACTTTATTATCATTGCTTGGAAGAGTGACTTTTCAGATCCGAGTTGCACTTGCTCAGACTTAGCAGTTAAGCAACTGTTGATGATCTCGGCAGCACTCAGCAACATTTTTTCCCTTCATCAGATCATCCTGTTCCCATATTTCTTGATTGTATAAGTAATGCATTTGTGCAACTTGGTTGTGTTACACAATCGCTATGTCTTGTGACCATACTTGCGCTCACCAGAAACGTTGCACACATTTTAGATGAGTAATGTGCATATGAACAGATGGTGGAGATGGCAGCTCAGTTCTGAAGAAGCATTGGAGATCTATACTTTGCAACTTTTTAAAAGTCATGTCTCACGAAGGGACGTGATTTCTAGTGTTAAAGAACACTAGAAAAAAAAGTTCCAAACACACGGGGCCCAATTCCAAATGTTGCCTCTTCTTGAATTGTTTTAAGAGTGTATTTAAATCAAATTGGATGCTGAAGCTATGACAGACATGGATGTGACCAGTGTATTGCCAGGACTGATAAGCTGGACTGATCTCAGCTTTGCATTTTCTGAGGACATGAAGGGGTTACTTGCAGTTCTGAAGCTCTTAAGTTAAGCAAGACTGTGTAAGAACGAAACATTTGTGCTGCAAGCCCTTCTTCTATAAAACGCTGGTAATGGTGTGTGTGTGGGGGGGGGCTGTTTCATTGTACTTGGTTTCATTGTCCCCTGGTCAATTGTTTTTCCCACCCTCCAATACGTCCTGATATGGAGAATTGGGTCTCGCTTTCATTCCTGTTCACTCTCGGTGTTCCCATTGATGTTTAATTTGATGTTGTTGTTAATATGTTAATGTGTTTTACTTACGTTCTACTTATTATGGTTACATTGTATTTTGTTCTCTGTAAGCCGCTTTGGGCATTTGCTTCGGCGTAGGAAAGGCGGGATATAAATTCTTCAGATAAATAAAATAATACTTCTGGAGTACTTTTATGAATCTCCAGGCGATGAATATCCATTGGTTGCCCTAATTTTGTATAAAGATGGAATAACACAAAAGAGAGTTCTCAGTAATACAAATCATTCCCTATCTCTTTGTCTTTCTTACACTGAAATCCTATATATACATTCCTAGGAATAAGCCCCATAGAACACAATGGAATTAACTTCTGAGCAGATATTCATACGTTTGTGCTGTAAATGTATGTCTAGACTCATAAACAGAAGTTACATGGGAATCCTCTTCCCACAGTCAGAAGAGCAATAAGTAATAGTAGCGATTACTTTATCACACTCCATGCTGCAAATAATAATTACAACAACTTAAGTCTAATGAATAAAAGCCTTGCATTAAAATGCAAAGCAAGAAAGAACTTCTTTAATAGGTAGTTATAATCATGCATAATTGTTTGGCAATCTAGTGTGGCTCAGGTAATCTATCTACATAATTACCTTTTAGGTTTTCTCTGATATCCACCCCTGCACTGGGTGATATTGCAGTAGTGATAGGAGATCTGCTGTCTAATCTCCTGTCCCCACCCCTCAATCTCCTTTCCAGAACAGATCTTGGGACTCACTGCTCAGTCCTGTTACTCCAGAGCAACACTGAAGAAGCTCCTAGATGTGTGGAAAAAAAACCACATCTATATCTTCATCTGAGGTTTCTTAGTTGTACTACACAGATTTAGTTTTGGATGCTGGGGACTAGTGTGGCAATGTTCACCCTATGTAAATTGATGATTATTAATTTATTTTAAATTTTTTTATCTCGCCTTTCCATTTGCAGGAGCAAATGCAAAAATGAACAATATAGAAAACAATTTTACAAATAAAAAGAAAAAGGAGGAAAAAAGAAAACGAGAAAGGGTGTCAATATTTTAGAGGAGGACAAGCTACAAAAACCATAAGAACATAAGAAGAGCCCTGCTGGATCAGGCCAAAGGCTTCCTAGTCCAGCTTCCTGTATCTCACAGCGGCCCACCAGGTGCCCCAGGGAGGCATGAGACAACAAGATGCTTGCATCCTGTTGCCACTCCCTTGCACCCGGTACTCTGAAGTAGCCTACTACTAATGTAAGGAGGTTGCACAATCCATCATGGCCTACAGCCCACGATGGACTTTTCTTCCAGAAATCCATCCAATCCCCTCTTAAAGGCGTCTAGACCAGATGCCATCACCACCTTTTAAGGAAGATAAAAGATACTTCCCTTTATCTGTTTTAACTCTCCCAACCCTCAGTTTTAGCGGATGCCCCCTGTTTTTGGTGTTTTGAGAGAGGGAAAAGAACATCCCTCTATTGACTCTATCCCTTCCGTGCATTATTTTGTATGTCTCAATCATATCCCCTCTCAGGCGCCTTTTTTCTAGGCTGAAGAGCCCCAAACGCTGCAGTCTTTCTTCATAAGGGAGGTGCCCCAGCCCCGTACTTTTTTCTGCACTTTTTCCAGTTCCACTATGTCCTTTTTGAGGTGCGGCGACCACAACTGGACACAATATTCCAGGTGTGGCCTTACCATCGATTTGTACAATGGCATGATAATATTGGCTGTTTTATTCTCAACCCCTTTTTTAATGACCCCAAGCATGGAATTGGCCTTTGTCATTGCTGCCGCACACTGGGTCGATACCTTCATTGAATTGTCCACCAGCACCCCATGATCTCTCTCTTGAGCTGTCACAGACAGCTCAGAACCCATTAGCCTATAGGTGAAGTTTTGGTTTTTGGCCCCAGTGTGCATCACTTTACACTTGTCTGTGTTGAAATGCATCTGCCATTTGGCTGCCTATTCCCCCAACTTGGAGAGATCCTTCTGGAGCTCTTCACAATCCCTTCTGGTCTTCACCACCCAGAAAAGTTTTGTGTCATCCGCAAACTTGGCCACCTCGCTGCTTATCCCTGTCTCCAGGTCATTTATGAACAAGTTGAAAAACACCGGCCCAAAGACAGATCCCTGGGGCACTCTGCTTTTCACCTCTCGCCATTGTGAAAATTGCCCATTTACCCCCACTCTCTGTTTCCTGGCCCTCAACCAATTCTGAATCCATAAGAGGACTTGCCCTCTTATTCCCTGTGAAGTTTCTTCAGCAGCCTTTGGTGGGGGACTGTGTCAAACGCCTTCTGAAAATCCAGGTATATGATATCCGCAGGTTCACCCACATCCATGTGCCTGTTGACCTTTTCAAAGAATTCCAAAAGGTTTGTGAGGCAAGACTTACCCTTACAGAAGCCATGCTGACTTTCCTTCAGCAGTACTTGTTCCTCTACGTGTTTTAGGATTTTATCTTTGATGAGGCTTTCCACCATCTTACCCAGAACAGACATTAGGCTGATCGGCCTGTAGTTTCCAGGGTCCCCTCTTCTCCCTTTTTAAAAGTTGTAACTATAGAGATACAGACAACGATATATCACACAAATGCAAGGTGGAACAAAAATATTTTGAGACTCTGCTGAAAGGCCATGAGGGAGGGGGAGGTTCTTAGTTTCCCCCAGAATTCCATAGTCTCTGTGGTCTCTGCATCATCACAGAGAAGGCTTGCCCCCATGGCGCCATCCCTCTAACTTGGAATAAAGGTGGCACTTGAAGGAGATCTCCCTCAGATGACTTAACAGTGTAGGCCAGAAGGTATGGGAGAAGGTAGTCCTTTAGATAACCTCAACCCAAATCGTGAAGGGCTTTAAAGGCCAATACCAGTACCTTGAATCGGGCCTGGAAATGAATGGGCAACCAGTGCAGTTGTTGAAGCAGCAGTCCAACAGAATCAAACTGCCTAGCTCGAATAACCACCGAGGCTGCCGCATTCTCCATTAACTGCAGCTTCCGAGCCATTTTTAAGGGTAGCCCCACATAGAATGTATTACAGTTATCCATTCACTAAGCCATGGACCACCTTGGTCAGGTTTGATCGACTCAGGTACGGCTGTAGTTTGCGTGCTGTGGCCCCCGTTCACGGAGGTGCTGTAAACTATCTGGCTTGTTGTTCTTCCCATTCTAGTGATGGAATTCTTTCCTTGCTTATCCACCTATGTGTCCCACCCTGCAGTCTTGTGCAAACTGAGCACTGATCTCTAAGCTCCCCCTCCCACAACGTAGCTGACATTATGGCTGCAACACTGAAAGTGCGCACATCCTGGCAGCTAATTCAGGTGACTGTTTTTTTGTAAAATTGTATTAAATGATTTGTGTTCCTCTTTTCGTGAACACTTGGTTCACACGATAAGAGAGGCTTATCCATGAATATTTAATCAGCAACAGCAATTACATGCAACCAAGTTAGCCTCTGATAGTTGAAATGATCTCTGGATAACCACAGTTGTGTTAATGGGTGCTAGTACCACCCTTGGCTGAGCAACTGATATACAATACAAACCTGTCAAGACAACCTGTTTTGGTTCAGCAAGATCAACAAACAAACAAGCTAAGCAGCAATCTCCAAAGCAGGGAAGTGTGTATTACTCAGGCTGCAATTCTTCGCTGGGAGTAAACACCATTGAATATAGTGCAGCTTACTTCTGAGTAAACATGCATACGTTTGCTCTGTAACAGTACTTGAATAGCACAGGCAGAGCATTGATGATGGATTTTACATTTTTGCCCAAACTGGAAAAAGCGATAGCTTGGGGAGCCATGACACCCAATGTATCAAACTTTTGCTTTATAAATGAAAAGGAGTATTTCTACATAATTGGCTTATTGGTTGCATATATGCACCATAAACATTTGTCAAGGAGCAACCATGGAAACTCTTGTTTTTCCAGCCATTGCTAAATTTACTCTGGGTTGAATATTAACACTGTGCCTGGCAATACTTTCAAAGCAAAAATAGTTCTGGAGTGACTCACTGTGACTCATTTTACTGCTGCTGCCTGGAGGTTGACATTGAACGAGTTGGCAGCCTGCAATGCTGCAATTTTTTCTAGGAACTGTGAACACATCTCATTCTTGAGAATTGCTGTATTGTGCAATAATGCAAAACACAGCAATGTGTTTGTTTTGCTTTCAAAGGCCAATAAATCAAAGAATGGTGAAATACTGATTTTTTAAAAAGTGTGTATGCGTGCGCATGCGCGTGCATGTGTGAGTTTAAAAAATGTGGGTTTTTTGAAATATTCTTTTCACTCCAAGAAGGGACTGATTGTTCCGAGATGTTAGACTTCATGAAATTTTATCCAGGTTATGTAACCTGTTATTTTGAAACTGTTGTAACGTTGTTTGGAAAATGCTCTCTGAAGTACACTTTCCTTTTCAATTATGAAAAAGGCTGATCTTCTCTGCAGTTTGGAAGATGCCCTACTCAAACTCCAAATATCTGTGATCTGAAATATTCTTGCTGGCAAGAATGTTTTATTATGGACAGTAAGAACCTAGCTAGGGAGTGCGCATGTGGCTGACTGGAGGGGTGTGTGTGTCATAATATTTTTTGACTGACTCTGAGAGAGCCAGCACTGACTGGTAGCTGAATTCAGCACCATATTTGGAACATGATGGGGGAAATGGAAATGCAGTGGCTACTTTGTGGTCTTATGCAGGTCTGTGGTGGCACCAGCTTTTGGGTTCTCTGCGGCAAAAATCCAGTGTGGGTCTCCAATTGCTGGTCACTGCTCGCCCCTTAGCGGTTTGAAAAAGTATACACAATTATATGCACACGCATACTGTATTCCTACTTCAGTGCCCTGGAACGGACAATGGCAGACAGTTGAGATTCCACCTTCACACTGCTGTCTGTAGCTATAGCCGTCACTGTGGAGTCCTTTTGCCCATCTGTGGCTGCCCTGTTCTGGTTAGCGTTCCAAGATGGGCATCGTCAGTGTTAACTTTGCAGCTAGAAACATATATAACAGTGAAAAATTGATGCTACTCTGTTTGTACATAATTAAGGAGACAGATGATCAAAGTTATTCACACAGGTGGAATTTTCATAGATAACTGCAGTGACCATTTTCCAAGACATATGAGCCCTGCCTTACAACTACAGCATATGGTAATAATCAGCATTATCTTTTGCATTGTTTCAGCATCTGCCATGATCCTAAGAACTATATCCTTCTGTGTCAGATTGCTCAGGTACTCCAAGGCTCAGTTAATAAAGATGTGAGGACATTTTTAAACATGTGGTGTCTAGATTGTAGAATGCCCTCCCCTGGGAGATTGGTGTTGGTACTGTTGTTCTTCAGCAGGCAGTTAATGCTGAAGAAAGCCTTTGGCCTGATTTGATGCTCCTGTAAATTTCCTTCTTTGCTGTTTAAACTTTTTTTTTTCTATTGTGGCTTTTTTATATTTCAAATTGATTGTGCTTACATTTCGTTTTGTAAAGGGTGTCTGATGGAAAGATAAGATATAAACATTATTAAAAAATAAAGCTGTCCATTTTGCCACACAATGCCACACAATGGCATGATAATATTGGCTGTTTTGAGAATAAAACAGCCAATATTATCATGCCATTGTACAAATCAATGGTAAGGCCGCACCTGGAATATTGTGTCCAGTTGTGGTCGCCGCATCTCAAAAAGGACATAGTGGAGCTGGAAAATGTGCAGAAGAGAGCGACAAAAATGATTACGGGGCTGGGGCACTTCCCTTATGAAGAAAGGCTGCAGCATTTGGGGCTCTTCAGCCTAGAAAAAAGGCGCCTGAGGGGGGACATGATTGAGACATACAAAATAATGCATGGAAGGGATAGAGTCGATAAAGGGATGTTCTTTTCCCTCTCTCAAAACACCAGAACCAGGGGGCATCCGCTAAAACTGAGGGTTGGGAGAGTTAAAACAGATAAAAGGAAGTACTTTTTTACCCAGCAGGTAGTTAATCTGTGGAATTCTTTGCCACAGGAGGTGGTGATGGCATCTGGTCTTGATGCCTTTAAGAGGGGATTGGACGGATTTCTGGAGGATAGGTCCATTGTGGGCTATAGGCAATGATGGGTTGTAGCCTCCTTACACTAGTAGTAGGCTACTTCAGAGTACTGGGTGCAAGGGAGTGGCAACAGGATGCAAGCATCTTGTTGTCTCGTGCCTCCCTGGGGCACCTGGTGGGCCGCTGTGAGATACAGGAAACTGGACTAGATGGGCCTTTGGCCTGATCCACCAGGGCTCTTCTTATGTTCTTATTTTGGAAGCTGTATAAGGTTGAGGATGCAATCCTAACTGTAAAGTGCATTTGGACCACTATTGGAGGACAGCACACATCTGTATGCCGGTCTCCCTGACTCAGACAGTGTTGCAAATGTGCTTTACGGCACATTTGCGACACTCCTGGGCCAGCACAAGGGATTAGGACTCCAGGTTAGGATTGCACTCCTACATGGCCAATTTGCGATAGACTATTAAAAATTAAGAATCTAATTGCCATACCTTGTTCACCATTTCCATTTGTTTTATTTGGCCACATAAGCTTTTTGCAGCTTCATGCACGTAAAATATAATATATTGTAGAAATTCTTTGTTCTCCATTAAGGAAATGAATTTTTCATTTTGTTCATATTGCTGTTTTACAATAGCAAGAAAGATATTTAATTGGGAGATACTGATAGAATCGACCTTTTACTTCCATTGTATTAGTAATTTCTTTAAAATAAGGCTCTCTATTAACAAATTAGTACAACAAGCTGTTCCCTCTAAGGGCTCCGTGGACCCTTTTGGCAGTGTTTGACAAGTCACAACACTGCCTCCAGATATGTAGCAGCGACGTCATTGCCGAGCATCCGGGATGCTGAGCATTGCACTGTGCAGAGCTTGGCTGGGAGGTGTGCAGCCACTTGGCCATGCACCTTAGAGGGAACACTAATTACAGCCCATCCTGTTTAGTCTAAAGATAGAAGTCTAAATTTAAATGCTGTTCATTACTATGTTAAACTATATATATATATATATATATAGATAGATAGATAGATAGATAGATAGATAGATAGATAGATATAAAGTGAACGTGTGTGTGTATGTGCGTGTGTATGTATGTTCCAGCATAACTCTGGAATGCCTGGAGCGATTTACACCAAACCTGGTACACATATGCCTTATGATCTGGAAAGAAATGCTGCAGGGGTAAGGCACCCCTAGGGGTGGGGGTGCAAAGGGGGTGACATGTAAAAATGATCGAAAATGGCTGACATTAGTATCGAATCCATAGTTTTCAGGGTCGCTGAGATGAACAGTGACACTCCCGATGCCATGTAAGTCCACATTCAGCCCCCATTGGCATGGGGAGTGAGAAGGGGTGCAAGATACAGTGCTTGGAAATAGAATATCCGCAGCACGCTGATGGTGGCATAGAGGACCCCATTTGATTTCAGATTTCAAAACTCATCCCACTTCTAGAAATACTGTGGGGGTAAGACACCCCTAGGGGTGGGGGTGGGAAGGGGGTGACCTGTAAAAATAATTGAAAATGTCTACTCCATAGTTTTCGGGGTCGCTGAGATGAATAGTGACACTTGTGATGCCGTTTAAGTCCACGTTCAGCCCCAATCGACATGGGGGGTGAGAAGGGGTGAACAATAAAATGTCCAAACTGACCGACGTTAGTGTTAAATCCATAGTTTTCGGAGTCACTAAGCTGCTGAGTGACAGTCCCAATGACATTTAAGCCCAAATGTAGTCGAATAGAATGAATAGAAATCTGTAGAACCTTCTGGAAATTTTTAGAAATCATTATGCCGCGGTCTGGGACTCCAATCAAATACTTGCCATGTGACCAGGCGTAGTCACTGAATACAAGTCTATCGATAACGTAGTAGATGCCTATGTGGTCATCAATTTCCCATCAGACTTCCTAAACTCACTTGATCCGGTTGGATTTCCACCACATCATCTTTTACTTACAGTGGGATCTCCAATTATTTTACTACGGAACCTCGACCTGCCAAAACTTTGCAACAGCACAAGGCTGTGTGTCAAGAAGATGCTGGGTACTGTAATGAAGTGACTATCTTAACAAGAAAGAGAGAGGATGAAACAGTTTTTATCCCATGGATAACACTCATTCTGACGGATCTCCCTTTTAAGTTTAAGAGATTGCAATTTCCAGTGAGACTTGCATTCTTGATCACGATCAACAAGTCACAGGGGCAGTCTATTAAGTACTGTGGAGTGGATTTGAGATTGACATGTTTCGCCGACGGACAACTTTTATGTTGCTTGCTCAAGGGTGGGTTCACTCAAGGGTGTTGCTTGCTCAAGGGTGGAATAATTTATGTATTCTTGCTCCTGGAGGTCAAACTAAAAATGTTGTTTATAATCAAGTTCTGAGTTAAATTAATATTATAGTGAATTTGTAACAGATTGTACTTTATAATTTTTATACTGTACTTATACTTTTAATTTCCTGTACATAAAATTACTTCGATTTTACACTATAGATAGAATTCATTCCTTTTCCTGTCTAATAGAAGCTTGGGTTACATAAATACCCGGGCAACGCTGGGTAAGGACAAGCTAGTAAGTGATATAGTTGGAGTCAGTGTATTCTTGTACTCATGCAAGCTTTCAAAGGAAGCATTATGAAATTACCTTGCTTATAATGTGTCTCTTTTGTTCTCTTTATCTGTTTTAAGAACAGAGGAAATATGCTTTTTTTAAAAATCAACCAAATAACTATTAGCAGTACAGTAATGTGTTAATTTTAGCAATCTCCATTTTACCTGAACTCTTTGTTTCTTATTGTTCCAAATAAACCCAGAAATTATTTTCTGTCATTTGCATCACATTTTTTCTAGTGTGGTAACTGGGATGTTATAGAACAAAACAAAATCGAATGTTAATCTTAACATTTATTTTCCAAGAAAATAAATACTTATGTTGGATCGTATATATAAATGTGAAATCCGTGTCTTATTGACTGAGCAATTTATCTCCCTTTTCCTATTACTGGAAAGCTAAAATTTGGCTTATGGATCACTAATAAATACTATATTGTAAAACAGATATTTTGTATAGAAGGTGGTAAAACAGCCACGTATGACATCCAAATTAGAGTTTGAACCACACAGATACTGCACTATGCAGTATTTCCAATCAAGGCACCATTGCCCATGTTCTCCAAGATTGCATGCTTCTTGTATGGGATGTGCACAGTAGTGTCATGTAACCGGTACGCTGGGCGGGAGGAACGGGTGAGCGTTGCGTAACGCTCCGTTTCGCTGTTTCGCACGGGGGCGGGGAAGACAGCGAAATGGAGCTTTACGCAATGGGCGGGCTGCCGCTCACCCGTTCCTCCCGCCCAGCGTACCGGTTACATGACACTACTGGATGTGCATTGTGTTGCACAAAGCTAGCTAAAAAAAATATTCATGCCAATTACAGTCTGATGGGAAAAGTCACCAAGTTGTTCTTCAGAGACTTCAGACAGATTATGGTTCTTATTTGAAGGGGTATTCATGCTGATTATGTGAACACCAGTTTAAAATATTTATGCTTATGGCCCCAAATAGAAAAGTTGTCCCTTGCCACAATCGTGCAAAAATTTGTACAGTGTATACAAATTTCTTGTGCTGGATGCTGTCCCATCCAGTGTCAACTGACCTACCCCATTTGTCTCATTGAACCTCTGGCAGCTAAAGAGAAAAAATTAGTTTCTCTTACCTCTCCTAAGCCTCCCGATCGGCTCCTCTTCCTCCTCCATTACATAGCATGCAGACAAGCCTGTTTTGTTGTTACGCTGGAGGAAACCATAGGATTGGGTTATAGTAGATTACCAGCTGTTTGTTCCACCTTGGTGGGCGTCATTTGTACCTCATCCCTTTTCCCCCTGCATGAATGAGTAATAAGCAAAGCTGGTTCTACACATGTAGCATTGTAGAGTCCTGAGGTGGTAGAATGAAGTGTAACAGTTTAGATTGCTGGGGAAGGGGGTGAATACCATTTTTGAATGCTCCTTGTCCTCAGTGGAGGCTTCCATTCATGACCTGGAGGTCCTCTGAGGCAAGGGCTTGGCATTTGCAGATGGTGGAATCGGCAGTTATTGGATACCAAGAGCCCATTGTATTTGGAAGCTCCGCACTTTGGCTAGGCTTTTCTGAGGTGCAAAAGGGTAATTCACCATGGATCCTGCATTGATATCACTGCCAATTGGACAGACCACAATGTCATTATGATCAGCTTTTAGACTGGTAAAATATTTTCAACGCTTTCCGTTTTTGGTTGTGGGTGTTGGATAATTAGGATTTTTTGTAGTGTGAATGCTTTTCTCAAATATCTAAATATTTAAATGGCACAATATGATCTTCCAACAGTTGACACACATGTAAATCTATTTCTCATTATTTTATATTCAAGTGTTGGTGTGAGACTTGGACAATAATTAACACTGATTTTTGAAAAGATGGTGGTGTGCTTTCAGGTGGAAGTATCCCGTGGTGCTAATGAGCAATCAAGAAAATCATGCACAGAAATATTGTACTGAGAATATATAAACAGCAGCAGCATTTTCCAAGCCCTTGATACTTGAGGCACAGGTTTTTCCTTGATGTAGATATAGATAATTGTGTACTTACTTACTTATACCTTTATTGGCAATAGTTGGGTATTGTCTCAGTCAACTCCCAGAACAATGAGCACAGTCTACTTTTTGCAACTGTTGGATAGCCCAGTTAATGTTACTTCCTGGGATCCTGCTGCTGTCTTTGCACAAGGCATTATGGTTCAAATAATTATGATGATTCTGGCATTCCCCTGTAGCATGGGCTGCTACCCTGGGGTTCTTATTTCCTCCCTCAAGATGTATGAGCAGAGATAGGGGACCACAGTGGGTTGAGGACCACAGTGTTGCTGAGAATCTCCTCAGAGGAATATGAATGTAGCTGATATAGTAGTTAAGTACCATGTTTCAAGGCACACATTAGCCTCTGCCGTGACATAGAGCCTGGGAAATATGAACATGGTCCAAAGAGTATTTTTAGAGAGAAGTTTGTGACGCGTCAGCACTTTGAGCCTAGTTCCTTCAGTTTAGAAATCTACTACAATAAGGAAATCAGTTGATTGCTATCAGCAACTAGCAGGTAAACAAGAGATTTATTTCCCAATGGGTTTTTTCATATGATGGTGACAAACTCCATTGCACAAGAACGCCACATTCCAAAGTTGCAATCAGATTCTGGACAGCTTAGTTGCACAATTGCTTACTGTGTCACATTGCAGTACAGTGACCTTACGGTGCAGAAGGGAGATTGTTTTCTTTCCCCTAAAACAGGGGTCAGGGAACATTTTTACCTTTTACCCCAAAATATATTTAGATACGCCAACGTTACCCCCCCCCCCGCCGCCAGAATAAAAGAAAAAAAAATACATATTGGAACCCATTGCTTTTTATTTGATTAATTAATGAGCTTAATTAATGCTATGTAAATATGAAGTTGTAAAGAGTTTGGGAGAGTTAGGAAAGTTCTTTAAATATTTTTTTAATCTTACTCTTATTGTAAATATCTAACCTGCTTAGTTAGATTTGATTTTGTCATTTGGGGTGTTAAAATGTTCTTGCTTGATGACATCACTTCCTTTGGGCCCCGGTGATAAAAAGTTTGAGAGCCATTGTACTGGATTAAAGAAAAACACTTTTAAGGTCAGAAAGTAAGATAAAGGGGCAGCCTCCAAAGACTTATTTCAGAATTTAAAAGATTTTTTGCAACTCTGGATCAAACCAAAAAATGATAACAGTAGCCATTTTTTTTATGTAGATATCTGTTTCATGCACTTATCAAACAGGGAATACCTCATTTTTACATCACAAGGAGTGTGCATGTAAGTAAGGAGATTCAGCTCGCCTCATACAAACATCTCTTAATGTAAAAAATTAGATCCTCTCCACTTTAAATATTAACAGGATGAATGGGAGCAAAACAAATACATCTGTTGCCCGATTAGTTTGACCCCCCTCCCAGTAGTGGGATCTGCAAATGAAGACATGGAATGCTGGGCGGGACTTACACGGGACTTACACGCGATTGGCTGCCCGTCCACTCCGTTCTGACCCCCCCGTTCGCTGCGCGGGCTGCCCTGGCCTCGGAGGGGGCGCCTGCTTGCCCAGGGGGGAAGGGTGGCCAGCCAAAACAGAGCCAGCCAGCCAGCAACGGAACCGGAACGGGGGTAATGGATGGTCGCGCTGCCAAGACACAGCCGGGCATGCATATAGATTAATATGCATGCCCGGCTGTGTCTCGGCAGCGCGACTGTCCATTACCCCCAGGAATTTCATTTTTACCTCATTTGGGGTAATTTACCCCTGTTCCCAGACCACTGCCCTAAAACTATGTTTGTCTTCAGCTTTGTGATCCAAATACTGTGATTCTGCTGCATTTGATTATATGAGTCGATTGGTTCTTGTATGTTCTTCTGGCATTGTTAGAAATAAGAATGAATTCATTGGTCACAATAAAAAAAATCTCTAGTGATCTAAGAGTTAAAGGCAAGATTCTGCCTCCCAAGAAAGCTACTGTAAAGTTCAGCAGTTCTCAAAAACCTAGCCAACATTGCCCACCTCTCCTTGATATGTAGTTGAAAATAAGTTACTGGATTGGTTTCTCGTTTGTAACTTTACTTTTCTAGTTGGTAACTGGTGGATTCTAGTTGGTAACTTTTTTAAAGGTGAAGTTGGCAACTTTCTAGACCCTCATAGCACACTTGTCCATCCAAGATCTTCCTGTGGACTAATAAACCAGAAGCATGGAATGCTTTAGCTGTGGTGAAATCAATTCTGTGGTTGAGTAGGCTCAATTTGGGGCCACTCTTCTTGAAAATAGGGTACAAAGTAGGTAAGAGGGAAGGAAAAGACAGGTCAGTGATTTACACCTTGCATACCCTTGGGTTAGTCGGTATGTTGTGTGGATATCTGTGATTGGATCACTCAACATTTGAAATGTTTTTATCTAAAAGCAGCTGTGAGGAGCTTCACATCTGATTGTAACAGCATTGCTCTTTGTTTGTAAATCTTGTCCCTCTATGCCATTTCCTGATCTAGATTGCCTTTCTTTAACCCAGGTGTCTCCAAAGTACTGCCCGGTGACCTCATTCTACCCACCGCAAGATTTCATCCAGCCCTGCAGCAACTTAAAATATTTTTTTCCCAACCACATGGTTGGACACTTAACACATGCATTCTGTCTGCCATTCTCCTTTTCATAAGGACAGAGTGATATCAGACTCATTTCAGTCACTTGGGCCATATGTAGGGGTGTGGGGTTGCATTTATCTCACAGTTAATTAACAGTAAATTGCCATTTACACTCACTGTCCAGTCTTAAGATCAGGTAAAAATGTCTCAATATTCAGTACAACTATTTCATTGCCAGTTGCAGAACTTTCTCTAATTTCAGTGGAGACTTCTGAAGAAGTGTTCTCCATTCTCTTTAGCTCATTCTCAACACAAGTGTTCTCCTGGAAATTTTAGCAAAAAAGCTTGGGAGATCAAATTAATCCCCTCTCCCGTGTGGCTGCTTCTGTATGAAAATTAAAACATCAGGCTTGCAATTCTTAAAATAATCAATTATAAAACACCATTTGGACCTTTGACACCACCACCTTGTATATTACGGTCCTTAATTCTACTGGACAGCACAATCTGTTCCAATACTCTGAAAGATGTATTTAAAAGCAACAGGCATAAACATGAACTTTCATAATCAATCATATGGGGGTATAGTTGGGTAGGATCTGATGAAGGCAACATTTCATTCATTCTGCAGCCAAGCTTGAGAAAAGGGGTGGCTTGATTAGAAATTGAAGAATGTATGAGTATGTATATAGAGGCTGATTTCAGGATTCTAAGAAAGAATCCAGACCTAGAAAGACCTTCCAGGGTAAAACTATGCCAGCAAAGAAGTGTCTATGCAGATGGGGAATTATTTAGTTCTTGGCTATGCCACCCATTGGATTCTGTGGAACAGTGCATTCTGGGACACAACTGAGGGAAGGTAAACCTGATCCTTACTACTGGAGGCACCAAGAAAAATGAAATGGCTTAGCCACCCTCTAATGGTGGACTGGAATGCACTTGAAATGCCTGCTTTGCTTTCTGCTACACAAGTGAATGGCTACCATATTGGGGGTGGGGTAGGGAATGCTGCCATAATTTGTGGCATAATTGTGCAATTGTGAAAAAAAAACCCGCCAGCCAGCAATAATAATGTTTGGGCGACTTCCACCAATAGAGACTCTCATTGGAAATGCAAGACATTGGCTCATCCTTTGGGCCCCTCCTACTAGACACATGCTCATAATTAAGGGCGGTTTATTGATGTGTATGCAATGTAATGTATGTAATTAGTATGCAGTGTAGTGCAGGACAATTAGATCAAAACATTTTTGCAACAGTTTAAGCAGACAGTGCCTACTTGTTCCTCTTCCTTCATTGTACCTTTCCATTGTCACATCTTCTGCAGTGCTGCAATTTACAAAGGGCTTAGGCGCCTTACCATGTCACTTCTTGAGGGGAAAAATGGCTACCTCTTAGCAGGGCCCTCTTCTCCTTAGTAAGCTGCAGAACAGGCCAATGCTGGGCTCTCGGGATCTGTCAGCTTAAGCCCTGTTCCACTGGTATGAAAGCTGTACTTTGTTCTTGGAGGTCCTGTGTGGA
This sequence comes from Lerista edwardsae, assembly GCA_029204185.1. NCBI lineage: Eukaryota > Metazoa > Chordata > Lepidosauria > Squamata > Scincidae > Lerista > Lerista edwardsae. Next base: position 9,433,217 of record JAJKFI010000024.1, read on the forward strand.
CATCACTGGTCCTGGATACCCCGCAGAAGCTGATAGGTTGGCAGCAAGGGTAGTTCAAGGGAAGAACAGTGCGGGGACTAGGCCAGACTTGGGGGTGAAGTTGGAGGATCTCATCAACAGCAGTGCATGCTAAGATCCCCCTTTTCCCTGCCAAACATGCCCCCAAGGCTCTTTGGAGTTATGCCAGCTAAATAACTGGTGAGGGTCCACTGGAGGTAAGGTGGCCTATAGGGAAATAAGTAAAAAAGATTCTTTCTTACCTCTTCTGCCTCTTCTTCTTACCTCTTCTTCTTACCTCGTCTGGTCACACACACCTCAATCATAGCATGCAGCACCACCAATGGAGCACCTGCTGCATGCTATGATTGGGGTGTGTGTGACCAGACGAGGTAAGAAGAAGAGGTATGGGCTGGCAGGTGATAGAATTGGGCTGTAAGTGTACTATGCATCAGTTCCCTTGTATGAATGGTTCAGTCCTTTGGCTCCTTGAATCTTTTGTTCATCTGGCCATGCTTATAGCATTCCCAGTTGTTCTATTAGCATATAACCTGTTTGCTATTTAATTGGAATGTCATTCCACGCCCAGGTCCAAAGAGGCTGCCCATACATTTAAATGCAAGCTATGCCAAGTCAAATCCTAAAAACGCATCATGGTAAAAACTCTCAACAGCCTATCACAGCCAACCCAGGATTGGAGGGCTATAATTGTTCACCAATGGCTCACTAGATGTCTGTGTGATTAAAATTATTCTCTTTCTGTGTTTTGAGGTATTCTTATCTCAGATACCCCCCATATACAGTGCATTAAAGAATCAGCCACCACAAGAGTAATGATAGGTGGGGTGGATTTTTGACAAGGATTTAGGCATGTTCATGACCTTTGTCAACCATTATTAGCCATAACGGTTGAATCATGTTAGAGGTAGTGTTGCTTCTGAGTTCCTGGAGATTGAGGAGGGCTGTTACCTTCTTATCCCCTGTGTATGAGCTTTCCAGAAGCATCTGACTTACAGCTTTCAGAAATATAACGTTGGGCAGGATGGACCTTTCAGTTTCATCCAGCAAGTCAGACCTTTAGTGCATAAGTTGTGAGGTAATTTACTTACAGTGGTCATTTACTTAATGTGTCTTCATTGGTCCCGTGCTTTTCGGAATAAATCTAATAGATACTGTCCCTTAACTAATGCTAGAGGTGTGGGACAGGAATTGCTAAACTTCACCACAATGGATGACACAATTTTGTTTATGGCATTTCACTTTGCTAACTCATCACTCACTAAGCATCAGTGAGTTGGGCTTCAGTGGTTTTGGATGATATATGTGGAGGAGGTGTGTCTGTGGACCAGTCTGATGTTGATTTTGAGTGGAAGGCCTATGATGTAATATTTTGTATAGTTACTGAAAACAGCAATTCAGTATCAGAGCCAATTTCCCTGGGAGTTGACCATCACCTCAAACGACGCAACACTTGGAGAACAGGAGTTGCCAACGTGATAATGGAACGCAAGTGCTTTGCTTGCAACTGTTTGCCTGTAATTTATTTAAAATATTTACATTTGAGCACCTCCCTTTGGGGAGAGGAAATGCAAGGCAACTTATAGCATCTTTAAAACAAAACAAAAAAACAGTTAATAAAAACATTAAACTATAATCCACATTTAGGCAACAACCAGAGACAGCATAACATACAATTGTGGTTGTTCAGTCGCTAAGTCGTGTCCGACTCTTCGCGACCCCATGGACCACAGCACGCCAGGCCTCCCTGTCCTCCACTAGCTTCCGGAGTTCGCCCAATTTCATGTTCATCGCTTCAGTGACACTATCTAACCATCTTATCCTCTGCCGCCCCCTTCTCCTTCCATCTTTCCCAGCATGAGGGTCTTTTCTAAAGAATCCTCTCTTCTCATCAGGTGGCCAAAGTATTTGAGCTTCAGGATTTGTCCTTCCAGGGAGCAATCAGGCTTGACTTCCTGGAGGATTGATTGATTGGATCTCCTTGCAGTCCAGGGGACTCTCAAGAGTCTTCTCCAGCACCATAATTCGAAAGCATCTATTCTTCGGCGCTCTGCCTTTCTTATGGTCCAGCTCTCACAGCCATACATTGCTACTGGGAAAACCATAGCTTTGACTGTGTGAACCTTTGTTGGCAGGGTGATGTCTCGGCTTTTTATTAAATTGTCTAGGTTTGCCATAGCTTTCCTCCCAGGAAGTAAACGTTTCATAAAGTAATTTCATGGCTGCAGTCACCATTTGCGGTGATCTTGGAGCCCAGGAAAATAAAGTCTGTCCCTGCTTCCATGTCTTCCCCTTCTATTTGCCAGAAAGTGATGGGAGTGGTTGCCATGATCTTAGTTTTTTTAATGTTGAGCTTCAAACCAATTTTTGCACTTTCCTCTTTTACCCTCATCAGAAGGTTCTTTAGGTCTTCCTCACTTTCTGCCATTAGAGTGGTGTCGTCTGCATATCTGAGGTTGTTGATATTTGTCCCAGCAATCTTGATTCCAGCTTGTGAATCATCCAGCCCAGCCTTTCTCATGATGTACTCTGCATATAAGTCAAATAAGCAGGGTGACAGTATACAGCCTTGTTGTACTCCTTTCCCAATTTGAAACCAGTCGGTTGTTCCATGTCCAGTTCTAACTGTTGCTTCCTGGCCCGCATACAGGTTTCTCAGAAGACAGATCAGGTGGTCTGGTACTCCCATCTCTTCAAGAACTTGCCACAGTTTGTTGTGATCCACACAATCAAAGGCTTTGGCATAGTCAATGAAACATACGATTAACCGAGGCCAAAAAATGACTGCAGTGAGAAACCAGTTGTCCAAAGCCAAAAGTAATAAATGAGTTGTCAGCCACTTTCAGAACACAGGCAGATACATAATCAACTTATTCTCCAGTGGTAGCGAGTTCCATGTATAGTGTGCTACTTTGGCTTCTACTGCTGAACATTTTTTGTTGCCAGCACCTGCATGAGGGCCCCCATGCTGACCTCCAGGAGTGGGCCCAGCTGATGAGGGGGAGATAGTCTTTCAGGCATCCTGGCCCTAAACCAGGGGTGGCTAACCTGCAGCACATGGCGGTACATGCATAGTTGCCTGTCACAGCCATGCTGGCCAACACAGCGTTCCATGGCAGCAAATACATGGCGCTTCTCTCTGCACAGAGTCCAGAAAGGGAATAACAAGGTCTGGAGTGGGCTGAAGATAGCCGAGCAGAGGCTTGGTGGATCATGTGGGCCAGCAAAACTGCCCAAGCTAATTCAGAGAGGACCAAAATCAATTTTCTCCAAACTGTGGGTCACAACTCACCAGTGAGTTGAAACCTGATTACTGGTGGATTGGGGTCTCCAAATCCAAGCCCACAGGCCAGATCTGGGGTTTGGACAAGCTCTTACCCCCTGTGAGCGATACTTAGCATTTCATGGACCCTCCACTCCATTTTCAATATGTTGTGGTGGCAGGGATGCTCTGGGCTGAAGTCTATGTTCGGTGTCCTAGAAGGCTGTGCATCAGGACACCAGATGATAGAAGTGACAGCCCAGAGCGACCCTCCCACCACCACAGCTTGAAAATGGAGCGGCACTTCCATGGTATAGTAAGCGCTGTTCAGGACAGGGAAGGATTTTCCAAACCCTGGATCCAGCTCATAGGGCGGATTATGAAGACCCCTGATTCACCAGTAATCAGGTCTCGGCCCACTGGTGGGTTGCGCTGTGGTGGATTGTACTGAAACTGACAATTGATAGCTGGCAAGGAAAATGTATTGACCCCCATGGAAAGTGAAATTGAGCTGCATATGTGTGTGTTTACTCATAAGCAGAGGACATGCCTCAGTCCCCTTTGAAGGGCAGGCCAAGAGGAACTTAGTGCCACCAGAATGGTCATGATGAATGCAGGCCCCAAAAAGCCCTTGAGAAGGAAGCTCAAAATTATTGAGCCCTACGGAAAAAGAAACTGAGCCACACGTGTGTGTTTACTTGTGAGTAGATGACTGTGCCTCATCTTCTATTGAAGGCTAGGCGAAGGGGAATGCAAGACCACCATAATGGGTCCAATTAAATGCATGTGGAGCTCAACAATTGCTCCAGAAGTCAGTTCCCTGCCCCCCTTTAGTAAGGATAAAAAGGATAAAAACAGAGGGTTGAGCAGCTGGTAATGTTAAACTTTTTTTTTTTTTTGGTGAAGCAAGGTGGGTCCCGATAGAGTGTCATTTTAAAAGTGGATCTCAGCGCTAAAAAGTTTGGCAACCACTGAGTTAGGACTTTAAAGGCAGCCATCAGTTAAAGCCCACTTCCTGGGGGCAGTGTTTTCCTTGAGCTCTGTGCAAAAGTACAGTACTGTATCAGCAGCAGCAGCAGCAGCATTTCAGTGGCAGGATGATTATCTTTTCTCTCACACAAAACAGTGATCTTGAAACTGATGCATGTGACAGTGACTCAAATCTGGTGTCTGTGGTGGAAAATGTGTTTGCATCATGACTGGAAAAAATGATCTGCGAAGGGGCTTGCCTCATCATTCTACCTTCTTTCCTGCCATTCCACCACGACAGCAGTTCCTTCTGCATTCTCTGGATGGCAGGGTACCCAAGAATGGGCATGGAGGGAATCTAGTATGGCGGAAACCTTGCTGTCTCAGTATCCGGCTCACTCAAACAACATCAGAGAGGTAGCCCTACCTCCTGGAGACACATAATGGCTTTAACCTCCTCTTTGGAAGGAGCGGATGGAAAGGGGGAGTTTCGAAGGAACTTTCTGCAGCCTCAGGGCCAAATCCTATCCAATTTTCCAGCCCTGATGTACAGACCCAATGGGGTATATGCTGTATTCTGTGGTGGAGGGGGAGTCAGGGAGGTAAAGGAATGTATGTTTGCTTACCTAGGGGCTGCATTGCATCTCCATCAGCATTAGAAATTTGTATAGGATTGGGAGTCACCTGCTCTTGGTTTGGGCTGAAGCTCAGCCTCTAACTACCAAATCCAGGTCATTTTCCATTGCAGAGATGTGGGGAAAAATTGTTATTACAGTGGAGATTGTGCTGCACTTTTTGCACTTGCCTTTAAAATGGGATTTATTTTGACTGAGAAGGAAGATCACTTCCTTCTTCCACTCATGTACTTTTGGGTGGTTTCCAATCAACTGAAAGTGAAAGTTTGAAGTAACTCCCATTTCCTCCAAAGAAATACAGTAACCCCACTGAAGAAGGAAGTTGTATTTTCACTATGACATTAGGCACTCGTGCCTCCTGTTTGTCCATTTAAGGGAACAATCACATTTCCTCCCATAGCTGTGGCAGTCAGCAGTGACACAAACTGAAGGAAGACTTATAAGATTATCAGGCCTTCAGCACGAACTGTTGGTTGCTGTAGTTTTCTCAAGTAGATGCCTGGCAATTAATGGGAAAAGTCCCCCATTCCCATCAATCTATTAAGGAACATCACACTTCCATTTTTTTAAAAAGTATATAACTATTTTATTTAAGTGTATACCTCAAAAATGTGTGAATGCAACAAAGATGGGTTTACACACATGTGCATTGTGCAAGGAACCAGAATTCACTGTAACCAGAATTCACTGTTATTTGTTTTATGGCAAACCTGAGTTAGCTGCTGTGAAAAGTGTGAAATAGCCTAAATTTATGCTGCTGTTAAATTACTCTTGGATATTGAACAGATTTTTAAGAAAATGTAGTAGATAGGCAGGAGAAGGGGGAAAATAATTCAGATGGAATATTCTTCACCTTTGGTTTGCTAAATTAAAAATCTGAAAATGCCTGAGTCACATTACCCTGCTAACTGGGTAAGAGGCACTTTTTCAAGTGGTGTCCTCTTATATTTAGCAGGGGGAGAGCAATTGTCCCTTTTCACCCCAGCACAGTGTCTTTCTTGTGGCTGTTGCTGGTGGTGTTCTCCATTCCTTTAGATTGTGAGCCCTTTTGGGACAGGGAGCCTGTACTTTATTTGCCTGTACTTTGTGAACTTTATGTTGAAAAGCGGTATATAAATACTAGTGATTGATTGATTGATTACGGTTGCCTTCAACTGTCTTGAGACAGCCAATTGACTTGAAATACATAGATACATAGATCAGTGCTTGTGTCTTTGCAGAACACTGATAGGATTCGGTACATTTCAGTACAGTACAGTTCAGAGGTACAGAGTGGGGCAGGTGCATTCAAGACTATGAAAATAAATTTCTTCTAGATATGTATTTTAAATGTTTTTATTTTATTTTTATGCTGATTTTGTTTCTCAAGTGGGCCATGTCAGGATGATTTTTTGAATTTGGGAAGCTCCTCCTTTTGGGTAGGCAGGTCAGGTGACAAATATTTCCAAGGAGAAAAAAATGCAGAAAGTGGTGTTACGTGTTTTTACAAAAACAAAAAAACCCACCTATACTTATTAGTCTGCATTACTTATATTGGATATAAATAGATGCCAGACCATAATATATTCTGATCATAATATAGTGTCCGTTAATATCAATGCAAGAATTAAGAAGTACAAGACTATTGTATATACTCACGTATAAGTCGATCTCACAGATAAGTTGAGGGCAGGTTTTGAGCCAAAAATCATAGAATTTTCTATGGCCCACAGATAAGTCAGGGGGGACTTAGGGGGGTATCTGACTTTAATTTTGTCTAATTTTACACTCCCTTAACAGAGCACCATGCAAAGCACTTGTGCCAGCCCAGCTCCATAAAGTGCATTTTTGTCACCGCATACAAGAGAAAGCTGGCTCACAGAGGCACACTTTCTTCTGCATGCTAACGACCGGGCCTGGCAGCACAAAGGGAAGGTCAGCTGAACAGCAGGGAAGGCAGGGATGGGCAAGCCAGTGGGCGGCCGGCCCAGGGAAGAGAGTGGAGACAGGATCCAGCACTTGGACATGATCCTAATCTCCATCCCTGTTGGCCTCAATCTGCCGCTCAGAGTTGTGCCAGTGATTTCACTGATACAGCTCTGAGTAGCTTCATTCAGGCCGTTGCGCATTACCTGGGCAATGGGGAATTATTCCTCTTGCCCTGGGTTGCACCACAGCTGGTCCACAGCCGGTTTTCAAACACTTCTACATGTTACTAATCAAAAGTGCAGCTCCTTCTGTCTTTGTCTGTGCTGATGCCGCATAAACGTTACCATGGGTATGTTTCTCATTTTAGTAACATGCTCTTTGTAAAAATGTAATCTTGTTTTGTTTCGATAGTCCAGCAAACTGTCACTTATTAGAATTATTTACCCCTTGATCATTCGTTGTCATACATTTAATTTTGTCAGAGCCCAATCCTAGATTTACTGTGCAGTGCCATTGTTAAATGGGTGGATTGGATCTGGGAAGGGAGCGGGTTTGGTGGCAGTGGTGGCCAACAAATTCTAACCCCCTCTCAGACCTGTTCCAGCGTTGTAAGTCCATGTAGGTCTGCATAAGCTATTTAGCTAGCACAGGTCTGAGTACATCCTCAATGCCACAGAGGCTTACCTTGGCTTAGCCTGTTACCTGAAGGCAATCTTCCCCTGTTACCCGGAGGAGACCTCTGCAGCTGCCCCTCCACTGTAGGATGAAGCGGTAGCCTTTTGGCATGGCTTCCTCAGCAACGGAAGAATGTATAGGATTGGGCCATCAATATTATCTTATTTTAATAGCCTCTATAATTGATGCATCAAAACAAATACCAATAATATTACGGGGACATGTTATTAATCTTGTGGATTGCCACGTGTTGTTCCTTCAGCTTGTGAAGTCATTTTCTGCCTTGGTGGGTTTTTAAGCATTTCTTATTACTATTGTGCCACATCAGTCATTTGTACCACAACCACAGCATTCAGGATTTGAGGCTGCAAACAAGTTTGTTGTGCTTATGTATGGATGTAATTATTTCTCAATTAAATTTGCATTCCACTTTTCTTCCCAGGACCTCAGAGACGTATATAAGGTTCTCCACCCCACCCCACACATTTATCCTTGCGATAAGTCCATGCGGTGGGTTAAACTGAGAGATTATCACTGGCCCACAGTCACCTGATAAACTTTTTGGTTTCATGGAGATTTGAACCCAGTTTAAATGTTGTGTCTTGACTATTCATTGCTTTCATGGCTTACAGCTGAAGGCATAAAGACATGAATCAACTATACTGAAAAGCTTTGTGTCTGAGGTTTTATGCTTTGTTTTTAAGCCCCATCATATCTTGTATCCTTCATCAGCAGTCATTCCAAACATGCCTGTTTGTTACAATGTTCAAGAAAATGCAGTCTCAGGCAGATGCTGTGCTGTGATAGAGATGCTCTGATTGGCTAGGAACAACGAAACTGCTGTTACTTCACCACTTTCTAGCTTTGTCCAGCCCAGTTAATTTGCTGTATCTTTATTTAAATTGGGAGTGGCCAACTGGCAGCTAATAGACTGAATGAAGCCTCTTGACAGGCCTGCTGAATTTTAATAAAGATGTGGTAAAAACTTTGCTTACAGTTTTAGTTGTGAAGCGAAGATAATTTTTTCCAAGTTTCAAGAAAATGAGAACCCCACAGATTCATATTGGGTCTATATTGGATTATTCATACATGCTGCAGTTATCAAGTAACAAAAATTCATTTGTGAATTAGACTTTAGGTCTGTGATAAATGTGTGCTTGCTGGAATGTCATAATTATTGGCTGGTACTTTGTAACTGTCTGTTCCTGCCCACTTCCAAAATGACTGAAGGTTTCTCAGAGCACCTTGATGATTTTTGAAAAAAAAAGAAAGAAAAGAAAGTATGTCATTTATCATTGCAAGTTCTTTACAAAAGTCCTGGGGCTTTAGCTTTCATGAATAGCAACTATGTTTAGAAGTGCAGCTATGTTTCATAAGTGTTTATGCCCTTTTCTTTGTACACTTTTCAGAGTCTGAAAACTTCATGATCCTAAAAGTCCTCTTTGCTAAGTCTGAAAAGCTAAGTCTGTCCTAAAAATGTGGTTCTTCATTTTGGGATACAGCTGTGATTTTCTGAGTGACTTGGTACTAATCAAGACAATTGTCAACTGAGATGAGGAGAAAGAGAGGGGAAAAAGTTAAAATGGCATATTTGTTGATGGAGAAATGTGCAAGCTGTTGATGCACGCAGAATTCCTTGTCTGTCAGGCACGTACACACTTTGGATAGCAAGCAGTACTAAATGAACTGCCTTTAGAACAAAATCTGCCTTTCGGCCTAATCCTGTTCAGCCAGAACACACTTTCTGGTGGCAAAGTATGCTTAGCAGTTACAAAGTGTTACCCATCATTCTGCACAGCAGGGCTGCTGCCACAGATCAGGAGCAGCAGTATGCCGGCAACCTCTTGAGTATCTCTAGTGCTAGGAGAAACAGCAAGGGGAGGAAAGGGGTGGAGGCTGGGTTGGAGAGGGTGGTGTCAAAGGCAGGAAGGGGGTTGTTGTCAATGGCAGAGGTCCTGCCATTATCCCATTATCCCATCCCCTTTTCTCAGCCTCAAACTATCTACATGAGTCTACTCGCCAGTAAAGTAGCTGGTGCAAATCCAAGTAGAACATTGGGCAGTAGAGGCCTGCCCTGTGGCAAGGACCAAATGTTCCCTTAGCCTAAGGAGGCTCTAGGACCTGAAACTCCCCCACCAGATGCAGTGCACACCCCATCGGCATGGCTGCATCAGCAGGGGGAAACCTAGGTTGGATTGGGCTTTCCCAGTGTTTCATTAAGAAATGGTCTTCAATTTCAACACTTCAGTTTTGTGTTCCACACTCCATCCTTTTAATGAGCAACAATACACATCTTATAATGGACAGGGGGAGTGCGTCCCTGTTAGTCCTGCTGGAACTCTCGGCAGCTTTCGACACAATTGACCATGGTGTCCTTTTGGGTCGGCTGGCCGAGTTGGGGCTTGGAGGCACTGTTCTACAGTGGTTCCACTCCTTCCTGGCTGACAGATCCCAGAAGGTGGTGGTGGGGGATGCTTGTTTGACACCTCAACCTCTTAAGTTTGGGGTGCCGCAAGGGTCCATCCCCATGTTATTTAACATCTACATGAAGCTGCTGGGAGAGGTCATCTGGGGGTTTGGGGTGGGGTGCCATCAATGTGCTGATGACACCCAACTATATCTCTCCTTTCCCCCTGATTCTGAGGAGGCAGTTGAGGTCCTAGATCATTTTCTGGAGGCAGTTGGGGGCTGGATGTGGGTGAACAAGCTGAAATTAAATCTGGATAAGACAGAGGTGCTCCTGGTCCAGAAATCCACAGCTCGGGTATTGGACTATCGCCCTGCTCTGAATGGGGTTGCACTCCCTCTGAAGCAGCAGGTTCACAGCTTGGGGGTTCTCCTGGATCCACAGCTACACCTGGAGTCCCAGGTGGCGGCGATGGCCAGGGGAGCCTTTGCTCAGCTTCGGCTGATTCGGCTGATCTGTGACCATACCTGAGCTGCGTGGACCTGGCCACAGTAACCCACGCCCTAGTGACATCAAGATTAGATTACTGCAATGCGCTCTACGTGGGGCTGCCTTTGAAGACGGTCTGGAAATTACTACTAGTGCAGAACGCGGCTGCTTGTGTGGTTGCTGGGACACATCGGTTCGACTCTGTCGAGCCGTTGCTTCGGCGACTACACCGGCTGCCGGTTCCTTTCTGGGCCCAATTCAAAGTGCTACTTTTGACCTTTAAAGCCCTTTATGGCTCGGGTCCAGGGTATTTGAGGGACCACCTCCTTCCATATAATTCTACCCCTACTCTGAGGTCATCTGGGGGGGGGCCTTCTGACTGTGCCGCTACCAGGAGAGGTGAGGGGGATGGCGGCCAGGAATAGGGCCTTCTCGGTGGTGGCCCCCCGACTCTGGAATACCTTCCCCTTAGAATTAAGAACTGTTCCCTCTTCGGCAATATTTCGATGGGGGCTGAAGACCTTCTTATTTCAACAAGCTTTTCATTGTTGATAGGCTGGCTGGTTTTTTACATTCCCTTTTATATTTTAGGATCCATGGGGCTTGCTGTTTTTGATTTTAATTTTTTTTATATTGTTCTTATTGTTTTTAATTGTTAAACACTGTGATTTTATTGTATTTTTTAATGCTGTAAGCCACCTTGGGTGCCCATCAGGCAGAAAGGCGGGATATAAATGAAATAACTAACTAAATAAATAAATAAATTTACTGTGTGCACAATCCAGCCAAGGTTGGGCACATTTAAGTCCCATGGATTTAATTAGGAAGTACAGGCGTCCCCTGGTATCTACAGGGGATACATCCCTCCCCCATGGATACCAGAAACCATGTATAAGGGGAGACCCTATTTCCAAGCCCTCCCCATGCCCCATTACCTTTGTTTATGTGGATTACATTCCCCAAGTGATAAGGTAGCTTATAGCCAGATGAGCAGGCATGCACCCTATAGTCTAGAAGGGAGACTAAAAGTGAATGTTTGCTTCCTGTTTGCTTTTAGCCTCCCTTCTAGGCTGCAGGCTGCTTGCCTGCTTGTCTGGCTATAAGCTTTTTGCTTATAGTGACTGTTCAAGCAAGACACCTTATCACTTTGGGGGAATATAATCCACATAAACAAAAGTAATAGGGTGTGGGAAAACACAGGTAACCAGTTCTTTGAATATTGGGGAGTGTCTGTATACGCATGGGCTTAACTGCTCTCTCATTCTGGATGGTGAAAACCAGAAGGGATTGTGAAGAACTCAAGAGGGAACTCTCCTAACTTGGGGAATGGGCAGTGAAATGGCAGATATGTTTCAGTGCAGATAAGAGTAAAGTGGTTCACATTGGGACAAAAAACCCACAAAACTTCACTTATAGGGTAATGGGTTTTGAACTGTCTGTGACAGAACAGGAGAGAAATCTTGGGGTACTGGTGGACAGCTCAATGAAAGTGTCAACCCAGCGTGCAGCAGTGGTGAAGGCCAATTCCATGCTTGGGGTAATTAAAAAGGGATGAGAAAAAACAGCCAATATTATTATGCCATTGTACAAATTGATGATAAGGTCGCCACATCTCAGAAAGGTTATAGTGGAACTAGAGAAGGTGCAGAAGAGAGTGTCCAAAGTGATTACTGGGCTGGGGCAGTAATTTCCTCTTATGAGGAAAGGCTTCCCCTTATGAGGAATAAGGCTTCCCCTAATTTCCCCTTATGAGGAAAGGCTGCAGTGTTTGGTGCTTTTCAGTCTAGGAAAAAAGGCATGGGATAGATAGAGGGATTTACTTTTCCCTCTCTCACGACAGGACCAGGGGACATCCATTAAATTGTGTGTTGGGAGAGTTTGCCTGAGATGTTTACCTCAAAATGCCAGATGCAGGGGAGTGGCAGTAAGATACAAGCATCTGATTGTCTTGTGTGCTCCCTGAGGCATCTGGTGGGCCACTGTGAGATATAGGAAGCTGGACCACATGGGCCTTTGGCCTGATCTAGGGGGCTGTTCCTATGTTCATTGAGATCAGTGGAACTTAAAAGGGCCATAGTTCCTTTCATTGTGATAGTTTCTTTCCATTCATCAAACCTCAAGACTCACTTCCTCCCTTCGAAATACTTTGCAAGTACTGTACTTTGTGAAGTGTCCTTTCTCAGCTAGAACTGTTATATTAGGGCTTGGTACTCAATTGAATGTTTGTAATTTAAAATGCCTCTTTCTTTGACACCCTTCCAGTTTTTCCTTGTGTCAAACTCCTCATAAAATATATGGTATATAATATACTCTCACACACCTTGTAAATCCTTCACATATCTCTTACTTCCATCCGTTCTCACCTCAAACCTGCCTGTTCACTGTTGACTGCATGCAGGAAAATGCAGTTTCAGACAGATGGTGTCGTCTGATAGAGATGCTCCGATTGACGAGGAACAACGAAACTACTCTTTCTTCTTTCTTACCTCACAACTCTTTAGCTTCATTCCAACCCACTTAATTTGCTGCAACTTTTATCTAAATCAGGGCTGGTGGACTGAATCAGTCCCCTGAAGTGCTTCTTTCTCTGGCCCCTGCCAGGTCTATTGAATTTTAATGAAGATGTTGTAAAAGGTCTGCCTGCAGTTTCAGTTGTGAGGCCAAGATAGGATCCCCCCTGACGAGTTTCGAAAAACAGAACTGCACACTTCACTGTTTCATCCTGCAGTGACTGGTGAGGTAATTCTTTAGTAGAAATCATCAGCTGCCATTGTAAGGCAAGTGTGTGCATGTGAATATGAGACATACTCCTCTCCTTTCCAGAAATCAACAAGAGACAGCAAGGGATGTCCTATTCTGTGCTGGGGGGGATCCCCAATGGCTAGCAGTGAGAACAGTTGGCTAATTGGCAGCTATATTATTATTGTTATGAGCTGGTGTTACAAAGCAGCGAGAGATTGAATTGTGAATCGGGACTTCTCCAGTTGTCTTACCTTCACCATGAACTCTCACGAGGTCATGAGCAACAATAGCCTCAGCTCCCCAGCTGCCAAATACAGAGATAATATATAATAACTTAATTTATATATAAAAATAAATAACTTACAGGATTGGTGTAAGGACATCAAGCTAATACACACTCAGAAAGCGCTACTTGTATCCTCAGTACTATTACTTGGAACTGTTTGGATGTGCAAAGCCCGGCTCATGTAGTAACTCGATGTCCTCACAACAACCCTGTAAGATAGGTAATTACCCCCTATATTGCAGCTGGGGAAACTGGACTATGACGGGGAGTAGCTGGTCCAAGGCCCATACCGTGAGAAGTCATGCCGGAGGCAAGGTATAGATTGGGAACTCTTGATTCTTAGCCACTATGCAATACAGTGGGCCTTCTTTATCCATAGGGTCAGCATCCAAGGATTTATTTAAGTATTTAAATAAAAGGATTTATTTATAATAAAGTTTAAAAGGATAAGTATTTTTATACCACCTTTCTCAAGAATTTTCAAGACACAAGGCAGTTTACATTGGCAGACCTTTTATTAATCCCTTTTTTCAAATGGGTTTTTTACAACTATTGTTCTGTATGCAATTCATAGAGCCCTCCATTTCTTCAAAAAATTTCCCTTTCAATATGTGGTCGTCATCCTGGCTGCATTCTTACACCTTCTGAGCCTTCACAGGCAGTTGCAGATCACACCTTGGCCAGTACTCAAGGTTTTATCTATCTCTTGTCAGCTGACTTCTCCACATTCTACCCCCTCACATTCCACTGTGAGCTCTGTCAGTGACTTCTGGTCTCCCACCCAAGGCTGATCCTGCTTATCATCTTTAGGCAGGGCAACAGCTAAACCTCCAGAACACAGTTTCTGTCGCTCCCATGGCTGGAGGGCTTACCTCCTAGGTACAACTGGAAGTGGCTTCCTGTTGTGTCCAGGAGGTGCTCTGTCCTGTTGTGTCTGGGAGCAGGCCAGAAGGCCGGGCGCAATTTCCAGATGGCCTGGCATGGCCCCCAAAAAATTATTGCAGTGCACATTGGGCCTGCCTGCAGATTTACAGCACAATCCTAAATTGCACTAGAATGCCGAGGCCTGTGGTCCTGTGCCATATCCAGCGTACCTTAAGCACACTGGGGAGCCTCCCTGGGGCAAGGGTATGTTCACTCCCTTGCCCCAGGGAAGGCTCCAGCCTCCCCATAGGGTTCCTTGGATCTGCGCCTGCTAAATCTATATCTATATATATAAAGAAGAGCGTATGTATGTATGTGTGTGTGTATGTATGTATGTTCCACATAGGCTCCGCAACGCCTGGACCGACTCACGCCAAACTCGGCACGCGGGTGCCTTGGCCCCCCGAGACCGTCGCTGCGGGCGTTTGGAACGGCTTGCGCCCCGATGGGTGCAGGTAGAAGCAAATTTGTAGTTCTCTATGGGTGGCTATGGGCTGAGCCACTGCATTCCGAGGCTCTGATGATGTCATGATGACATGCAAAGTATATGCAAACGACACGCGGAATCTTCAGGCAGCAACTGAACTCTTCACAGTTGAAGACAAACAGCTGCAAATAGGTTTCCCTATACAGGGAAACCTATACAGGGCCATCTGTATGGCTGGTGAGTCTGGTGAGATGAGGGGAGAGGACTCCCGCTGCAAATAGGTTTCCCACAGAGAAACCTATACAGGGCCATCTGAAGTGGCGTTGCACCCATTTCCAAATGTGTTGTGTGGCTGGTGAGTCTGGTGAGATGGGGGGACAGGACTCCTGCGTGACAATGTTCAATAACCACTAAGATCTACAAATAACACTGGGGGATCAGGGATGGCACACATACCCATCCGGGCAACGCCGGGTAAATTTAAAACAACAAAAAACCCTTCCAAGGGTGGGTTTGCACAGCCAGGCAACAAACACTGGGGGTGTGTGTGTCAAGGATGGGACAAATAAACACCCGGGCAATGCCGGGTACATAAAAAAAATAATAACCCCCAGGGGTGGGGTTGCACGTCTAATCCGTACTTTCCAGGGTTACCCAACAAACACTGGCAATAAACACTAGGAAGAAACACGGGGGGGGGGGTACGGATGGGAGAAATAAACACCCAGTCACCACCGGGTAATTTTTTACAAAAAAAAAACACACACGCGGGTGGCCAAAAACCACTGGGGGGGGGTCAGGGATGGGACATATAAACACCCGGGCGAAGCCGGGTACATAAAAGCTAGTCTATATATATAAAAGAGAACATGTGTTTGTACCTATGTTTGTCTGTGGGTGTGTACATATGTTCCGCATAGGCTCCGCAACGCCTGGACCGATTGACACGAAACTTGGCACGCATAAACCTTGCGGCCTGGCGACAAACGCTGCGGGGGTCAGACCCCCCTAGGACCCCTGGGGGTAGGGGTGCGGGGGGGTTTGAAACGTAAACATGATTGCAAACGGTCGACATCAGTGTCGAATCTGTCATTTCTGGGGTTGCCAAGACTAGTGGTGACGCCCCCGACGCTGTTTGACTCCGGGTTCGCCCCCCCCTTGGTGTGTGGGGGGGAAGAAGGGATGCAAAACAAACCGTCCACCATGCCCTCCTGGAACGCCTGGCGCGATTGACGTCAAACTTGGCAGGCGTGTGCCTTGCGGTCTGGTGATGAATACTGTGGGGGTTGGGCCCCTCTAGCGCCCCCGGGGGGGCCCCACGTGAAATTGGTCTGAAACGGCCGAAATCAACGTCGGATCCATACTTTCCAGGGTCCCTGAGATGATTGGCGACACTCCCAACATCGTTGGAGTCTGGATTTGGCCCCCCCTTGACATGGGGGGCGAGAAGGGGTGCGAAACCAAACCTGCACCATGCCCCGCTGGAACGCCTGGACCGATTGGCACCAAACTCGGCATGTGGATGCCTGGCGGCCTGCTGACAAACACTGTGGGGGTGGGGGCCCCTAGTGGCCCCAGGGGTGGGGGGGTCCGTGAGGGGCCCCATGTGAAAATGGTCGAAAACAGCCGAAATCGGTGTTGCATCTGTCGTTTCCGGGGCCGCTGAGACAAGCACTGATGGTCCCGATGCTGTTGGAGTCCGGGTTCACCCCCCTTCGGTGTGGGGGGCGAGAAGGGGTCCGAAACAGAACGTCCACCATGCTGCACTGGAACGCCTGGACTGATTGGCACCAAATGCGGCATGCACATGTCTGGCGGACTGGTGACAAACACTGCAGGGGTCAGGTCCCCCTAGCGCCCCCGGGGGTGGGGGTACATGGGGGGCCCACATGAAAATGGTCACCTGCAGCGATTTACACCAAACTCAGTGCGCATATGCTTTATGGTCTGGCGACAAACACTGCAGGGGTCAGACCCCCCTAACGTCCCCGGGGGTGGGTGTATGCGGGGGGCTCCATGTGAAAATGGTCAAAAACGGCTGAAATTGGTGTCAAATCCGTAGTTTCCGGAGTCACCGAGATGAATAGCGATGCTCCCGATGCCGTTTGTGTCCATGTTTGGACTTGGGATAATTTGTTACCCGGGCAACGCCGGGTCAAACAGCTAGTAGCAGATAAATAGCAGGTGCAGAGGTGAGGCAGTCACGCAGCCTGGGGCCGGAGCCTTGGATGTGGCCTACCGGCCGCTTACCAACCCCAACCCCAACCCCCTCCCCGGACTACCACACTCACCAGCCCTCCCACCCCGTCCAGATTCTCTTTCCCATTTTGGATTTTCTTCTGAATACTGTGTTTAATTTACCTGTTGCTTTTTCTTAGTGCTGTCCTCTTTTTTCTGGTTCTGAAACCTGATCACTTGTGATTGTGGAAAGGGCTGGGCTGAGCTGGGCCAGAAGGTGGGTGGTAGCAATGATACAGGTGGTCATTCTGTATGGAATATTTCCAGTCCCCAGGTTGCTATCTGGAGATCCTATGATATATTAAGTTTATAGATTCCATATTTACTTGGAATCTATTTTCGATTGTTTGTTTCTTCTCTGTTTCTTGAGTTGTCATTATGCATAGTTATTGAAAAACCTTAATAAATGAAACATTAATTTTAAGAAAGAAAGAATTTGGCCCATCCTTGATCTGGATTGTAACCCTTTTCTGAAGCTGCTTATAAAATTCAAGACGGAAAAAAACTTTCAGTTGTATTGGACTCTTTCTAAATGCCTCAGTAATACCTTTGTGGAAACTTTAAAACCGCAAAGGTCAGTCCTCCTCCAGAAAAGACCACAGTGCAAATATGTTGTGGTCTAAGCTTTGGGCTAAAGCACAAGTCACATACATATAAGCAACCTCCTTTGGCAGAGACAAGAGCCAGTGCCTTTTATGAATGTAATTTAATCAATGAACTGGATTTAAACCATAGGTCTTTATTGAGTTTAAACAAATGCAGACTTTCTCATGGCAAACAAATCCCTCAAAGGTTTCATAACTGTGGGATTTGGGGATTTAGTGGTTGGTTAGCTTTGCAAATAGGTCAGCAAAAACATCTAGATTTGGTTAAAAGTTAAATAGGTGAGGTAAAATAATATAAAATCTTTCAAAGTTGATTTTGATACAGCTCTCTTTAGAATACTTTCCATTTTATATCATATGTGAGGGGAGTAGCCTGGACTTGTTTTTATCCTTGCACCTCCCTGTGCATCATGGAAGCAAAATAAATTATGCAAAATGAGGAGAATCATGCAACTTCTAACCCCTTCCAACAGGGCAGAGAGGCAGCTTTTACAGTGATGTCCTATTTAACAGGGGAATAAAAACTATCCCTCTTTACCCTAGCACGTTGTCATATCCAATGGCATGTCTCTTGCATCATTTTTAGATTATGAATCCTTTGGGAACAAGGAACCATTTATTGATTTACAGTATTTTGCAATGCAAACCACTCTGTGAATTACGTTGGTTGAAAAGTGAGATATAAATATTCTTCATAACTTTGCATCATTTGTTCAGGTCATGGAATCCAGTTACCTAATGAAGAATGTTCATTTTCTCTTCTGTTTCTTTGCATTGAATATGCACAGCATCAGCAGTTGTCCTCTCACACCTGCAGGGCCAGTTTCAGAAGCTGGCCAGATTGAGCGCTGCCTGTGGGCCCACTGGCTGTCTTCTTGGGCACCAATAACATGAAGGAGAACTTGCCTCCATATCTTGCTCAGTTTCTGGGCAGCAGATAGGGAAGTGTTCATTGTGCCATCACTAGCATTCACCGTGACTGCTGCTTCCCTCTCTCATCGCTTACTAAGTGTCACCATGGCTTACTAGGGTTGGAGGGGAGAAGCAGTAGCTACAATGTGCTTCACACAGACTCCATTTTAAAAGTCCAGGATGCTCTGTCCCTGATGCATTTCAAGATGGTGCCTGCATGAAGGACCGTGGCAGCAAGTGATGCTTACTGGACAATGGGAAGTAGAAACAGAAGTTGTTATTTCTTCTCAGAAGTGGTGGCGCGAGCCAAGGCAGTAGTGCATGCCTTCCAGCTGGGAAGACGGGGGTGTGTGAGGAGGCCCCTGCCATTACTGCCAGGGCTAAATTGCCCCAGCAGTGGCAGCAGAAGTCGAGGCAGCAACATGTGTCTACCAAGCTGGGGAGGCAGAGGGGCACGTGCAGGAGCTCATGTTTCTTAGAGGTGCAAGACAGCAATATAATAGTGGGGGCATGCTATCGTCTTCCAAATCAAAAACTCGAAGGGGACCTCAAAATGAGGAAACAAACCAGGGGTGTCACCAGGAGGGACATGGGGGACTTCAATTATTCTCATATCAACTGGGTCAATTGGTCAAGAAAAAAAGACTGGATTCCTTGACATGCTGAATGACTGTGCCTTAAGAGCAGCTAGTCATGGAGCCCATCAGAGGACAGGTGACTCTGGATTTAATATTGTGTGGTATTCGGGCCCTGGTTAGGGATGTCAGTGTTACTGAGCCATTGAGGAACAGTGACCATGCTGCCATCTGTTTCGCCATGCATGTCCAGGGAACAAACAAAGTTTGTGGATTAGATGACACAACACTTTTCTGGGTGGTGAAAACCAGAAGGGATTCTGAAGAGCTCCAGAAGGACCTCTCCAAATTGGGGGAATGGGCAGCAAAATGGCAGATGCATTTCAATGTAGAGAAGTGTAAAGTGATGCACAGTGGGGCAAAAAATCAAAACTTCACCTATAGGCTAATGGGTCCGAGCTGTCTGTGACAGCTCAGGAGAGAGATCTTGGGGTGCTGGTGGACAACTCAATGTCGACCCAGTGTGCGGCTGCAATTAAGAAGGCCAATTCCATGCTTGGGGTGCTGGTGGGCAACTCAGTGTCGACCCAGTGTGCGGCAGCAATTAAGAAGGCCAATTCCATGCTTGGGGTAATTAAAAAAGGGGTTGAGAATAAAACAGCCAAATTATTATACCATTGTACAAATCGATGGTAAGGCCACATCTAGAGTATTGCATACAGTTCTGGTCACCACATCTCAAAAAGGACATAGTGGAGCTGGAAAAGGTGCAGAAGAGAGCGACGAAAATGATTAAATTATTTCTCCCTTATGAAGAAAGACTGCAGCGTTTGGGGTTCTTCAGTCTGGAAAAAAGGTGCCAGGGGGACATACATGATTGGGATATATAAAATTATGCACGAAAGAGATAGAGTCAGTAGAGGGATGTTCTTTTCCCTCTCTCACAATACCAGAACCAGGGGGCATCCACTGAAATTGAGTGTTGGGAGAGTTAAAACAGATAAAAGGAAATACTTTTTTACCCACCGGGTAATTAAGCTATGGTATTCCTTACTACAGAGGTGGTGATGACATCTGGCCTAGATGCCTTTAAAAGGAGACTGGATGGATTTCTGGAGGAAAAGTCCATCGTGGGCTATAGGCCATGATGGGTTGGGCAACCTCCTTACATTAATAGTAGGCTACTTCAGAATGCCAGGTGCAAGGGAGTGGCAACAGGATGCAAGCATCTTGTTGTCTACTGAACTCCCTTAGGCACCTGGTGGGCCACTGTGAGATATAAGAAGCTGGACTAGATGGGCCTTTGGTCTTATCAAAGGATAACATCTTCTTATGTTCTTAATGCCAAACAAATCTGAGACAAAAAACCTTGACTTCTGAAGGGAAGTAAGTTTGCATATTTTGCTTTCTGGCTAACCTGCCTATGTGCTTTGGAAAGGAATAGAAGGAAATCCAGCACCTCTGCTTCTCCCTTAAGCCATAAAGAGCACAATTGCCTAGACAACGCAAACAGGAAGTAAGAGGTGGGAGTGTGAAAGATTTTGTGTGTGCCAATAAGCTTCTGGGTTGCCTTGTGACCCATTTTAAATATATTTATTTAGATTCATGGATCACTTTGCAGATGACATTTCCATGTCTCGTTTAGCTGCAACTCTTTGATCTAGTTGACTATGATTCTTTTATATGCAGCAAAGGGAGGTGCAGAAATGCAGTTGAAAGCCATACGATGAGTCCATGGCTGGCCTCAGAATTGAAACCTGGCCTCCTAAATTCAACTACCTTAACTGCTGCACCGCCCTGACTCTCTGGGATTCAGCAGTAGACGAGACAGTGGTATCTCATGTGCTGACATCAAGGGCCCAATCCCATGCTGATCACTTGCCCTGCAGTATGGCACTGCCGAAATGGCTGCATCCTGGGGCCGGAGAAGCAGCTGAAAGTCTTCTCAGGATAAGGGAACCAGTGGCGTTTCTACAGGGATGGCAAAGCTCTAAGTTTTGCAAGAAGCCTTACCTTGCAGTGGAGATTACTCCTCTCCTGCATGGTTTTAGCCAATCTTGGCGTTGCTTACTGGCTACAGGGTCATTCCATGTCAATTCAACCACACTGGTACACCCATGAACTCCGATTTTGATGAAACCTGGTGTATTCAACAAACATATGGTATCAAATAATCCCCTAATTTTTT
>JAJKFI010000024.1:9459473-9482889 GCA_029204185.1 Lerista edwardsae
GTGTACAAACCCCATTTTTGTGGTTGAATTGACATGGAATGACCCTACAGCAGCAAGGGAGAGGAGGGATTTACATGACAGGGTAAGGCTTCTTGCAAAACTTAGAGCTTTGCCATCCCTGTAGAAACGCCTCTGAAGGGAACATCAGCTCCCTTACCCCTTGAAATGCCCCCACACGCCCTAAGGGGCCAATTGGATCTGCGCAACCGCAAGCAGAACCAAGGAGACCTGTATTATGCTCTGAGTTTTGGGAGAGGGTATAGCCTCTGCCTCCTGTCCTGCCCACCCCTTGCTTGGTGTCGCCCCCTCCCCGCTTCCCCTGCCCAGAAACGCCCCAGCGGGTGGGAAAGCGGCGGAACGCAGCGTGACGCAACAAGCGGACTGCCGATCAAACGTAAGTCCCGCCCAGGCTATCGGCTGGATAGCACTACTGCCAGAAACGCTTTCCTGACACTTGCCATTGGGTGCATGTGCTGCTCTGGACCTCCAAGTTGAGGCCCACTACCAAGTAGCATGCACCTTCCCGCTGATGCTTCTCTCCTCCCAACCATCACTACTCAGGTGAAGAAAGATTGAGCTGTCTGTCCAAAGTCTTCTCAATGTTGAGTGGTCAAATATATGTGGAATTAGGCAGTCAGTATTCCAAGAACTGTACCTCTATGTAGGTTTGATCTCTGCTGTCCTACAACATGTTGGAGAACAAGGTAAGACAGTAGAGATCAAACCTACATAGAGGTAGAATTCTATACCTGTAAGTTCTATACCTGTTACGTTATACCTGTTGTATAACATAAGAGGGTGACCTATTTTGAAGGGGCAACGTAATGGCATAGGGTATGCCATTTGCTTTGCTTTAAAACAGCGGTATGTGTTACTAAGAAATAATGCAAATTGACTTATTTTCCATGCATTACACCATTTGGCACCTAATCTTTAACAAGGGCCAAGCTGACATGCCCTAGTTTTGTCATTATACTATCATGCATCGCAGTTAACAAACATATTACACTGTTTAACAAATCTAGGACAAAAGCGTTTGATTAAGCAGGAAGAGAGCATGTATAGCGCTAAAAGGAGGTTTTAAAATCTGATTTACTCACCACTTAGGCACAATCCTATCCAGCGCTGGATTGGCAAGGCTGGCCGGCCAGTGCCAAATCCAACACTGGGTTGGGGAGGCTGGAGCCTCCCCGCAGCAAGAGACCGTTCGTTCCCTTACCATAGTTCCCTATGCGCTCCTTGGATCTGCGCCTGCCCTCATCCCGCCCACAATCTCCCTCTTCCCTACCAATCCCAGTCCCAGAGCGGGACGGAGCCTCCCTCACACTGACCGGCTTCGGTTGGCGCAAGGGTGGCTCCCCATCGGTGCTCTCAAGCCCATGCTACTCGTAGTGTGGGCTTAAGAGCTTTAGTGCCAACACGGGGGTACTGCTTGGTGCCCCTGCATCAGCGCTAATAACATAGCGCTAACATAATGATGTTGCGTCAGCACTATGCGCCTTATAGGATGACGCTGCCAGTTATGTAACATTTTGTAAATTAGTCATTGAATTGAGACCACTTAATGCATCTGGAAATTAAAATGAAAAGTCCTGACTCCTTATATTTTCCCTGTAGTACCTCTGGCACTACTAGCCTAAAGATCATTCTTAGGTAATGTTGTTTTTATTGTTGCAGGATTTCTGTAGTCATAGGTTTTGCCATATATTATAATAGTTTAGACACAAGAATCTGAACTTGTGATTGATATGGTTTCAGTACCTTCAAGGAAAGTAATCTTTGATAGCAGATGAAAGTGTACCATCAAGAGACCATTTACCATATTTGAAGTCTTGTTCTCTAAAAATACAGCAAGGTCTAGAGTAGGACGGGCCTTAAGCCAATGTGACCAGTGTCATCACATTGGGCCCCACACTTTGGGGCCCCCCGCCTGCACCAACAAAGCAAGCAGCAGCAGCTGGGATTTCTATGAATTGTAAGTCAGTGGGGTAAGCAGAGCAGCTTTTCCTTGGGCTCTCCCACCTGCCCCTGGCCAAAATGGGCCTCCTGGAAGCAGTTGGAGGAGACGTCATTATATCACCACCACCCGTTTCCAGGTGCCAGGTGCGGCAGCTTTTCTTGGTGAGTGGGGCCCCACATTGGGCCCCAGCACTCCTGGAGCTGGTCATGGTCTAGAGCCTCTCTGTCTGTCATGTACTGCATCCGACTAAAGAGGAAATAAAACTAGCAAGTTAGGTTACATGTATATTGTAATGGGAACTGGATCTACAAATGGAAGGAAGGAAGATTGAGAAAAAATTTGGAAGAACTACCCACCTTTTTCATTGTTTACCATCCTGAAAGAACAGCCCTACAAAATCCTTACTGAAGGCATATGATTCACCTCTGTTGAGCATTTAAGCTTGTATTAGAAGAGAGTTTATATTGGGGTGTATAAAGATCATTTTCCTCCATGTGATGAGAATGTAAATTTGCAAAAAGCAAAGCGGAAGCATTTTGCTTAACATACTAACTCTGATTGGCCACATCATGGGCACTGAGCCTATTAAATACAGCTTCTGTTTTGGCACCATGCCAGATGCAAGTGGCAACAGGATGCAAGCATCTTGTTGTCTACTGAACTCCCTAAGGCACCTGGTGGGCCACTGTGAGATACAGAAAGCAGGTCTAGATGGGCCCTTGGCCTGATCCAGTGGGGCTCTTCTTATGTTCTTACGTTGCATTATGATGGCCTTAGGATGAGAGGAAAGACCCTTGCATCTTTCTTACTAGTAATAGCTAAGCTTGTGCATGCTGATCTCCATTCACTTAAAGAGCTCAATCCTAAACTGGAGTTAGGCTGGCATAAGCTAAGCCAGCAAAGCTTGGCCAGCACAATGGCCACCATAAAGTGTTTTTGGACTACTCTCAGAGTCAGGGAGGATGGGCTCATGTCTGTGCGCAGGCCTCTCTGACTTCGAAAGTGGTCCAAACATACTTTACGGTGTCCCTTGTGCTGGCCAAATTTTGCTAGCTTAGTTTATGCCGGCTCAGTTTAGGATTGCACCCTAAGTCTTGCACAGAGCATATACAAATAGAAACCGCATGCCTAAGCTCTCTTGCCATGATCTATACCCTGCACATTGCATGATCTATACCCTACGTGCATGCTGTCCGTATATGCATTGGCTCTGCAGAAGACTTGGTCAGAGGATAGAAATAGAGTGTGGGACTGTATTGATTCATCCCAGATATCATGTGGTCTGTGCAGGACTCAGGCTTTGTCCCCAGACTGGAACACTGTTTCTCCCTTCCGGTGATTTGGCAAGATGCGGAATTTTCTCATTATTGGGAGAATCACACATCAAATTGAAGCTATGAACAGAGATAAACTGCAGACTGGCTGATTTACCTGGGCTCCATTTGTTGAGTATGCTGATGAACTTGAGAGATCAGCATTGCAGTGTGTGTTTAAAACCCTGTAATGACAGTCCTGGGACCAGCTTTGTTGTTTGATCTTGCTTTGTCTGCTTGCCAGGCTGCATCTTAATTGCTTATTTACTGTTGGTTTTTATCTGTTTCATTCATTGGCTTGACACTGATTTCACAGTCATTGTTGCATGTTTGTGTCCCAATTGCAAATTATGTTTTATTTAAATATATTGTGAGTCTTAATTTTTGTAATTTAAGTTTTGCTGAGGTGTTTTGGTTCTTGAAACCTTTGCACAAAAAATTTAAAACTTCAGTGAATTAAAAAACAATGCCATATGAGCCATATGAACTGAGCAAGGTCTGGACAGACAACAGCACTGGCTCCCCCCACGACTAATTCCTGCATGAGCACATACTTAGCCCCTTCCTCCACCATGTGCAAATCAGGAAGCCAGGGAGTTTTCCTTCTCACTTGCCTGTTCCTTAATTCTTCTTTGAGGGTCAGCAGGTATGTGTCATAGTAGGAGACTGCCAAAGCAGCTGTTGTTGCTTGTGGCTGGGGGAGGAAGAGGCTAAAGATCCTCTTTGAATGATTGACTGAAGCACATCATAAAGGGCTGCCTCCACCAATACTTCTACTGCTGCTGTTTGTGTTGCGGAGGAGTCACTCAAGGGAATGTGGTTGCATTGTGAGAAAGTGTGTGTTGACTTTGGAGCAAGGCTGGTGACCATATAGAAGCCCCTAGGCAACCTGTTGCCAACCCATAACATCCAATCAGCAAGTTAAAATCAGTTGGAGATGGAGCAGCTGTTCTAGCATTGAGGAAAAGAGATCTGGGTCTTTTTATTGTCCTCTAACAAATCCGAGAGCATAATCATGATCACAGGTCAGCCATCACCAAATGCTTTCCACAACATAATAATCATGTTACTGTAAACTTTTTATACCCGTTGCGTCATCCTGATTTATGGAAGAGATAAAAGTGGTTATGGAAAACACAGTGCAGTAACTATGGTAACAGTTATTTGATCTCACAATAATTAGCTAAGAATTCGATTGCACAATCCTTTCACAATACCTCCATGGTTAGTTCATTAAACCAAATTAGCTTTTGTTTGAACTTTCATCATATGTTGTCCAAAGTTTGGCTGTCTTTGAAAAGAACTGGAATTTTTCTTCCCCTTGTTTTTTTCCCTTTCAAACTGTTCTGCTCAATGTGAATTAAAATGATGTTGCAAATACTACTAGTCTATTAATTTATACAGCTGGGAATGTGAATCTGATAGGTAGTTTTTAAACTGCAAATTGTGCCCTTCGTGTGTTGATAAACTTGTGGTGCTTAGTAAAATCCCATCCATCTGGGGGTGTCAATTTTAAAAAAAAAATATTTTAGGTACAGTAATTACCATGATACCTTTTATCAGCAGTCTGGCATGCCTAAACTAAGCAAGTAGAGTTTTTTCTATCACCTTGCTTCCAACTTAGTGAATTCTTCACTTGCTAAATTATTCTAGGGAAGCCTTTTCAGACTCAGTGGAGGCAAAGAGATTTCATAACAGATATCTCCCCATATCTGCAAATCCAATATCTGCAGTTTCACTTATCCAGTTCCCCCCACATACACCTCACATCATCATCTTTGTTTTCTTTATCATAAACTAGCTTTTTGTTACCCAGCGTTGCCCGGGTAACAAATGTCATCAGGACTATCACCAATCAGCTTAGCGACCCCAAAAACTGTGGATTTGACACTTATGTCGGTCAGTTCGGACATTTTATTTTGCACCCCTTTTCACCCCCCATGCCAATGGGAGCTGAACATGGACTGAAACAGCATCGGGAGCATCACCGTTCGTCTCGGCGACCCTGGAAACTATGGATTCGACACTAATGTCGGCCATTTTTGAGTATTTTTACATGACACCCCTTCGCACCCCCACCCCTAGGGGTACTAGGGGTGTCGTGCTCCCCACAGTATTTGTCGCCAGACCGCAAGGCATATGCATACCAAGTTTGGTGTCAATCGCTCCAGGCGTTCCAACAGGGCGTGGCAGATGTTTTGTTTTGTGCCCCTTCTTGCCCCCCATGCCGAGGGGGGCCGAACCCGGACTCCAATAGTGTCGGGAGCATTGCTGCTCCTCTCGGCGACCCCGGAAACTACGGATTCGACACCGATGTTGGCAGTTTTCAATCATTTTTACGTGGCACCCGCGGCACACCCCCACTCCTGGGGGTGCTAGGGGGGTCTGACCTCTGCAGTGTTTGTCACCAGACTGCAAGGCATACGCATGCCAAATTTGGTGTCAATCGGTCCAGGCGTTCCAGCAGGGCATGGCGGACGTTTTGTATCACGCCTGTTCTTGCCCCCCACGCCAAGGGGGGGGCAAACCCTGACTCCAACGGCATCGGGGGCGTCACCACTCGTCTTGGGGATCTCAAACTACAGATTCCACGCCAATTTCGGCCGTTTTTGACCATTTTGACATGGGGCCCCCGTGCACCCCCAACCCCAGGGGTACTAGGGGGCCCCACCCCCCGCACCGTTTGTGGCCAGGCTGCCAGGCTTGCACATGCCGCGTTTGGTGCTAATCGGTCTAGGCGTTCCAGCAGGGCATGGTGGACGTTTTGTTTCGTACCCTTTCTTGCCCCCCACACCGAGGGGGGCCCGAACCCAGACTCCAACGGCGTCGGGAGCATTGCCGCTCGTCCCGGCGACCCTGGAAACTACGGATTTGACTCAGTTTTAGGACGTTTGCAACCGTTTTCACATGGGGGCCCCTGCCCACCTCACCCCTGGAGCGTTAGGGGGGTCTGACTCCCACAGTATTTGTCGCCTGACCGCTAGTCACACACATGCCAAGTTTGGCGTCAATCGCTCCAGGCGTTCCAGGAGGGCATGGTGGACGGTTTTGTTTTGTGCCCCTTCTCGCCCCCCCATGCCGAGGGGGCCCCGAATCCGGAGTCAAACGGCGTCAGGAGCGTCGCCATTCGTCTCGGCAACCCCGGAAACGACAGATTCGACACCGATGTCGGCCGTTTTCGATCATTTTAATGTTGCACCCCCTGCGCACCCCGGCCCCCGGGGGTTCTAGGGGGGTCTGACCCCCACAGTGTTTGTCGCCAGGCCGCAAGGTGTATGCATGCCAAGTTTGATGTCAATCGCTCCAGGCGTTGCGGAGCCTATGCGGAACATACATACGTACAAACACACAAACCCACGCACACACAAACACACGTACACACAAACACACCCACGTTCTCTTTTATATATATATATAGATGAAAGCATGCATTTTAACTGAGGCAGGCAGGCTGCCTGCACACTAAAGGGACACAGATAGAATGTTAAAACAGGAAGCAGAAACAGTCCTGCTTCCTTGCCTAGTCTCCTCCATCTAGCATGCAGGTTGCCTGCCTGCACATCGTGTTCCACAGTTAAGAAAGGAGCTGTTTCTCTGTTATGCAAGAAAATGTATGTTTCCACTGCTAGTAAAGAAAAACAAAGATAATGGGTGCAGATAATGGTATTGTACTTTGTTTAGGGTCCACTAGTATCCATGGTTTCTGTATTGGGGGCTTGGGACAGAAAACCCATGGATATGGTACCGTAAGACAAAATTGGTTGAGATTCTACTGAAAGCATCTCTCTCTCTCTTGCTCGCTCTCTTTGTGCTTGTTTAAAAGAAGTTATTTAAAAAAAAATTCGGCTCCATCTTTGTCTCTTTGTGCGGGTTTAAAGTGGCTTACAATATTAATTAAAAATATGACCAAAGTCCATTTGCTTATAACAAGATAATTCAGTATGGGGAACTAATGTAATAAATTGGCCAGATATATGAGTACTTTTGAAGAGTAATGACATGTGGTCAGAAATGGGAGTGATGAGTCATATGTGCCAAATTTACCAGGGACTGTCCTTATTTTTTGGTATCTGTTCGTGCTAAACATAGTTCCCATTTTCTTTTATTTTGCCTTTGGGGGAAACGTTGGGGTATTTTTTTTTTAATTTTGCTAATGTGCACACAGTTACACTACACTGGATTTCTTCAGTTTCATCCCTTTCCCCCAGGACTCTGGAGATTAAATAGCTTTTGGGAGGAATGACTCCTATGCGCATGGAGTACAAATGCAAGTGCACTGCTTCTCTCTCTCCACAAATGCTTGTCCTAGGAGTAAACATTGCTAAATATGTTTTGAGTTGCAGCTGTCCTATCACATGTACAAGATCCAGCATGAGATTAGGTGTTACAATTGCACATATGTCCGGGCTGTAATCTTGACATGTTGAAGGGTAAACTTGCAAAGACACAAGAAAGGGTTTGCAAGAAGACCCCACTTCTTTTTCCATGACTGCTAAGTTTGTTCAATAGCCTTTAGTGAAGGACTGTCAAAATCTTTCTGCAAGTCTAATATTTAACCTTTACAAGCTACTGAAGTGTGTGGTGACAAGTGTATGGTGAACAGTGTCACCTCTAGAGCTAGCTCATACAAGCAGAAGCTTCCCGTTTTATACTGGTGAGGTTCTCTAGCGCTCAGCAGGAAGCAAAGAAGTATTGCTGGAAAAACCAGAATCTCTGTTGCAGGGGTGGGGAAGGTGGGCAAAAAACTTAGTGCTTGGACTGGAAGCCAGCTGTATGAACTGAGAAGTCCATTTGATCCTATAACACTTCTTGCCTAGGAGTTATGTAGATAGCAAACCTAGATTGTAGGAACTACAACACTATCAACTGGGTACTGTGTTTGCATACTGTAGATTTGCCAGTATTTATGGCCATGGTTTCCCCAAGAAAGAATTCTGTGGATTTTTATTTTTTGAGAATATGTATGCTTGTATGTTGGTTCCAGAGGATTTGAGAGATAAAATACCTTGAAGTTTTTTACCCCAATTGGAATAACTTCTGTTGTCCTAGAAATCTGCAAATTTGTCTGTTTCTCTTGGAAATCTTTGTCATAGTACTTTTGTTTGTCTAATGCTACGTACAGATGTTCTACTAATAGTACAGGTTTTCCTAAGCAACAGAAATGTGATAAAAATCAATTCATCCAAATCTAATTTAGCTGCTGTATCTTAATTAGAACGTGACAGCGGAATACATACACGTATGCTTAATTTGTTGCAAATTGCCAGGGGGGATAAAACCTAAGCTGAACTCTCCTTTTGTAAGAACTGTAAGAATGTAAGTAGTCAGAATAATTCCAGCTTGTCTTTTGTATGGGGAGAGGACGATGTAAAAACATGCCTTTGTTTCCTTCTGTTCCTCTACATCTTACGCATAAGGCTGCCCACAGTAAGTTGAAAGGGAGCCGGCTGGTGGGGCCTGAAATATGATTCAGTCCAGGCGTGTTAGAAGAACTGCTGAAAAAAATTAGCTCGATCAGAAAATTGAATGCAATGAAGTCAATTTCCAGCAGCAGCAATTGGAAGTACTTTATATCCCTATGCACTGTAGACAGTCAGTTTAGACCAGCAGTTCCCAAACTGTGGGTTTGTGACCCACCAGTAGGTCACGACCTAATTTTTGGAGGGTTGTGAAACTGACAAGGCAGATTAGGCTATGTGCATCAGTTAAACAACCTGCTACTTGTGGGGAGCGCTGCTGCACATCACCATTATAACTAGAGAGTCTTGAACAGCTGGTAAACTGAACTTTTTTTAAAGGTGGGTCCTAATGCTGAAAATTTTGAGAACCACTGATTAGACCTATACATCTGGTGGGGGTTGCACCTGTTGGCCATTCCCAAACTCCATACAGAAGCTCCACTAGCAGAGGAGTTTACATGTTTATGTCCCAAAATATATAGCCACTGTATGTAGGATCTGTAACATCCATCTTTTGCAATTAGAGATCCTAGAGTGTGAGCTCCTTTGCTGTTGGGACTGTGAATGAGTAGAGGTCAGGTCTTGTGGGGGATTGGGAGTACTCCATTCGTGGTCACCAAGTTGTTTTGGCAAGCTTTGGATGCTGTGCTAGTAGAAATTAAAGATAAGAGAAAGGTTCTACCTACATCCCAAAAGGAACACCCCTCACTTCATTACAGCTTTATTATCATTATTATTGCACCATCCATGTACATAATTCTTTATATAGAGTGAAGACAGGTTCCTGCCCTGAGGGGTTTAGAGAGCAGATACTGACAAAGGGAGAGAACTGGAAGGAGGGAAGGGGAAAAGAGGCAAGGTAGAATAGCGGAAGAATATGTAACTGTTTCTCGTACAAGTACTAAAACGTAGTGCTTTGGGTATTTATTCTGAAACTAGTGAATCCACAGTGTACATTCACCCTACTTGACTGATAGTGTAGTATCAGAACTTGTGGTTCCTGCGGTCTTGGCTCACTACCTATATGACTGCTAGACAAGAACTGTCACCGGATCAAGGTGTAGTTAAAGCAGGAAAAGGTGTGGTGCCAAAGGCTTCATGAAAAAGGTTGGTTTTAAGAAGGGGTTTGTAGGGGCTAGCAAGGAAGCATTTTCGGGGAGGCAAGTTCTCCTGGCTCCCTCAGCCTGTCTATTCTTCCTTGCTGTCCCTTATGCTTGGAACTTGTCTCTCCAAGAAGGCTTCCTTGCTAGCTGCTACAACCCCCAGTTGGTTGAGGATGGTGGAGCTGCACAGGTCACTAGATTGAGTGTGGTGGGATATGCAGGCTGAAAGATGAGGGGCAAGGTCCTTACCTTTCAGCCTGCATATCCTGTCACTCTATCTTGTGACCTGTGCTCCACCATCCTCAACCACCTGGGGCTTTACAGTTAAAGTGTGTTCTGGATCTGGGAACAGACAGGAAGCAAGTGAAAAAGATTCAAGGAGGGGCTTGGCATGGTCATGTAATGAGCGAGATGAATGATGATAGCTTGTTATATATCACACGAATGACATTTGGCATAGGCTGGTTCCTGTGCCAAGGGCCTTACAGTCTAAAATTCAGCCTCGTAAAGACCAGAAACAGAGGATGAAGATGAAGGGCAAGGGTTAACCAGGAAAAAAATGTCTGCACGGAGCATCAACCTCGCCTTTCCTCCAAGGCAAATAGCACAGAGATGAGAGTGAACAATATCAGGACTGCAGTGTGGTGGTGGTGTGACTCCTGATCATACCTCTCTACAGCTCATACAACAAGGTTGCATCTCTTTTGGCTCTTCGGATGAAGAATATGTTTCTGTCGGTAAAAACAAGCTTGATTCTCAGTATCTGGGCTCAGCAGGGAGCATAATTAGCCATCATCACATTACTGACTTGGCCATAATGTGTGTATATGTGTTCCCCCCTTCTTGCATGTGGAGTGCATGGTAATTGCTCATTTTGCATGAGGAAACCTCATGTATTACACTTAAGGCCACTGCCACAGTGACAACCAAACCTGCCTTCCACCACAGAAGGGCCCTTCACTGGTGTGATGTCCTTTGCCGACCAGGAGTCCTTGCAATATCCAAGCCCTCTTTCTATACCCTCCTATACATCACAGTGACTAGCGTTCTGTTTGTCTCATTCACAACAGCCCCAGAAGCACTTTGAAAGGATGGCACTGTCTGAGAAAGAGAAAATGGATCTGGAAGAGGCCAGGGAAAGATGCCTGGCACTCCAGGCCTATCTTCTCATAAATTAGAAGAGAGTCTGATCTGTGGAGACGGAATCAGTTTGCAGTCTCCACTTTTTAATTTACATCAGGAGCTGATTTCACAAGATAAGCAATAATAGGCTTACCTGTACATCAAAGAGCTGTCTCGGGAATTGTATGTCTTCCCTCCCCCCCCCCTCCATTTGGGTCGCTGCTATTGTCTGCTCTTAGCAACATCTGAAAGAAGTAACTGCACCAAGGACTTGTGTAAGTTTTTTTTTTTCCAGTTAGGTGCCTTTCTGTCTTGGATGCTGGTGTAATGACAATTGGAGGGAGTCCAAGCAAGCTGTAATGGAGAGCTCTTACACACAATGAAGTAGCTTTCAGAAAGAAACAATTATATTTAGGGCTAGGCTTCGTTTAAAGAAATATCAGAATACGTGATATTCTAGAAAACTAGACTCAGCCTCCATTCTCTTTTTTTTCTTTAGTAGATAATATTTATGCCCTTCAATTTAAAGAGTTACCAAGAAAATCCTATGAATTTTTGTAATGTTGTTGTTGATTTATATTTTCCTTTTCCTTGAACTATTCCTCAAAATTTCAGCTCTGGAAATGAGACCAATTGTGCTGAAATTCAATATTGTCCTTTGCTGGGCTTTTTTGGTTTGGAAATTTTTTTTCAGAGCAAAGAACTCCTTTTCAAGCACAGTAAAATGGTAGTAGCTTATCTTCATTTCTGGGGGCAGTAGTTGATTACATGATGAGCAAAGTTTGTAGTCCTTATAGCTGGTTTGTTAGTTTATTCATAAAATCTTTTATCCTCTCATCCAAAAACATATTCATCTAAAACTGCATATTGGCGACCGACCGCCCCCCCCCCCAACTTCTTGGCAGCTCTCCAGTTTCATTGAGATGTTGAATTGCATGGGGAGCAAGATGGAACCTTGTTGAGCCTTAGAGGTCAAGGGATCAAACAGCAGTTCTCCAGTACTATCCTCTGGGACCTGCCTTCCAGTACATCTGGAATCAGCAGATAAAAATGCCACCCAGTGCCAACCCAGCAAGAGATGGTCCAGAGATATATCTTAGTCAGTCCTATGTGACAGCTGCTGCGAAGTTTAGTTGCAAAGCTGGGCCAGATGGGTCCATAATGACACAATTCTTCAGTCCCTAGATATGTGGATCAAACTTGGTAACCTTGCAAAATATATTAAATTAAGCAAAATTAAATGAGTTATGCATATTTGACACAGGTCACATGATTTGGGTTTTGTTGCCACAGAACTTGGATTTCCTGGGTATGGAATATTTCCTGGGTATGGATTTCCTGGGTATGGAATAGGCGAGTTTGTTTTTTAAAAAAGTAGAGAAAGAGACTGCATGGCCTCATACCGGGGGGGGGGAGAGTAGCAGCATAAAAAATGATTTTGCCTCGCCTTTCTCCCTCCCCAGCTGATGCAGAAAACCATGTCAAATAAAAGCAGTTAAAAAATCCCTTTCAAAAAAGTGTCCCTTTAAAAAGCATCCCTTTCAAATTGCTGTTTTAAAAACAGCATTTCTTACTGTTGTAAAGAGGCAAGCAATCCGTTTCTGAGGATTAGATTTCAGGTCAGTCTGAGACAAATGAGCCTTTTGGCCTGACTTGCTGAAAAATGGAGTGTAGAAGAGTTTAATCACTTCCACATTCCATTCTGCAGTGAGCCAGGGCAAAGGGAGGGGATAGCTTGATTCTCCTTCTCCAGGGATCAGCACTGTCCTTCTCATTTGCAGTGGCCATTGACCCACAGATTGAGACAAATCTGTGAATCAAAAACCAGTGTATAACAGGGTTGGACCTGTATGGGCTTGAAGTGTTCTAGTCATGGAAAAAGGTTTGTATTTCCCTCTTGTTCTACAGAAGGACTTCTGAGAATACATTTTATTTGGCTTTTGAAACATTTGTTGTTAGCAACAATGAAAGCATTTAGTTGTGGCTTGAAATCCTAAATCAGGATGCATATCTGATAACCGTAGTAGGTGTTGTACAGTTCGTGTAACTGTGGTAGGAGGAATATGGCATGAACATCTCATGCAGACAATGGGCAACATTGTCCTTCTCTTAGATTGATGTAAACGAGGCGAGTCGTTGCAGCGAAACTGATCTCTCATCAAACCAACTAAGCAATGGTTATCTTGCCCAACAGGATTGGCTATCGTGTACTTTGCCTTAGCTGACCTTTCAGTGAGGAATTCT
This sequence comes from Lerista edwardsae, assembly GCA_029204185.1. Taxonomy (NCBI): domain Eukaryota; kingdom Metazoa; phylum Chordata; class Lepidosauria; order Squamata; family Scincidae; genus Lerista; species Lerista edwardsae. The sequence continues at coordinate 9,472,675 of JAJKFI010000024.1, forward strand.
GGGAAATGAGACTTGCCAAAATTGTACAATTGCAGCTACAGTCCTAAGTAGATTTAGAAAGACGTAAGCCTCATTGGTAGGAATATGCTTAAGATTACTCTAGATAACAGCCTGAGTTTTGCACCAATGATTTTGCACCCAGAGGAAAAAAACATTTCTGGATCCCACTAACGTAAACAACTATCGATAAGTTTCCAACCTGCCTTTCTTAGGGAAGGTGATTGAGTGGGTGGTAGCATCCCAGCCCCAAGGGTTCCTAGAGGAGACAGATTATCTTTACCCCTTTCAATCTGGCTTCAGACCAGGTTTTGGGACAGAGCCTTGGTCGCCCTCATGGATGACCTTCACCGTGGATTAGGTAAGAGAAATGCATCCCTACTGGTCCTGCTAGACCTCTCAGCAGCCTTTGATACAATTGAACATAGTATTCTTCTGGATTGGCTAACCAAGCTGGGGTTAAAGGGCACCGCTGTGAAATGGTTCCGCTCCTCCTGGCTAACAGGTCCCAAATGGTGATACTGGGGGACACCTGCTCAGCACTTTGGCCTTTACAATATGGAGTGCCTCAGGGTTCTCTTTATCCCCCATGCTCTTCACTACATACATGAAACCACTGGGGGAGATCATCCAGGGGTTTGGAGCAATGTGCTCTTACGGGACAGAGGTGGGCTTGGTGCCTTAAATCACTTCAGGCTCACTATCCTGCCTCCTTGCATAAAGAGCAACATTCCAGTGTGTAGTCTTGCCTGCCTTTTCTCCACTAGACCTCTCTGAACTTGTGCCAGTGCTAGTGTGCAGACACTGGGGAGGGCAACATTTCCAGATGGAAAGGGATAGTTAGAAAATAAGAAAATCTCAGTTGGATCAGGCCTATACCTACCTAGTCCAGCATTCAGGGTCTCACAGTGGCCTGCCAGCTGCCTACAGGCAGGAGAGAAAAATATATATTTCTCCCACAGTTGCTCCCCTGCAGCTGGTATTCAGAGGCTGCTACCGCTGGATGTAGATGCAGCACATAGTTATCATAGTTAGCAGCCACTGACAGACCTATCCTCCTTCATGAATTTGTCCTGTCCCCTTTGAAAATCATCCATGTTTGTGGCTCCTCACTACATTTTGTGGCAATGAATTCCACAGACTAATTATGCTCTGTGTGAATTAGTACCTCTTTTTGTATGTCATAACTGTAAGTCCAAATCCTAAACTTGGACACTTCAGGCATCTGATGTATTAACAATGGACTTCAAAGCTGCACATGGATGTTTTTACTCCGGGTTTAATAGCCAATGGGTGTAAAAGCTGTTTTCTTGGAGGAATTGGAGGAATTTCTTTGAATTTCTCTCTCCTGAGCATCACTTGGGTATCCAGGTCCAACAGGCTGGCTCAGAATCATGATTCCAAGAAACCACTGAAGTGGAAGATGCTCTTGGGAAAGAGAAGATGCCAAACAAAGAAAAATTGTGGTTTCTACGACTCAGTCACCCTCCTCAGGATGCTGAGACATTCCAAACTTCTAAGTGGGGTTGAGGCTAGGAAAGTCCAAAATAGACGGAAAAATTGGGAGATATTTTTACCACCCCACCCCTCCTCAGGACCGGACTCCAAGCTGCTGCTGATCAGGTTGGGAGTCATGATAGATGTCTCTGGGGCGTGTCCTGTTCTTAGGGGTGTAACACTTGGCATGTTTGCTGTGGAAGATGTTGATGTAACCATGTGTGAAGCAGCTTTCAAGAGCTCAGTCTATGCCCAGAAATTATTCAAATTCACTTGTGATCAGAAGGGCAATGATTAGGGAAGGGTTTTTTCCGGTAATCAACACAGAATGCTAAATAATGAGAATTTCTACTGAAAACACTGCATAAAACTGAATTTAGGTCAAAATGTGGAAAAAACACCTCTTTTTGCTTATTTTTGACAGAGTTTGACATAAATTTAGATTAATTTTACAAAATAACCCTACTTTTGTTTATTTTTGACACAGTTTTGAGGAATCCACAAATAGTTTTCAGTAAGGGATCAAGAGGAGGAGTGGCAGAAACTGGAGGAAGTTGCATAACCTTGCATGAACACCCATGTTCATAGTTCCAGTGCATTCTGGGGCAACTTTAATGGAATATGGAAGTAGGAAGCAGCAGTTTCTTGACACTCCAAGCAGCGACCAGAGTGCAGCTTAGGAATTCTTGAGCAGGTTATTTCGGGCTGGGGTGTGTGTGCCAGTAATGGTTTGTCTTTGTAGGGCCATTCACCCTATTTATTGTGCTGTTTGTACAGTAATTTGCTATAAAAATTTGGATAAAAACACATAACATCACAATTTGCTATTTTAATCAAGAAATTTAGGAAAAAATATCCAAAAAAACCCTCACTCCTAGCAATGATAGGTGACAGCAACTGGTGGCATCTTTTCTCTTTAGACAAGAGTTTTATGCATGTATAAAACAGAGTTCCCAGGGTGGCTTATAATAAAACTAAATAAAAATGCAGAGGGGAGGAAATCACAACACAATAAAAGAACAATGAAAATGAATAAAATAATAAAAGGCCTGGAAGAATAACTAATGCCTTTGCCTGGCATGAGAAAGACAGTAATTTAAACAGCACATCAGCAATTTACAAATAAACATGAAATGGCCATTACATGAAAAATACAAATTAAAAAAAAAGAAAATATTATAATAAGCTGATGATGTCCTTGAGCACTGAGATAATTTTCCATACTTCCTGTCTAAAATTATCTTTTGGCATAGTTCTATTCCAGAAATCAGTGAAAAGCATTCATTGTATTGAAAAAGTCTCTGCTGCATTAAGATCCCCTAACTCTAGCAAAAACAAAAAATTACCCTGCTATTGTGAGAGCTGCTTTTCTGTGGAGGGTTTTCCACTTAGCTGGTGCAATGCTTAAATTACCTGGGTATCTGTCAGTTGGATTGCATGGTCAGGACCCATGCACTTGGCCCCGGTGCATGTGGTGAGGTCATTTAAACCAGGAGTCACTCGTGTAGCTTGAGAAACATTGAAAGGGCCCCACAGATCACGTGGAAAATTATTCCAGCTGATAAACGTTCCTGTGTGAAATGTTATCTTTCTGTGATAAAAAAAAAGTTTAGTGTTTGAAGTCTGGCTGTTGACAAGGTAATAGAGTGTTCAGTATATCATCGACTGTGTTCTCCGCCCTGGTTTATGAATCCTGTAGGCCTTACATTTGTTAACTAAACAAAACCCACGGCATAAGCAGATAAGTAGCAAAGTAAATGTCTTACTGTTGACTAATTGAGGAAGTATTTTTATGGCATTGTAAAAACTGGAGTTTGGTAGGTGAAATAAGGTAAGGAGCCAAAGGAAGCTCCTTTCACAGAAGATGGAGAGGGCAGTAATAGAGAAGAGAGCTTGAAGGTAGGAGGTCTCAGCTCCGGTTTCTCACCCGTTCACCTAAAAGGATGTCAGCTGACAGAACTGGTAAGATGCAGATGGTAATGCGGGTTAGCTGGACTAATGGTCTGAGTACATGTATTCACAAATGAAACCCCTTAAATCCTACATACGTATCAGAAACAGCAGCAGGAGGAGGAGGAGGCAAAAATGGCAAGGAAGGTTTTCTGCCAAATGGAGAATCCACTGAGCTGAGCATTGCAATAACCAGAGAGAGGCAGATTTGTTGAAACATGAAAAAAGGTTCTGAACTATTGCTATTGAAGAAGACATAGAATTTACAGAAGACAACAGATATTTTCATTTAGTGCTTTCCCCAGATTGGAAGCCATAATGCAGATGAATTAGTGAATAGTTGCTATCATTGAGCCGGCTAGCTTTGTCCCTGGAATGTTTTGGTGCAGGATCAATGCTACTGATCTCTTAACCATAGTTAAGAGACAGGGGGCTCAATCTTAACCTGGAGTTAGGCCAGCAGAAGTGACTTGTGCCGGCTCAGGACTGTTTCAAATGCACCATGAAGCATGCTTGCAACACTCTCAGAGTCAGGGAGGCCTGCACACATCTGTGCACCTGATTCCAAGAGTGTTTCAAATGTGCTTTATGGTGTGTTTGCAACACTCCTGGGCTGGCACAAGTCACTTGCGCCGGCTTAACTCCAGGTTAGGATTACACCCTGGGAGTGGGCTCACACACTTTCTCCCTCCCTCTGGTGTGAATCCTTTCCTTGTCAACCATAACCAATCATCAGCATAACAACTGCACCAGTGCTAAGCAAGGTTTGCAAATCTACTTCAAATCCTGATTAAAGTGGGAACTTTGGTTAGTATTAAAATTGTGGTTTGCTTCCGTGCAGTGTGGGAGTGGTTAAGGTTGATGTGGAGCATGAATTTATCTCTTAACTGCACCAGGTTGTATTTATTTATTTGTGACGCTTCTGTGCTGCCTTTCGAACAGACGTCTCAAGGTATTTTCCAGTCAACTGTAAAAACACAATCACACAACAAGGCAACACAGCAAAAGGAATTTAAAAGCCAGATAAAACTTTCAATCAAGGCCAAACTGCACTAAAAGGCCTAGGTGAATAAAAAGATTTTCCATGGGCACTGAAAGGATAACAAGCGAGGCTCCCTGAGAAGACCATTTTGGAGGAGGGGCACCATGCCCTACAGATGGCAGTGGGACCTGCAGATTTTACTGTTGTTTATAACCCACATTTTATAAATAGTAGCAGGATTGGATGGGTGCAGCAGTCCTTGAGGTACCTTGGTCTAAAGCTGTTTAGGGCTTTAAAGGTTAAGACCAGCACTGAGAATTGGTCCTAGAACAGGCCAGAAGCCAGTGCATCTGTTTTAGGATTGGCAGGATTTCAATCAGTCAAACAGTATTTGTATACCGCTTTTCAACACAAAGTTCTCAAAGCAGTTTACGGGCATATTATTATTGTTATTGTTATAAATAAGTAAATAAATAAATGGTTCCTTGTCCCAAAAGGGCACACAATCTAAAAAAAATACAGAACACCACCCGCAACAGCCACTAGAACAGACACTGTGCAGGGGTCAATCAATCAATCAACAGTATTTATATACCGCTTTTCAACACAAAGTAGTTTACAGGCTAATAAAGTTAAGTGGCTCCTTGTCCCAAAAGGGCTCACCATCTAAAAAAATGCAAAACACTGCCAGCAACAGCCATTTGAAAAGACACTATGCAGGGGTGAATAGGGAGAATTACTCTCTTCCTGCTAAATATAAGAGGAACACCACTTGAAAAAGTGCCTCTTATCCAGTTAGCAGAGGTATGTTCCATCTTTGTTCCACATAGAGCAACTTGGGAGTTGGTTGTCTGTCTATTGGGCCATCAACTGATAGGGAGAATTTTTTCCCTTCTCTGCTTCCCTAGCCTTCTCTTGCCCAAGTGCCAAACAGGGATAAAATGTGATAGGCTTAATTACCAAATGGTTGAACGCAGGCTGGAATAAGATACCATTTGGCAAATGGGATCTCCACCTTTTACTTGCATTTGGATCCTACTTTCTGTGTTTACAAGGTGCTTCACATGTATTGGTTGCAATCCTTACAACAAACCTGTTTGTAAGGTTAGTATCCTTATTCCCATATTGCAGCTGGGGAGCAGCGGCTGAGAGGAAGCGACTGGCCCAATGCCTTCTAGTGAATAGTTCGTAGCAGAGGGGAGATCTGAACCAAGGAGCTCCAATTTGCAGCTTCAGTCTCCTAGATATGATACCACACCATGATCTCATGATCTGCAGGAGTGTGTGCTTAGTGATAACATTTATGAATCTTGCTGTTGAATTTTCTTCATGTTCTGCTTTCAGATCCTCTGCTCTCTTGGGTTCTGTTCTCCAGGTTCTACTTGGAAAACAGAATCAGGTAAGCCCTGGGATGTCAAATATGTCCCTGATATCTTTTTGCCCTGAGGACAACCTCTTCCTTGGCTGGCAGCTTGTTTCTCAGGGATGACTAGTAAAATATTCACACAGCCTGCAGCAGTTTCTCACTTGCTCACAGCAGCTGGCAAATTAGAGCCCTGTAGAATATCAGAGTAGCTGCAAGGATCTCTCACACACCATGGTAGTATATAAGCTATATGAAAAAGAATTCTCATGCATCTGTAGTAGAGTGGGCAGATCCTGTTTCTGTGAAACTTTTCAAGAGACAAATTTAAGTCTTTGCTTCGAGCCCCATAAATTGGAGCAGAGAGAAAGAGAGAACATGTGACTTGGCATGCGCAAGACCCTAGGTTTAGGACAGGTCCTTAGTTTATGAGAACTTCCTGCTGATTTGGGGAATCACTGGCAAGCATTTACTTTTGCTGTTGTGTGCAGCACACAAAACTTTATTTTCAAAAGTCTTTTACAAAGAGGACCAGTGTTTACTAAAAAGAATGGAAATGTTGTGCCATTCTCCTGTGAAAACAAAATTTAACTTGGGCAAATTGAATTCTGCTACTTGTACAAGATGAATGCATATTTCTTTTATGTTGCATCATTTATTTATTTTTGCACTCCAGCCACTGGAAACACTGTCCAATAGTTGTTCTGGCACCTGAGATTCACTAAGAATTGTGAAACTCTCACACTTTCGGGGTGCAATCCTAACCTGGAGTTAGGCCGGCACAGTTAGGCCAACAAAGTTTGGCTGGCACAAGGGACACCATAAAGTATGTTTGGGCCACTCTTGGAGTCAGAGAGTCCAGCACACAGACATGCACCACCCTCCCTGTCTCTGAGAGTGGTCCAAATACTCTTTACGATGCCCCTTGTGCCTGCCAAACTTTGCTGGCCTAACTGTGCTGGCCTAACTCCAGGTTAGGATTGCACTCTCAGGTATATCTTTATAACCATAACAACTAGAATGTTTGTTCATTGGATCAGTGCTTACTACTTTCCCAAAGCTTCTCAGTCCTACTGCATAAGCAAATTTGATGTCTACGAGCCTTAAATCTCATTGAAGCCTATGGCACTTCACAAGATTTATTTTTCTACCTGAATCCTAAATATTTGCATTATCAATATTTTGCAGTTCTGGGGTAATAGTCCTGCAATTACTATTTATGCAATTACTATTTATGCAATTTATGCAATAAATTTACTATTTATGCAATTACTAAATACCAATAGCATGGTATTGTAGCCAGCAAAGTGTGGCAAATGGAATTTGAGTTGCAAGTTGCTTACATACTAAAACCATGACACAAGCTCTTTGGCACTGGCTGAACTCCCTGCTTCTCTCAGTCCTTGTTCTCAGCACACCTGTTTGGTAGAGGCACGTTGATCATTCTGTGCCTATTTTCAAGGCCATGTGAGCCATGGAGAACGGCAAACTAAAAAGAAGTCTTCACCCAGCACAAGAGAAAGTGAAGGAGGCAGAAGAAACAAATAAGCAGTTTTAATATTCGTCACTAAGCCAAATCCCTATGCATTTGAAAGGAGGCTATTTCTGTTGCATCAGACCAATGTGCCATCTAGGCAAGGCAGTCTTTCCCAGCCCTGTGATGAGATCATTTTAACTGGAGATACTGGGAACTGGCCCTTCTGCCTGTAAAGCCTGAGATTCTGCCACTGAGCCATGTCCCTCTCCCCATGTTAACCTGAGCAGGTTTTCTACCTGGGAAATTGCTCAGCAACTAGACCTGTGTTGGCCAGTCTCTTTAGTGAATGTGCTGTTTGTCCAGTGCAGAGTAAGAGTGCAGTAATCTAGTGCTCACTGCAGGGCATATGTCCCTCACTGCAGGGCATATGCTTTGATGTTGTTACATGTCTTATCTGGTGTTTTGGGTAGGAACACTGGCCTTGAAAACAAGACAGGAGCACAGGCCTAGATCTATGCTGTTGGTCAGTGGTTCCCAAACTGTTTAGGGCTAGGACCCACATTTTAGAATGCCACCCTATGAGAACCTACCTAGCTTTATGAGACTGAAAGAAAATTTATTTACTTACTTACATCGCCACTGGTTATTATGCAGCAGGACACAGGAAGGCACCTGGTGCACCAACACAGAGTGAGAGAGATGTAGGGGAAAAGTATCTTCCCCCTCCCCTATTCCTTTCTTATCTGCCTTTCTGGTAGGCAAGCAGTCACAGCTGGGTCAGAAGAAAACAGGAACAGCTGCAGGAGCAATCATACAACTACACTGTGTTCAATCATTGTGAGCAAAGGTCAGGAGTGGGGGGAAAAAACAGTGGTGGGGACCCCCCTTCAAATCATGTCAAATTGCCATGTGAAAGCATGGAGGAGCCACACTGAAGTTGTTTTTTTCCTACAGGGCTACTTTGCTCTTCGGTTCCCAGAAGCCAGTAAATTTGCTGGTCATTTCACTCAGACCCAACACTGCCATGGAGCGAGTCCACCTCTTTCTCCTCCCTTCTTCATATAGACTCACACAGTGGTGGTCACCACCACAGCAGCAGCTGCTTCCCTGATGGGAGCAGAACCAAAGATCTCTCCTCCTCAGCTCTTCCTCCTACCTGCTGCTGTTCGGTCGCCACCTCCTCTGGTCTTTTGACCACCCAAACGTTCTCCCTCACACCCACCGCACTGCCACCACCCTGGAGGCTCCAATGGCCTCATTGGGAAACCCTCCTGCTGCGGCTACTTCTGCTGCCGTCACTGCTTTTTCTTTTCTCCTGTGGGCCTCAGCCTTTCCGCGTGTTTTTCCCTCACTCACTCTGCCTCCTACTGCCACCAGATCCTCACTGTCACCCACTTCCACCATCCACACTTTTCTTCCCCCCCCCCCACGTAAGACTAATCTCAGCTATCTAGCTAGCCCGGTGGAGCAGAGACCATGGAGGGATTGGATATGAAAAGGAGCTGAGCTGCTTCAGTTGCTTCCTTCCCCCACTTGTGCGCACTCATTACACGAAGGGGTCAAAACAAGTGTGCCTAGAACCTCGTACAATAAGACTTGTATGAGACTTGAAGGGAGAGACAGGCTTGGCTTCAAACACACCAGCAATGGCAGCATTGAGCTGTCTAATGGAGGGAGTGAAGGTGTGCCCTCACCCCACCATCAACACTCTCAAGTAATTGCCCTCTGTTCACACTGACTGTTTTTACAAGAACATGGGTTTAATGCCCGTGTTTCCGTGGGCAGTATTACATAACCCAGTAGCGGGTTGCAACCCACAATTTGGGGACCATTGCTCTAGGTAAACTAATAAGCCTTCTAGCTCCTCTCCAAGCTATATCAAGATGGTCTCTAGTAGTTGGGCGTGATCTGAAGATGCATGATGTAGCAATCTTGCTGAATAAGTTTGGTAGTGGTCAGTGTTTGAGTGGAAAGCTTCCTGAGAAGCCTACTTATGCAGCCTTAAGTTTCAAGGTGGAAGAAAGGCAGGATATAAATATAATTATAAAAAAAATTAAGCCTATACACACTTTCCTGGGAGTAAGCTCCCTTGCAGACAGTAAGACTTAGTGCTGGATTAATGCTCTTTTGCACAGATGCTGCATGCATGCCCGTGGTTTTGTTCAAAATCTATGTGCATATCTGCAAGAGATGGTTGGAGGAAAGACGTTCAGCAGGTAGAATAAGTTTAGAAGGGAACCTATTATTTATTTATTTATTTATTTATTTATTTAAAGGAGACTACCGTAAGTCTTCTGGACAGATTTTTTACCCTTCCCTTTTCTTATCCCTAACATCTCAATTTGAGAAGTATACTGTCTGCAGGAGGAAGTTCTGTTTAGCAATCCAAGGTAATGTTGATATGTCTGCCTTCCATGAATGTGTCTAATCCTGTTGTTGCAACATGTAAACTTGTGACATTCCCAAAAACCTGTCACCGTGAATTCCTGAAGTACATACTTTATTTCTAGGTGACATTTCCTATGAGAAGGCCTCCAAAGTGGCGTGCATCACATTTTAAAACGCATAATAGAATCGCTAAAAACAAATTGATACACATTTCAAGCTCAAACTTAACTGTCAGTCTCCTTGTTTTTATAGAGAGAGCAGCCATCAGCATGGCTAGCCTATACTGGTGCATCATCACTTTTATGCTCCAAGAAAATGGGGCTGGCACAAGTGCTCTAAAAGCAAATCTTGCCCATGATACTATCAGCATACCAGTGGATGGTATACAACTACTTTGCCACAGGTTGTGACCAGTGGTGTCATCTACTCTCTCGCAAGCCGGAACGCTGGGCGGGACTTGAGTGATTGACAGGCCGTCGTTTGACTTCCGGTTTCTTCGCGCGCCCCGCGCGGCTTTCCCTCGCCTCGGAGGGGGCGCCTGCTCGCCCAGGCACCCGGCGC
>JAJKFI010000024.1:9485089-9526868 GCA_029204185.1 Lerista edwardsae
TCTTTCTTTCTTTCTTTCTTTCTTTCTTTCTTTCTTTCTTTCTTTCTTTCTTTCTTTCGCTAACATTCTTAGCGAATATTCTGCCTGGTTGCAGTTCCTCCCGTGGCAGAAGGGTTCCTTCCAGCTGGTAAATGCCCCTGCAGGGATCTGAACCATTGCCACAAAGAGACTTGTGTGTTCGTTTTTAATAGCTCCATTTCTACCCTTGCTCTACTCTGCTAAAAGTTCACAGGGAGGAGGATGCTATGGTGGTGTGTGTGTGTGTGTGTGTGTGTGTGTGTGTGTGTGTGTGTGAGAGAGAGAGAGAGAGAGAGAGAGAGAGAGAGAGAGAGAGAGAGAGCAGGATAAGGGTACTTGAATTCTGGTTTTGCAGATTTGTAGCAGTGTTTTGCTTTTGTCTCTTTGCTGCTGATGCCACAGTAGCTCCTATAAGAGATTGGGATGCTGTGACATCCTTGTGTCGTGTCATGTGTGCATATGTTTGTGTGTGGAGTATCCTTGGGACACTTCTCCATGGTTTGGCAGTATTAACTGTTTCTGTATGTTGTTCATTCTTAGTGGCTGGTGGGGGAGTGTCAGCAGTTTGAGTGGCACCTGCACTTGTTCCGGCTCCTTCTTTACCTTGGCAGCATGTTTCTGTCTGCCAGCACTGGGGCTGGGTAGATGCAGAGATTGACTCCTTAAATGTTGTACTGATGATGCACCAATATCAAGATACTGCTCCATGGATGACAGATTGTGTCAGGGTTTCCATGGACACTTCAGGATGTTATTTGAAAGGGCTGTGCCAACATTACTGGGAGGGTTGTGTGCATAAGATTTGGCAGATGGGCTTAAGTTTTGGTGGTCAGTACACACGTGTTGGTGCAATGTAGGTGTGGCATCTGAATAAGAATGTGGCCTTATAGCAGTAGGTGAGATCTTGCTCTGCATTGCCTGCATTAGAACTTTGGGTATGAGGAGCTGAACATTCACTAGCACAGTAGTTACCCTGGGACGTTTGTCCTTCTCCATCCTTGCACTTTTTTCATAAACAAATTATTGTGCTTTTTACTCAGGAAAACATTTTTAAAATAGTACTGCTGCTTGTGTGGGTCAGTTAACTTGATTTTAAAATCGGAATTTTACTGCAGCTGATTGTTTTTATTTTATATTGAAGGTTATTTTAATTCTTTGCTTCATTATGAAGTGCTTGGGGTATTTCATAGAAAAGCAATTCACCATTTGTCTTGCAGCTGGTAGAAATGCAAAAAAAAAACACAAAACCCTGTTTCAGGACCTCATTTGTAAAAATCATTTGAGGTTCTGCAAGACAACTCCTCAAGGAAGTGGACACCTTCCTGTAGCTTTTGTATTAATGTTTTTTTTTAATGTTCAAATGTTTTTTGTAACACATGCTGCATAATATATGCACATAAATCATTCTTTTGTGTGTTGGATACATAACCCAAAATATGAGATTCATAGCTCCATCCAAGCTCAGAAAATACATATAATATTGCAATCTTGAATTGAATGTTCCACATTAATGTATCTTACTTTGTAATTTGCCAGGGAGTTTCATGTCAGTTTGTATGTTTTGATAGCCTTTTACACTTTTATCTAGCAATTCTAAATGCAACCATTTCAGTGTCTTGTAAAGATTATCCTAGCAGGAAATGATTTTATATTAATGTTTATAGAGATGCCTTCTCTGTTAGCTATCCAACTTCCTTTGCAAATAGTATTGGCTCAGTCATACCTTTAGCTGGAAATTGGAACGTAGTTTTTGTTGCATGATGCAGTTTTCCAACTTTCACGTTCACACATTTGTAATCGGAAGACAAGGAGGACCATCAGAGAGTCCATTCATAACACAGCCTAAACAGGCTTGGTACTGCTGGAGGCCTAATTTGAAATGGCTGAATTTGTTGCTGCCACATTTACACGATATCCTTTTATTTTAGGCTTCCAAATGTTCAGTCAATATATTTGACTGCTTCCTATCCCATTTGTTGTTGCTCTTACAACAGATCAAAATGATATTGCCATTAGTTTAAAACAAGCCTCAACACTTACTCCAAATGAAGTCCTGTTTCCAACATAGTTTGCCACACACAGCATGACTTTTTTAAAAAAATTGGTTCCAGCAGCATATACCGTATTTCCCCAAGTATAAGACACACCTTTTTCCCAAAAAAACGGGGGCTAAAAATTGGGTGCGTCTTATTCAAGGGGTGTGCCGCGCAGAAATTTTTCAAATTTCTGGCCCCAAAATTAAGGTGCGTCTTATACTTTGGTGCGCCTTATACTTGGGGAAATACGGTAAATGTGGAAATATTGCATCAGAATACTTATTCAAATCACCTTTTTGGGGGACATTCTTATGAACAACGTCTAAGAGGCATTGGGACTTTTATGCAATCAACCTGAAAATTGTTCAGAGAAATTCCATTTCAGTGGACAGAGGGTTTTTTTAATTGCTTTTGCTGGATCAGTCCAAGCTCCATCTAGTCCAGCACTGGTTTTTCAGGAGCAGCCAGCTCTACTCTACTCATACATAGGAAAGTTATTTGTTGCATCTTCATTAGTGAGCATATTTATGGGTGCATTTTTGAGGCCCGCCTCAGTTTTAGCAGGTCTGACTAGGAAAATCCTTTAAATCAAAAGGTTCTATAAAGAGTGGTGAATGATTTACTGTGTTAATTGTTTCCCTGTTGTAATTATGACATAATAGTTAAAATCTCAATGTTTTATTTTTAAGACATCAAAAATCAATTTTTGATTCAACCAAAAAACTTCAACCAAAAATCAATTTTTTCCTAAAAGAGATAGAGGCTTGCTGAAAATTGCTATTTTGAGGTGCGTTATTGTTGCTGTTGCTCCTAGCACAGCCAGAATACTTCAAACATTTGAAGCAGAGCGTGAAGTCATATCTATGATGTATATGACAATTAAGTATATTTTACGTTTATCACTTTACAGTTGTCAAGCTCGTAAATCCTAACAAATGTATTCCTTAGTATTTAGCTATCCTGATATATAGTTATTGAGATTTTCCCCCATGGATGCCAGTCCTTTTGTAAGAGCCACCTGAGCTATTAGCGATCACCACGTCTTTTGCTGATGAATTCCATCCAGTCATGCATCCAGCACTGCGTGAAGAAGCATTTCCTTTTGCAAGCCTGTAATCAACTGCCCATCTGTTGACCCTAAACTCGAGTGTCATGAAAATGAGATGGTAAATAGCGTGGGGAAAGTGCATACAGTATATACAGATTTTTCTTCCATGACGTTATGACTTTGGACCACCCAGTGAAACGTATTCCTTGGCAGTACACTTCAAGGGATACGTTTTTACATACTGCATAATTAACTTATGGAGTTGCTCTCAGAAGACGTGGTGGCCACTGGCTTAGATTACTATAAAAGAGGGTTAGACAGTTTAGGGAGGACAAGTGTCAGTGGATGTTTGTCAAGATAGCTGAACGATACCACTAGTTTTGGAGGTAGTGTGCTTTTGAATACTATAATAGGTGAGGTGGTGGGGTTTTGTTTTGTTTTGTTTTTGTTAAAAACATTAAGCACAGCCTTTTGGAGCTTAAAATATTTGAATTAAAACACAAAACACCAGATTTTGGTGTTTAAGATTATTTTCCAGAAATTAAAATAGGTTAGTTTTCCAATTAGAAATAATACTGTGGCTGCATCTGCTGATACTATATCACCTGTATCATCTACCTAGTACATTTTTAAAGCATTTAAAATTAATACAAATGAGAACTTGGAATGAGAATGTAGAATAAAAAACACATAATACCAGAATTTGCAATTTTAATCAAGAAATTTTTGGAAAACATATCACCAAAAAAGCACACCCCTAATAATAGGCACTGTGAATGAAGACTCTCCTACCTTTCTGCCTTGCTTGTGGGCAGTTTGTGTGGTCTACGCTTTCTTATGGATGAAATGTGTCCATTCTCTCCATGCCATTGATCTGTACACACTCATAAATTTGTTGCGTGAGCATCAAATATTGCATCAGTTTCATCCCTTTCTAGGGTGATGTCAGCCAAATACCACAGAGTCAATTTATTATTGGCCTGCTACAAATCAATAACATGTCTGAAAGCATCCCTTGACAGGCGTCTGTTCAAAAAGTCACGCCAAACTTTGGACGGGGCACAGATTGATATGCACTATGTAGTTACTGACTTAATGTGTTATGTATGTGCTTGAGACTTTTCAGTTGCTGCATTACCTAAACACCAATTAGATGCTAAGTGCAGTTATTACAACACTTAAGTGAAGCTGATCAGCTTGTGAGATCTGTCTATAAATAAGAACCCATTGGAAGATAGCTGGCAATTTTTCTGCTGCTGTTTGCTGATCTGCTAATTAATTTCAGCATGGCCCTACCCATGTAACACTTTTTAAAAATAAAAAATCTCACAGTTGATGCCACATCTGTGACATTCTAGGAAGTGAGAGAAGTCTAGAGTTGCACATCTGTGTCAGTGATGCAGTGTGAATTAGATACTAAAGATATAAACAGAATGAGTTCTGAGTTGCATATTATGTGGGCAGTGCCGTACTGAAATTAATTAGCTCTAAGTTGTCTGTTGTAGTATTGCTCTTAATCGTAATCAATTTTGATCCTATTTGATTAAGATAATGAAGTTCAAATTTTGTTGCAATATCACCTTTTTCAGAGGGCAGGATGATGGAAGGGAAAAAGAAGCTTTAGATTTGCTACCTAGTGCAATTAAGAAACTGTTGTAAGGCAGTGGTTCTCAACATTTTTAGCACCAGGACCCACTTTTTAGAATGACAATCAGTCCAGGACCCACCAGAAGTGATGTCATGGCCGGAAGTGCTGTCATTGGGATGCCGGAGCCTGCTGCTTTCCTGAAAATGAAGCAATCAGTTGTGTTATTTCTCAGCCATTGTCCAATAGCAAAGTGAATCTGAAAAGGGGGGGGGGAAGCCTATTTACAACCTTGACACAAGCAAAACAACCACACAGTCCTCCCCTTTTCCAGCATCCCATCTTCCCATATTTTTAATATGGCTGCTCTACGTGCTTTACGGCCCATCTGAAATTGGCTCCCAGTGCACTGGTGGGTCCTGACCCACAGTTTGGAACCACTAGTTGTAAGGGATTTGATGATACAGTGGGCCCTTGTTGTCCTCATGGGTTCTATTCCCAGAATCCCTGCAGATAAGGAAAACCATGGATGTCCAAATCCATGGTTTTCGAGAAGACTACCCTACATTGAAAATCATCCTGAGGGGAGGGGCTCCCTCTACACCCCAGATTGGAAAAGCTTCAAAGGCCCCTCCCCTATTTTCAGTCCAGTTGCTGTGAAGTAATACCTCAGAAAGCCCTCAGAACTGAGCACGAGGTCAATAAAATCTGTGGATGCCAAATCTGCAGATAATGCCAAACCTTGTATTTTGTCTTCAGGAAGATATAATAGATAGCAGAGCTTGCTCCTTCCCTGTGCCTCAGGCCTGTATGGGTTGGCTTGAATTGCTGTGTTTTGTTCCTGCTTCTTTTCCTGTCTGCTTCCTAAGGTTTAGTTTAGGTCTGGTCAACAACTGGGCAGACCTTAGACTTGTTTCTCCCCAAACTCTGGTTTCTCTAGTCCAGTGGTTCCCAACCTGCCGTTGCCCATGAACTTCTGAGGCAAAATTAGAATAATAGGGGACCACATGCAACCCCCCACCCCTGCACACAAAAAATAGTATTTAGGTTTGATTAGAGAAGATTTGTTAGAGATGTATTAGATTTGTGATTTACAGATAAGCTGTGTGGGTTGCAGATTTTGTTGCTGGCTGCGCCTACAGGTGGTCCATTCTTTGCCCCCTCTGGTGATCCAAGGGGGAGCCGCTCACTCAGTGACAGTGGTGTAACTGAGGGGGGGCCGGAGTCAGTTTCCCTAGGACACCTGCAGGGATTCCCTGCTTGGAGAGAGAACTCATTGCATGAGTGGATGGGCTCACAGCTTTCCTCTCTCTGGGGTCTGTGAAGGAGGGGGGAGAGAGAAGAGATTTGCCAGCTGCATTCCTTTTGTCCTCCTCTCCCTCAATGCTGGGAGTTTTGGCTGCTGGGTCAATAAGCTCTGCTTCTCTCTCCCACCACTGCTCCAGGAGTCACCCCAACCTCGTAGTCCTTTTGTGCACTGTGCAGCAGTGAATGAAAGGAGAGATCAGATGTGTTGTGTGTATGTGTGTGGCTTTCCTCTCTATGGGGTCAGTAAGGGAAGTGGAGATCATGGCCCCTGTTTGTCCATGTGCATGCGTATGCGAGACTTGCCAACTGTGCTCGCTGGGAGTTTCAGCTCTCAGGTCAGAAAGCCCTGCTTTCCCCTCCCCCACCCCTTTGCTCCAGGAGCCTGCCCCACCCCTTGCAGCACTCCTGCACACTGCACAGTGGTGAATGAAAGGAGAGAGAGAGATCAGCTGTGTCGTGTGTGTGTGTGTGTGTGTGTGTGAGAGAGAGAGAGAGAGAGAGAGAGAGAGAGAGAGAGAGAGCACTGCCTGACTCCCCACTCCCCAAATTATAACATTCTTTGGAAACCTGAGAAAAGGAGTTCCAGGTATATTCAATACCCTGATCAGTCTGCTGGCATATTGAAAGCATGTTTTGTATTTACAAATTAGTTTACTTTACAGATTTATTCCCACTTTACTTATACAGTTCTGCAGTTGTTATTATGCAGTTGTTCCCCAATTCTTTCTCTCTTCACATTAATTCTATCCCCAATCCCTTCTAAATAATTTAGGAATCTCAAAAGGTGCACATATTGAGGTTTCTGTAGTATACGAATTTAGGTACATTTAATTTCATTAGTTAAAATTCAGTCAATGGTTGTAAGACAGACGATTCATCAACTCATAATTTGTTAAGTAATAAAAAAACCCAAGTAAACACTTAAAGAATTCTTGTCCAACCCAGCAGGCTATATCATGCATTCTCTGCCTAAGTGGAGGGGGTTCGCCAAGCTTTCTGACTCCTGAATTGAAGGCCTCTGTGGCAACTGTTTTTTCCCCTTGTCAACGCTTAAACTATTAATATGCTAAGTGACACAAAAATATATCTAAAATGAGCTTCAGGCAGCATGCTGACTTGGTTTCAAAGCAGTAATAAACTGATCATGTTAATCCAGTGATATCATCCATTTACTGGTGGTAGTTTCCAGATGTCCTTTTCTATCCTTGCTGAGAATACTACTGTACTATCCACAGAAGTGTTCCCAGATGGATATACCCAGGAGAGAACCGATTAGTGTTGTGGCTACCATACTCAATAAATTATGGTTCAATTTATTGGCCCTAGGCGAGTTATCCTCTCTTATCATTTTCTCCAAATGCAATATGGGGATAATAAAACAGACCTACTTTATGGGGTTGTAGTAAGGATTGCAAGCTGATATATTTGAGCAATATTTTTCCTCACAAATATCTTTCTGAAATATCTGTTCCTATTAATTCATTAATGCAACTTAAGAGTCCAATTCTATTCCCCCCCCTTTGTGGTGCAGGCGTGTTTCGTCTAGCGTTTTAATGTTGATATGATCTCTCCAAGTTGGGGGAATGGGCAGCAAAATGACAGATGCGTTTCAACGTAGACAAGTGTAAAGTGATGCACATTGGGGCAAAAACCCAAAACTTCACCTATAGGCTTATGGGTTCTGAGCTGTCTGTGACAGTTCAAGGAAGAGATCTTGGGGTGCTGGTGGACAATTCAATGAAGGTATCAACCCAGTGTGCGGCAGCAATTAAGAAGGCCAATTCTATGCTTGGGGTAATTAAAAAAGGGGTTGAGAATAAAACAGCCAATATTATCATGCCATTGTACAAATCGATGGTAAGGCCACACCTGGAATATTGTGTACAGTTCTGGTCGCTGCACCTCAAAAAGGACATAGTGGAGCTGGAAAAGGTGCAGAAGAGAGCGACGAAAATGATTACAGGGCTGGGGCACCTCCATCTCCCTTATGAAGAAAGACTACAGCGATTGGGGCTCTTCAGCCTAGAAAAAAAGCTCCTGAGGGGGGACATGATTGAGATATACTAAATTATGCACGGAAGGGATAGTCGATAGAGGGATGTTCTTTTCCCTCTCTCAAAACACCAGAACCAGGGGGCATCCGCTAAAACTGAGGGTTGGGAGACTTAAAACAGATTAAAGGAAGTACTTTTTTACCCAGCGGGTAGTTAATCTGTGGAACTCTTTGCCACAGGAGGTGGTGATGGCATCTGGTCTAGATGCCTTTAAGAGGGGATTGGACGGATTTCTGGAAGAAAAGTGCATCGTGGGCTATAGGCAATGATGGATTGTGCAACCTCCTTACATTAGTAGTAGACTACTTCAGAGTACCGGGTGCAAGGGAGTGGCAACAGGATGCAAGCGTCTTGTTGTCTCATGCCTCCCTGGGGCACCTGGTGGGCCTCTGTGAGATACAGGAAGCTGGACTAGATGGGCCTTTGGCCTGATCCAGCAGGGCTCTTCTTATGTTATGTTCTTATGTCTGTCTCTTGTAAATCTGCAGCAAAACCTGCATTGCAAATAGTTTGCCCCCTCCCATCAATTTCTTTTTATCCTATTTTTATTGCTTATTTTATTGCTATATTATTTTTATGTACTGTACTTTTTGTTTTTCGCTTCTCCAATAATTGTAAGCCGTCTTGGGCATCTACCTTGGCAGAGGAAAGGCGGGATATAAATCTCTTCAACCAACCAACCAACCAACCAGAAATGAAATGAAGCAGAATTCATTTAGAAATGAAGCAGCTAAAGTCAGTAACATCCCAAATAAGCTTTTGGCTTTAAACAAAGGAAACAGAATCTAGAAAATAGTTTCCACAGCTTCATCATGTTGACTTGACCAAATTAGCTAATACTGATTTTTTTTTTTTATTAGTGTTTACAAATATAAAGACATAGGGATAGGTAATAAGGGAAACAAAGGACGGGGAGACTTAGGGAAAGAAACAAAAGGTTACAGCAAAACAATATCTCAATCAAAAATCCTTTTTTTTTTCCACAGTTTGCATAAATACTTTTCCATTTCTACCTTTTTTTTTTACTTATAATATATTTGTAATATAACATATTTTTTATACGACGTCTATCATAAACTTAAATTATGTTTAAAGAACAAAGGTAATTAACTCTAAACTAATCTTCCGTTGAATGTCTTATCTCAACATATTGTATCTATCCATTCATAGAATGGGGACCATTTTACCCCTACATTGCATTTCCCATTCAATCTATCTGATAATGCATCATTAATAGCTGTCTCGTATAATTTAGTTATCACTTGATCTAACTTTGGTATACTCTTATCTTTCCATCTTTGAGCATAGACTATTCTTGCTGTTGTCATGATATGGATTAATAAGAATCTTTTTTCTGAGTCTCTAATATCTGGAACCATATTCAATAAAAATAATTCTGGTTTAAACGGAATTTCCTCTTGAATAATTTCTTGAGCCATCGTATGAATTAAACGCCAATATTTTTTGGTATTTGGGCACTTCCACCAGAGATGGTAATAATTTCCTCTTTTTTTTCCGCATTTCCAACATCTGTCGGAGTTTTTTGATGACATTTTCGCTAACCTATCTGGAGTTAAGTGCCACCTGTAATACATTTTATAAATGTTTTCTTTATAAGTAAATGATTTGGTTAACTTGATGTTAACTTTCCATACCTTATCCCACTGGTCCAAAGAGATTGAATGACCTATATCTTGTGCCCATTTTATCGATGGTTATTTTACTGCTTCTTCATTCATCTTATCCTTCAATAACAATGCATAAACTCTCTTTATAAATTTGTTTTTTTGATCCAAGATTTCTTTATCTAATTCTGTTAATTTCTTACTAATCCCTATCTTGTTATCCTCTTTAAGTCTGTTCGAGATTTGTATTTTGGACCACCAGTCTAGATGAATACCCTTCCTTTCTAAATGTTCATTAGTTAATAATCTGTTGTTTTCATCTATTAGATCAAAATATGGTTTATTATTGTCAGTTCTTATCCAACTCGGATTTGAATTTATTTCAATTGGTTTGACCCATCTCGGTATTTCTCTATAAAAGTTAGATTTGATTGATTTCCATATCCAGAATAGTGATTTCCTTAATATGTGCTGATTGAATCCTGCTTTATACTTAATTTTTTCTTGTAACATAAATGAATGAATTCCGACTGGTAGATCATATGTTTCTAAATTATGTGTTCTCATGTCATACGTTGCAATCCAATTTTTTATCCATTCTAGACCTGCTGCCTGATAATATAAAAAGAAGTTAGGTAAACCAAAACCTGCCCTGTCTCTACTGTCCTGTAATAGTTTAAATTTTATTCTCGGTTTTTTGCCATTCCAAATAAACTTAGAGATTATTTTATCTAGTTGATGGAAATAAGACTTTTTTAATAAGATAGGTATTGTTTGAAAAAAAAAATATTAGTTTGGGGAGTATGCTCATCTTAATTACTGCTATCCGCCCCATCAATGATAATTGTAAGGATGCCCATCTTTTACATTTTTGTTCTATTTCTTTTAATAATTTTAGATAATTGTCTCCCATCAAATTGCTATTTTTATTAGTCATTGTTATTCCCAAATATTTAATTTTATTAGTAATTTATTAGTAATTTATTAGTAATTTGGATACCCCATTTTTTAATTCTTCTTTTTCTTTTTCTTTAGATTCTTTACAATAATTTTTGTCTTTTGATAATTAATTTTCATTCCTGAAACTTTCCCATATTCAGTCAGATTTTCTATTAAATATTGCAAGGAGTCTTTTGGGTTGTCTAAGATAAAAACCAAATCGTCCGCAAATGCTTGGAGTTTATATACTTCTTTTCCAATTTGTAATCCTGTAATCCGTTTATCATTTCGTATTATATTGTTTAAGAATTCTAACGCCAGAATAAACAAAAGTGGGGATAAAGGGCAACCTTGCCTTGTACCCTGTGATATTTTAATTTCTTGTGTTAATTCCCCATTAATTTTTATTTTTGCAAATTGTTTTGAATATATGTTCCTAATTGCTGCTATAAAATTTGGTCCAAATTTCATTATTTCTAATTGTTTTAATAAAAAATTCCAATCTAAGTTATCAAAAGCCTTTTCAGCATCAAGGAAAATTAAGCCTAATTTTCTTATTGAATTTTTTTCATAAAATTCAAGCACGTTTATAATAGTTCTTATATTTTTTTCAGATATCTTTTAGGAAGGAATCCTGCCTGATCATTATGGATCAAATTGTTTAGGATTTCTTTTAATCTATTAGCTAATATTGATGAATATATTTTATAGTCCACGTTCAAAAGCGAAATTGGTCTATAATTTTTAATTTGTTTCTTATCTGTGTTTGGTTTATTTATCAACGAGATTAAAGCTTGGTTCCACGAATCTGGAATCTTACCCTTTTTCCAAATTTCATCTGTTAATCTTTTAAAGATTGGAACGATTACTTTTCCTGTCTTTAGATAGTATTGAGCTGATAGGCAATCCGGACCTGGAGCTTTAAGAGGCTTTTGTTTTTTAATTGCTGTTTCAATTTCCTTTACTGAAATAGGCTCTTCTAATATGTTCCTTTGGTCTTCATTTATTTTAATTTTATTGAGATTTGATACGTATTCATGTTGTATTCTTTGATCTATTCGTTTACTGTCGTATAAATCCTTGTAAAAATTTTCAATAATAGTTTTCATTTTATCTAATTGGTTTTGTTCTTGACCTTTCTCATCAACTAGACTTTGAATTATATTTTTCTGTTTCTCTTTTTTTATTTTGCGTGCTAACCAACGGCCAGGCTTGTTAGCGTTCTCAAAGTAATTCTGTTTAATCTTTCGTAAATCTTCTTCAAATTGCTTAGTATGTTCTAAATTTATTTCATGTTGTATTTTTTTTATTCTCATCCGAATTTTTGAATTAGATGGGTTATCCTGAGATTTACCTTCTTCTAATTTTAGCCTGTAACATAAGTCTTTTAATTTTTGTTGTTGTAATAAATTTTGTTTTTTAATTTCTTTTATTATTAAACCTCTAACAAACGCCTTACTAGTATCCCAAATTACTTGTATTGAGACTTCTTGTTGGCAGTTTATTTTAAAGAACCATAATAATTCCTCTTTCAAATAATCTACAAATTCTTGTTTATCTAGTAATGAATTATTTAAATTCCATGTATAACGTTTTGGTCTTTTGTTCAGAGTCAGTAATATTGGATTGTGATCTGCGTAGGTATTAGGGAGAATTTCTGCCTGGCAATATCCTTTCATTAAAGTGGATGAGATCCAGATCATGTCGATTCTGGACCACGAATTATGTGCAGATGAATAATAAGTAAATTCTTTATTCTCAGGAAATAGTGTCCTCCAGGCATCTATTAAACAAAATTCTTCAATCATATTTAACGCAATTTTTGGCATTTTTCCTCCTTTTTTATTTTTAGCTTTCCTATCCATTTTTGGATCAAATACCCCATTGAAGTCTCCTGCTAAGATTATTTCCGCTTTATCAAAATTGATTATCTTTTGATATAGAGTCTTATAAAATTGTTCCTGCTTTGTATTTGGTGCGTAAATATTAATAATTAATAATTTATGTTCTTGAATTTGTACTTGTACAATCAATATTCGTCCCTGATCATCTTTCCAAATTAATTCTGGATTCAAAGCTGGTTTAACATACGTAACCACACCTTTTTTTTTTTTATTAACATCCAATGCTGAAAATACAATCCCTAATTTTTCATTATACATCAACTTTTTTTGTTGGTCTTTTATATGCACTTCCTGTAAACAAGTTATATCTGGATTAACTTTATTTAATTGTTTAAATGTTTTTTGCCTTTTGATCGGGTTATTAAGTCCATTTATATTAAGAGACAAAATTTTAGTTTGCATTTGTAATTTATTCATCTATTTTTCCTTGGATAACCTGTGTAAGTATTAAATCACTCATGTGTCTAAATTAAAAAAAATATATGTAATTTAGTACAGTAGATTTCTTCAGACAAAGTATAATGGAATTCTGCTGCTTCCAATGAGTTTGGGAAGTTCTTTCAGTCTATATGGGCGAAAGGTGTGGAATGAGAGTCATGTTTGTTCCTTTGCTCTTCCAAGAAAGAAATGTAATATTGGAAAGCATTAAGGATCTGCTTGTTCAATACACTGTTTGCTCTTTGCAGACAACAGCATATAGCAGCAGCAACAGAACTGCAGCAGCTGGCAATTAGGCAACTAAGTCAAGATTGGACAATTAGGGTGGAAACCAGTGGTACCAGTCCACATGCCACGTGCAGAGGGAGTGTTCTGTTTGTTTCCATCAGTTGGGTTGTTTTTATGGGCAGTGTGGATTCTCCATTGCATCTGGAGCATTCCCTGGTGCATAAGAAAATGGGGCAGGTTTGTATGTTGGAATTCTATGTAGGCATTAAAGGTAGGTAAACTGGACCCCCCTTTTGAACATGCAGATGTGCCATCATGGTTCCTTCAGCCTTCTCATTTGCTCCTGTGCTGATGGGGTGTGTGTGTGTGTGTGTGTGTGTGTGTGTGTGTGTGTGTGTGTGTGAGAGAGAGAGAGAGAGAGAGAGAGAGAGAGAGAGAGAGAGAGAATTCAGATTTCTTCCCATGTAATAATACTTATTAATGCTGGTTTTTATATACTGCCTTTCTTGGTCATTGGATTGCTCCTTTGACTTTAATTTAAGGTGGTTCTTCCCAGTGACTTCTTTACATAACATGTAAGCAATAGCCAGACTTTTGAGGGGTGTGTTGCTTGCAAGTTATGTAAGCACACTATAGGGAGGAAGCAAATGAGCAGAAGTCTAAAGGGAGGCCAGGAGCCAAGCTACGTGGCAGCATCTTTCCCCCCTCTGTGCTGAAACAGCTTAAGAATGCACACTGCATGGATCGGGGCCAACATGTCAGTTTCCCTGCTTCATCCTTGCCATTGACTTTAATTAATGTTGCTTAAACATGATCGGCTTTGGAGATCCTCTTCCAGACGACCTCCTTCAGAGATTAGCAGATGACGTGCGATCCTACCCAGAGGTCAGGATCAGCGGTCACCCCTCCCCTCACCCAAAAAGTCCGCAATGCCGGCAACCAATGTACTCACTGCTCACCATCTTGCCGTGCTGCTTCCGGGCAGCACAAGCCAGCATTGGCCAGGCGGTCACCCAGGGCCGGCAATAATGGTGTACCACCCATGCTGGAGATGCCTTATGGCACCTTTTGTGACACAAGTGCAAGTAGTATGCTTGTACCGCCTGTGCTGAGGGACTTAGCCTGAGCCCTCAAAATCTTAAATTAAAAATTTGGATATGCTGTTCAATAATAATTTTTTTCAAAGTTGGCATCTGCTGGAAATGAAGAAGTGAAAAGGCCTTCTTTCAGTGTGCCCAACAGTTTCATTCATAGCTCTTTTGTTCATCAGAAAATTCTAAGTCAGTGTGATGTCATGGCCAGAGTACTGGATGTTGACAGAGGAAGATCCAGGTTTAAATGTTTGATAATTGTGGACCAGTCACTCTCAGCCTAATCTACCTGATAGGATTGTCATGAGGCTACAATGGGGTCAGCAACCATGAATGTTGTCCTGTTCTCCTGTGTTCTCTCATTTATATCCTGCCCATTCTGCAAGATACTCAAGGCAGTTGACATGATTTCTCCCCTCTTTTTATCCGCACAAGAGTTACCTGGTTTAGACTGAGAGGTAATGAGTGGCCCAAGCTCACCCAATAAAGTTCATTACTAAGCAGGGACTTGTACATGGGTCTTCCAAGCCCAAATCCAACGCTCCAAACACTGGGAGTCATTTGCTGCTCCTGTTGTAGCAAATTGCTCAAATTGATTCCAAGCCCAAGGTTTTATTGGCCTACATGAGCCCCTGGCCGGTGGAGTCAGCTAACAGTCATGCAGCCTAAGTAGCACTTTTGCACTACAATAATTGGCCTGTGGCATTTGCAGGGGAAGTAGAGTGGTTCAGGACATAAGGCACCAGATTTGACTGTTGGTGCCCTAGTTCAAGAACCATCTCCATTACCTTACTATGATAATATAGAGATCGCTTAAATTTTTGTACACACGATCAGTCATTTCTCTTTCCGATACCTACAGCTACGATGCAATGTTGTATACCAAGAATCGGCAGCAATTGTCATAATGTCCTTTTTCTGAACATAGGATTCATGGAATTTTTGAGGCCAGCCAAGCAGTCAAGTGTCGCATCATGTGCCATTTACTCATCTAGTTTCACTTAATAAACAGGCCATTTTGCAAATCCTTGGAAGCAGACATTCCTTCTGAGGTTTTGAAACAGAAAGGGTTTGAAAGTCTGCCTCTAAGAATTAGCAATAGCGTGCAGCTAAAGAATTACAAACAAGAAGTACTGTCGTTCACAAGGCCGGTTACATAGCTAAAGAAATAAATGGTTTCCTGTGCCTGAGATTACCATGACTTGGAAGCAGTTGTTGTTGACGCCCAACATTCTGAGCTTCTCTACTAGTGCTGGGATTCAGATAGCCTCACTCATGGGCTTCACATCTAGGTGATTTTTGCCTTACGAAAACCTGAACACACAAAGCTGTTTTCAGTGGCATGTGGGTGCTGGAGTGTGTAACCATACTATAACCTAATTTGTTAATTCCGTGACTCAGACCCCTAATTAATCAAGTCAATCAAGGTATATCAGATGGGGTTCCACTTGTGTGCCACCACTGAGTTCTAGCCAAATAAGAGCTGCAGAGAGACTAATCAATCCAGCCAGTGAAGCCTCATAAACCAATAGTTCAGCACACTTCAAAAGATATTTCCTGATCCCTATCAAACTTTCCAGGTCAGGTCTGCTTATTGTTCTGAGCAGCTTGGAGACTGAACTTGATGTTCCTTGTTGGATATAGACCACCGAAGCTTAATGGGAACTAGTTCTGACAATTAACTGCTTAACACTGCCTTTCTAAATAGCTCTTAATGGCTTCCATTCTTACTGTTGCGTAGTTAAACCAATAGTCAGCATTTTGCATCTGGCTTCCGAGAACCATGTCTGTTACATATATGTATACAAAAGGCTTTAAAAAACAACTTATCAACAAAACCCAGAAAATAGCAATTAAGCAGCAAAGAGTGAGCTAAACCTAGTGAGAAATCCATTCCGGGTATTTAGACCACATTCACACAGTCTAGATAGTGTCCCAACGTTCCATCCTAACTATTATATGCTGGACTTTCTCAATGGAATAAACTAAAAATACCTAACATCTACAATACACTAAAGCTTCCTAAGAGCAAGTATCATGCTCTGCTGTATGAAAGTAAAGCAAATTTGCCTACCCAAAGCTCAAAAGAACCCTGAACAAGGACAAATGTACCTGGCATCAGCAGAACCTATTCCCATCTAATGCTAGGACAGCAACCGGAGTTTTTTGTAGTCAATCTGTTGGTTGATTGAGAAAAGAGCCTGACTATATACAGTATATGAGCATGACACTTGCTCCTAGGGAGCTTTAGTTTATTTAGGTGTTAGCTATTTTTAGTTTACTCTCTTGAGATGGCTGAAAAGTAGAGACAAAAGTTTTAATGCAGAAGAGAGCAACCAAAATTATTACTGAAATGGCTACAATGTTTGGGGCTCTGAGAGGGGACATGATTGAGATGAACAAAATTATGCATGGGATGGATAGAGGATGTTCTTTTCCCTCAGAACCAGGGACATTCACTAAAATTGAGTGTTGGGAGAGTTAGAACAGATAAAAGAAAATACTTTTTTACCCAGTGTGTAATTAATCTGTGGAACTCCTTGCCTCAGGAGATGATGATGACGTCTGACCTATGTGCCTTTAAAAGGAAATTGGACTGATTTCTGAAAAAAAAGGCCCATCGCAGGATACAGGCCATGATGGGTGGTGCAACCTCCTTATTTTAGAGGTAGGCTATCTCAGAGTGGCAGATGCAGGGGAATGGCAATGAGATGCAAGTATCTTGTCTTGTGTGTTCTCTGAGGCATCTGGTGGGCCACTGTGAGATACAGGAAGTTGGACCTTTGGCCTGATCCAGTGTTATGCTGATATTTTTTTATAATTTTACTTTGTATTAACTTTAAGTTATTCTTATGAACTGTTATTAATTTCATATTGAGTGCTTGATAGACACATGGTTTTGTAGGGATTTGAGGTTTAAAAAAAAATTAAAAGTTTACCCACTAGCAGATTTTGGAGCTTTTTATGTAACAGGATTTCTGGTATCAGTATTATGCAGCTCAAACTCTGGATCTGTTGATCTAAATTATAGCAACCCAGCTGAAATTTACAGATTTTCATATTGCTCTAACTTGTTCAGATCTGTGCTGTAGAGGTGTATGATGCAATACTTTTTAATGGGGGATTTCCCTTTCATTCCTGTAAATCGTAACATTTTGTGTAATACACTTGGACAACCCTTGGGTGCTTCACAAAAGCATTCAGGATTTCCCCCACATTTTCTGTAAGAGCCATATGGCGAGTGCCTGCAGATGGTATCAGTATTTTACTTGGAAAAGCAGGACATTTGTGATGCAGACGATTCTCTGAGACCAGCTGCTTATGTGCTGGTTGTGGTTTCACTCCGTAAAAGTAAAAAAAGGAAAAGGAAAATCTACTGCTAATAGCTATTCAGAAAGGAAACATTAAGAAGAGACAAATTAGCTCTACAATGAATCTTTGGCTACCACCATTGGGAACCACTCAGGATGACTCAAGTGGGATTGCGGATTTACTTTATTTTATTCTTATTCATTTCCTACCCTACTTCTTAATGAAGTTCCCATTAGGTTCCCTATGAGAGGTATAGGCCTATATTGTCCACATATCCCTTTGGATTCCCCTGCTAAAAGGTTTAACATCTATTGGCCTTTAGGCCAGTAGTCTTTAGGAAAGTAGGCAAACTTTGTAAATCCTGCCAAACTCTTTGCAGTTTATTTGATGGATTTTCTTTTAAATTGGTTAGTTTATATTGTTGTGACTTATTGCACATATGCTCCTAGGAACTCTGGGGCTCCCTGAAACCCTTTTAGGGGCTCCACAAATACTCCATGAGTGGCCACCATCTGCTTAGTGCTGATCACTCCATGCATGCACTAGCGCTCTGGAGCTCCCCAAAACTCTATGTATGCACCAATGGGGCTCCCTAAGACTCTGTCTAGGAGTGTGAAGGGCTCCAGAGATCAAAAGATTTGAGAACCACTGCCTTAAAATCTTCGACGTGCTTTGCCAATTGGAAAGGAGCTTTCTGGATTCTAAATGGGTAGAGCCAGTGATTGTTTTTCCAGTGATAATCAGTCTAGCATACCAGCAAGCTAATACGTTCACATCAACCTCAGGGCTGTTATTGGCTCAATATGAGGCCACGGTGTTCTAGGACAGGGTTTCTGAAACAGGAAGAAGCATCAACTGAAAGGCACAGGGATGGTCTTCCAGGCATGCTGTTGTTCAGTTGCTAAGTCATGTCTGACACTTCACGACCCCATGGACCACAGCACGCCAGGCCTCCCTGTCCTCCACTAGCTTCCAGAGTTCGCCCAATTTCATGTTCATCGCTTCGGTGACACTGTCTACCCATCTCATCCTCTGCCGCCCCCTTCTCCTTTTGCCTTCAGTCTTTCCCAGCATGAGAGTCTTTTCTAAAGAGTGAAATACCTCATCAGGTGGCCAAAGTATTTGAGCTTCAGCTTCAGGATTTGTCCTTCCAGGGAGCAATCAGGCTTGACTTCCTGGAGGATTGACGAATTGGATCTCCTTGCAGTCCAGGGGACTCCCAAGAGTCTTCTCCAACACCATAATTCAAAAGCATCTATTCTTCAGCGCTCTGCCTTTCTTATGGTCCAGCTCTCACAGCCATACATTGCTACTGGGAAAACCATCGCTTTGACTATACGAACCTTTGTTGGAAAGTGATGTCTCGGCTTTTTATTAAGTTGTCTACATTTGCCATAGCTTTCCTCCCAAGTAGTAAACGTCTTTTAATTTCATGGCTGCAGTCACCATCTGCAGTGATCTTGGAGCCCAGGAAAATAAAGTCTGTCACTGCTTCCATTTCTTGCCCTTCTATTTGCCAAGAAGTGATGGGAGTGGTTGCCATGATCTTAGTTTTTTTTAATGTTGAGCTTCAAGCCAATTTTTGCATTTTCCACTTACACTCTCATCAGAAAGTTCTTTAGGTCTTCCTCACTTTCTGCCATTAGAGTGGTATAGTCTGCATATCTGAGGTTGTTGATATTTCTCCCAGCAATCTTGATTCCAGCTTGTGAATCATCCAGCCCAGCCTTTCTCATGATGACTGCATATAAGTCAAATAAGCAGGGTGACAGTATACAGCCTTGTCGTACTCCTTTCCCAATTTGAAACCAATCAGTTGTTCCATGTCCAGTTCTAACTGTTGCTTCCTGGCCCACATACAGGTTTCTCAGAAGACAGATCAGGTGGTCTGGTACTCCCATCTCTTCAAGAACTTGCCACAGTTTGTTGTGATCCACACATTCAAAGGCTTTGGCATAGTGAATGATCTCCATGATCCAGCGAATGTTGGCAATTTGATCTCTAGTTCCTCTGCCTCTTCGGAAACCAGCTTGTACATCTGGTAGTTCTCGATTCACATACTGCTGAAGCCTAGCTTGTAGGATTTGGAGCATCACCTTGCTAGCATGTGAAATGAGTGCAATGGTGCGGTAGTTTGAGCAATCTTTGGCATTGCCCTTCTTTGGGATTGGAATGTAAACTGATCTTTTCCAGTCTTGTGGCCACTGCTAGGTTTTTCAAATTTGCTGGCATATGGAGTGCAGGACTTTGACAGCATCATCTTTTAAGATTTTGAGTAACTCAGCTGGAATGCTGTCACCTCCACGAGCTTTGTTGTTAGTGATGCTTTCTAAAGCCCACTTGATTTCATGCTCCAGGATGTCAGGTTCGAGCTCAGTGACCACACCATTGTGGTTATCAGGAACATTTAGATCGGTCTTGTATAGTTCCTCTGTGTATTCTTGCCACCTCTTCTTAATCTCATCTGCTTCTGTTAGGTCCTTGCCGTTCTTGTCCTTTATTGTGCCTACCTTCGCATGAATTGTCCTTTGACATCTCCAATTTTCTTGAAAAGATCTCTAGCCTTTCCTGTTCCATTGTTTTCCTCTATTTCTTTGCATTGCTCATTTAGGAAGGCCTTCCTATCTCTCCTTGCTGTTCTCTGGAAATCTGCATTCAGTTGGGTATATCTTTCCCTTTCTCCCTTGCTTTTTGCTTCCATTCTTTCTTCAGCTGTTTGTAAAGCCTCATCAGACAGCCACTTTGCCTTCTTGCATTTCGTTCTCTTTGGGATGGTTCTAACCCCTGCTAACTGGGCAAGAGGCACTTTTTCAAGTGGTGTCCTCTTATATTTAGCAGGGGGAGAGCAATTGTCCCTCTTCACCCCAGCACAGTGTCTTTCTCGTGGCTGTTGCTGGTGGTGTTCTCCATTCTTTTAGATTGTGAGCCCAGGGAGCCATTTAACTTTAATGTTATTATTTGCCTGTAAACCGCTGTGTGAACTTGTGTTGAAAAGTGGTATATAAATACTATTGACTGACTGACTGACTGACTGATTCTAGTTGTTGCTTCCTGTACAATGTTACAGACCTCCGTCCAAAGTTCTTCAGGCACTCTGTCTACCAAATCTAAGCCCCTAAATCTATTTGTCACCTCCACTGTATATTCGTATGGGATCTGATTTAGGTCATACGTGGAGGGCCTAGTGGTTTTCCCTACTATTTTCAGTTTAAGCCTGAATTTTGCAATAAGAAGCTCATGATCTGAGCCACAGTCAGATCCAGGTCTTGTTTTTACTGCCTGTATAGAACTTCTCCATCTTTGGCTGCACAGAATGTAATCAATCTGATTTCGGTGTAGACCATCTGGTGAAGTCCATGTGTACAGTCGCCGTTTGTGTTGCTGGAAAAGGGTGTTTGCTATGACTAATGTGTTCTCCTGACAGAACTCTATCAGTCTTTGCCCTGCTTCATTTTGTACTCCAAGACCAAACTTGCCTGTTATTCCTCTTACCTCTTGACTGCCTACTTTAGCATTCCCATCCCCTATGATGAGAAGGACATCTTTTTTGGGTGTTAATTCTAGAAGGTGTTGTAGGTCTTCATAGAGACTGTAAACTTCTTCCTCTTCAGCATCAGTGGTTGTGGCGTAGACTTGGATTACTGTGATGTTGAAAGGTTTGCCTTGGATCCGAATGGAGATCATTCTATCATTGTTGAGGTTATACCCCAGTACTGCTGTTCCCACTCTCTTGTTCACTATGAAGGCTACTCCATTTCTTCTAAGGGATTCCTGCCCACAGTAGTAGATGTAACGGTCATCTGAATTAAATTCTCCCATTCCTGTCCATTTAGTTCACTAACTCCCATGATGTTGATGTTCAGTCTCGCATTTGACCACATCTAGCTTACCTTGATTCATAGATCTGACGTTCCAGGTTCCTATGCAGTATTGTTCTTTGCAGCATGGTACTTTCCTTTCAGTTCCAGACACATCCACAGCTGAGTTTCTTTCTGGTTTTGGCCCAGCTACTTCACTCTTTCTGGAGCTACTAGTACTCGTGTTCTGCTCTTCCCCAGTAGCATAATGGACACCTTCCGACCTGAGGGTCTCATCTTCCAGTGTCATATCGTTTAGCCTTTTAGTTTTGTAATCCATGGGGTTTTCTTGGCAAGAGTACTGGAGTGGGTTGCCATTTCCTTCTCCAGCGGATCACGTTTAGTCAGAACTCTCTACTGTGACCTGTCCATCTTGGGTAACCCTACATGGCATAGCTCTCAAGCCTCTTCGCCACGACAAGGCAGTGATCCATGATAGGGCTTCCAGGCTTAGGAAGACATATTAGCATATTAGAAGACAGAAAGGAGGAGTGATCAAGGAGAGAAATAAGACATGTAATTCACTAATTGGGGAATGAGCTGAACACACTGTACACCCTCAGAAGTGTTTCCTTTTATGGCTGAAAAGAATCTGTGCAGTTCATATTCATTCCTATTTTGTCAAACCTATAAGCACCCCTAGATATTTTTTAAGATCTTACTCATGTCAGAATATGAATCACTGGCATGTCACAAGCATTGCCTTATGAAACCTCTGAAATAATACAAGTGTTGCAGCTGCCTTCTTCTCCTTGCAGCCCACAGAGGTAATGTGCAGATTCTATTGTGAGTAAAGCTCTATTATGGGAAGGCTGGTGTTCCCTCGCGAGCTGATGCAGAGAATTAAAGACTTTACTTCCCTTTTTTCTGTTTGCACAATTCTGGGTAGAAAGTGGCAAAACTGGAATTATTTGTTAGGCGGTACAGTATCTGGAGCTCTAAATATCACAATGAGTGATGGACCCTTCTGTTCTTTTAAAACAAGGGCCACCAAATTACGGCCTGCGGGCCATATCCGCCACATGGAAAGCTTTCCCCATTGTGAGTGGCGCAGATCGTTCCATTGCACAAACACTCCATTTTCCAGTCGATTGGCTCGCAGGGACGCTCTGAGCATTCGCATCTGTGGCCGGGCATCCCAGAATGCTATGCAACAGGGCACTGGGCATAGACGTAAATGCCCAGAGCATCCCTTTAGAATTTCCCCATACACAGCAGTCCACAGTTTGGAGATTTTTGCTTTAGAAGGCATATTCTCATTTTTTTTTTCCCCCAATGGTGAAAGTTATATCAATTGCAGAGAAGGTGTATATATAGGTTGGGCCTCGTTATCCACAGGAGTTTAGTTCCCAGAACCTGCATGTTCTAACCCGTGGATTTGGGACTCCACCCTCTGGACCCAGCTGGAGCACAGCAACCACCCACAGCCTCTGTGGGCCTCAGAATGCCCGTTATGGGCAAAAACATTACTTCCGATTCCCCCAGAAAACAGGAAGTGACTTTTTATGCCTTTATAAGGCACTCTGAGGCCCATTCATCTGAACCTAAAGTCTACCCTAGCAGTGCTTTGGGGATGGTTGTGAGGGGCTGAGACATTATTTGATTCATAGAGGTAATCCCTGATTGACTAGGGTTGTCCATATGATCCGTGGTCAAAGAAGCACTACCCTCTTTCCAATGGATTTGTTTGATCTTAGCGTTAGCAAGTAGATAAGTCTGACTGGCTGCATTGCATTGTGATGGCGTAACGTCTAGTTATGATCACTCATTGGTTTGGATCACTCAATAAAAGAGATGGAAACAATGGCCACCAAAGCAATAGCAGGGCTGGGGGGAGACTGCAAATAGTTTTGAACAGTCATGGGAAAAGGTAGTATTAAAGAGATTTTAAATTGTTACTTTAAAGTCTCAGCAATGTTGCCTATCGTCCAGTTCTTATATTAGCCACATGCTGGCTATTTTTGTGGATAATGCTGTCACTGGACCCTAATTCCTGACTGAGCCGCTCATTGCAGCTGGGATGGCCGAATTTGGAGACCAGATTTACAAATACCCCAGAGGACAGTCAATCAAAAGCAGTGAGTGAGGAGAGACAGTGTGCGCAGAAGTGACTCTGCTAACCTTGAATGTGTCATGCCCCCTCCAAGAACTGTGAAACAGCGGATGAAGTTTTGATGACTCCATTTTGTCTGTAATGGGTATTGCTATGCTGTAGGTAGAAATGTGATTTTTTTTTCCCAGCGGTAACGAAATAAAAACACATAACACAGCTTTTTGTACTTCTCATTTTTGTTTTTTAAAAACTGGGAAATAAACCGGGAAATTGCAAAATTGTGTGTGTGTTATGTGCATGCGCACGTGCGCACACACATGGCCATGGGTTATGACTTTAGCTGCACCTGCAGAGAGTATACCACTATATCAGCTCCTACCTAGTACACGTTTAAAGCAATAATAATTCATCAAAATGCACCCTTGAAATAAAAACACATAACACCACCTTTTGCACTTTTCTTCTGGGGGAGGAGGGATTGAAATCTGTGAAAAACAATGTTTAAGAACACCTCTAACTATATGCTGTTTGTGTTTATCTCCAGCTAAAAAGAGCCCCCTGAAATACATCAGCACAAGCTGGTTTTTTCCCTCTTTGTCTGAAGCTGTGTTGATTCATGTAAACAAATAGATGTGATAAGACACGTTCCATTCTGTTTCCTTTTTAGTGTGCTTCCTATTTACTATTAATAAAGGAAGATAAAACTAGAAGATGTAACTAGAAGTAACTAGAAGATACTTAGAGTACGATTTTTATAATAAGAGAAGTTAAAAGAAAAATATTCCAGCCTATACTGTATTGCTCCTTACAGTACTTGACACTCAGAGCCCAAGCCTATGCAAATCTACTTAAAAGTAATTCCCATTATAGTTATATGGCTTCAGGTGAGTGCACCTTGTATACTGTAAGCAGTACTCACAGCAAGCAGCTGTTCTACATTACTGTAAGTAGTTGCTCTCCTTCCAGGATTTCCTAAGCTACAAAATTTACTTGCTTGGTCACTTTAAACTTGTGACAGCCTCACAGCCTGACAATAGTCAATGGGGCTTACTCCCAAGTAATTGTGGATAGGATTGCAGCCTCAGAATGGGAACGTACTCAAAGAATCATGTAGTTCAACACCGCAGACCATTCTGTCTTGTGTTGAAATTCCACAGTTAAGGAGAAGGAACACAAAGAATTGGTTTCTATGTCTGTCGATGAGAATAAGGAAAATAAGTAGTGGGTCAGAACAAGACCCTGCACAAAAACCGAAAAGCTCACCCTTGGCTTAAAACTGGATTTGGTGTATTGAAAGGACATTTGGTAAGCGTTGACTATGTCTTTTTGGCGCGTACCTGGAGAGTATCAAACCTGGAAGAGCATGCAGTTAAGCCCGTCATTGCATTCCAGTCAGGAACTGATGCTGGATCCTGACTCAACTTCAGACTCAACTTCAGGAGACTCAACTTCAGGAGAGAAGCAGATGATGAGGCAGGGGTGTCAATACAGGTTGATTATCCTTTATCTGGATTGCTTGGGATGGGAAGGTGTCCGGATTTCAGATTTTTCTGGTTTTCAGAATAATTGCATAACTATAATGAGAAATGTTTCTTATTGATCTTTTCATTGTGACCCATTTGGGTGTCTGCTGGCCTTTTGATATTTTTTTAATAATGGCACACATCACAGAGCAGAGAATAGAACATACAACCTGTACATGGGAATGAGCACAAGACCTTCTTTACAAAGATGTCTGGATTTTGGAATAGTCTGAATTACAGATGTGTGGATAAGGGATCTTCTGCCTTTAGAATACAATAAGAAAAGCTGGGAGTGGTTGCTGCTGTAGGGAGTGGGGGAGGTCGAAGAAAGGGAGAATCCGAGATAGTTTAAAGAAGAACAGACAGTGCTTCGATTGCATTGTGCCATGTGTGTTGGTCTTGCAAACAGAGCAGTTCTGCTGCCCTGTCAGTGTTTTGCTCCTTAATCATCCTCTATTGCCAAAAACCAAACAAAGGAAACAAAGGATTCCTAGACTATAAAGGAAAAGTTGGGCACTGGGAATAGAGAACTGTTGGTGTGATTTCTGGGCTTCTGAATGTATGTCCTGATAGCACTCTAGATTCTGACCTGTGTAGAAAGAAAGACTAACTTAATCACTACACCATTAGTTGAGTTCCATACATTGTATTGGATTCTAACCACTCTATAATTACTGCACATCCGATTTGCAACCTAAAGTAATTATAGGCTCTGTTGGAAGCAAGACTTATAAAACTGAATGAAAAGTCTGATTCATCTCATAAGGAGACCCGCCTATTCATTCAAGCATTAATATTTTTTCTCCTTTTCCTTTTCCTTCATGTTTGTTTCCAAGGAGGGGGAAACTTCTGAGACCTGTCTGAACACAAGTCTTTTCAGTACTTCTGTCTCGGTTGTAAAATTATGTTTTGATCTGAACCTGCAGTGCAATTTCCAAAGTGTTAATGATTCTCTCAGCATTTTTTTTGGCCACATTGACTTGTGAAATCCCCTCTCAATGCACATCTCTGCCTATCAGATAAGTCAAATTGATTTCTATGAAGTCTCAGTTTGGTCTGCTTGTGTATCTGAATAGCAGCAGAGTTTCTTTTTCAGAAGAGCAACTTGGGGTGTGTTAATCTGAGTCATCTCAGTTGAATTAGGCCTGGTTTGTACATGCAATATGATTGCATAGAGTCCTGAGATAGTAGAATGGACTGTACCAGAGACCAGGGGTAGGAACTCGAGTCAGCTGGTTCAAGTCCAAGTGGTAAAAACACATGTCTTTTGCTGACTCATGCAGACTCAAGTCATGCATGTAAAGGGACTCAAATGCTGATTCAAATATGAACCTGAAGTCTGAAAATGTACAAGTCTTGAGTGTGCTTCCTTACTTTTTTTGCAGCGTGAAAGACTTTGTAGGGCCATCTGGAAGCCGGCCATTCCAGTCAGGAGACAGGGAAAGGTTGATGTTTTGCATTAACAAAACAAAAAATGTTTTGCTGTCTCGAGAAAGGCAGGAGAGAGAGGCGAGAGTGGCTTCTCATGTCCATCCCTGAAGGAACTGGTTATCATTGGGTAAAGGAGGGCAAAAGGAGGAGCCGGCAAGGATAGGTTCTTGCCTTAGGATTGACTGGAGTCTAAAAAGCCCAGAGAAGCGTGATCACACATCACTTTCCAATCTCATGGCTCCCACAGGCTCTGTTACTTGGGAGGTGGAAACCTCACTGCTAGCGCAAATGAGAACAGAACACTTCTGAGTAGATCTGGAAAGAATTGGTTTGTACTGGTAAGCCTCTCAGCTCAGCTGCTGCTTGTCACTTCTGTTCCCGCTCTCACGCAGCCCAGCCCACCTCCTTTCACCTTGCCAAGGTCAGGCATCTCCCATCCCCATCGCTTCTCCATGGCCTTCCAGCTGCTGCCGAGTGACCCACTTGCTACTTCTGTCCCTGCTCTCACACAGCCTGTTCCACTCTCTCCAGTCTTACCCATTCCCTTTTTGTCCCACTCTGGCATGCCTGCTTCACAAAAGACTCTCAACTCAAGTCAAAATGGTTTGAGTCACAGCTTTGAGTGAGTCAGCAAAGGGCACCTGCTAGAACTCATGTACAAGTCAAGTTGCAGGGGGTGGAGACTTGAGATCCAATTTGAGTCTCACTGTGGAGCCAAATTCCCATCCCTCCTAGTATAGAGATTATAGGTGTGGATTGCCATTTGTGAATGCTTCTCTACATAAAAAACAAAACACAACACTATTTGCAAATGGAAACCGAGCATACTTGGGAGCAGTCTGTCTTAGCACTTTTGTCCCTGATGTTGTAAAACAAAATTCAGGGAGTTTTTTTTTTTAATTTGGGGAACATTAAAACATGGTAGACCCCCCCCCAGTTTGAACTGGTACAGTCCACTGGGACAGTCTACTCCTGAAGATTCTGCCACCTCATTCTGTTGCATGTGTAGACCAGACTTTACCTGCAAGATTGTTGCGGGATAGACTTGCTTCTCAGTTTGCTTTTGAGTGAGCAAAAGTTGAGCAAAAGATAAAATGTGAGCAAAAGATAAAATGTTGGCCTGATGTGGAAGTTTGGGGTTTGTTTCTCTGTCAGCCATGATAATTCACAAGCCAGTTGATTGTGTTCTTAAGATGGGGTTCCACAAGGATTTTCTATGTCATATATAGGCTGTTCATATCGTAGTGGACATGTAGTGAAGCAGTCATCTGATTGCTTCACTGTGCCCTTGAAGTGCTGGGCATTCTGTGATGAGAACTGGGACACTGTGTTGCATTAAAACTCCCCAGCGAGATGGGTCATTTCTTCACTAGCACTGTATGCAATAATTTCATCATAACCTCTTCCCACTACCACAGCCAAATTGGGGTAGCGGTAGGCACATCATTCTTGTTCTGATACAACAAACGATTGCAAAAAAAATGAAAACCTTAGCTTTCTAAAACAGTAGATGTTGTAAGAGCTACTGCTATATCAGCATCCGAGCAGCAGAGTATTTACATATGTAGATAGTTTGTGGTACGATGTATTATGCATATGCATGTTGGGTAGGACAGTGCAGTGTCCCAAGCTAATGAAATGCAAGTAACTAAAATCTCTTCCTTAGGCATTTTCTGACTGAGTCATAGTTTGGTGAACAGAGTCACCTTCTTTATCCCTGTTATTAGGCTGTGATTAAGCCAAGAAAGAGAATTGATCTTATAATGTGACCCATAACCTTGTTATCTTCAGTAGAGCCATTCAGAGATGAGCATGAGATGAGA
Organism: Lerista edwardsae; assembly: GCA_029204185.1. NCBI lineage: Eukaryota > Metazoa > Chordata > Lepidosauria > Squamata > Scincidae > Lerista > Lerista edwardsae. The sequence goes on from JAJKFI010000024.1 coordinate 9,513,363, forward strand.
CAAAGGGGTGTATATCTATTATATGAAGCTGCCTGACCCAGAATTAGAGTGACAATTGGTCAGTCTGCCTAGGACCATGTTGCACACATTTGCTCTACGACTGAGCTATGAACCCTCCCTTGAAGATAGACTAGTGTAGGATTCTCTTAGCGTCAGGGAAATATGATTTTACTTTTTTGTTTTTCACTAACTAGAGCTAAATATAGCTAGATAGAGAAGAGGTGGTTTTTTAGGTGTGTTTAGGCTAAATCAGCGGTTCTCAAACTTGTCAGTCTCCAGATCCCTTCATACTCCTAAACAGAGTTTTGGGGAACCCCACCAATGCAACTTGGCCCAATGGACCTGGGATTGCAGCTGGTATAGGGGCTGGCTTCATGTAGCGCCAACGAGTCAGATGCACAACAGACTGACAGCAAGGCCTGATGAAGGTGCATATGACACATATTAAGGGTCCAGTAATCCAGATTTTTGTAGGGTTTCCACCATATAATTCTATGGGATCTTTTGTGGGTTGAACTCCTCCAAGTTAAGGGACCTTTCTTTGTTAGATGGTCTTTGATGGGTGAAACTTTTGTCTTTGCACCTGGCCAAGAGTTCAGGAGCTAGCTCAGGAGGTCCATTGACTCATTAATATGCCTCCTGGATTGAGTTTAGCCATAGAGTTGGTCAGGACGGCTAGAGCTGGGAATCCTTCTTTGTTGGTTTCTTTTTTTATTCTTAATGCACTAAACTGTTCCCCATGTATGGTAGAGAAAAAGGATGACACAGTCCTAGTGCAAGTACTACTTGAAGTCTTTGCTGCCCACAGAAATGTAGCGTAAACAAGCTAAAGAAAAGAAGTGCCCCCACTTTCCCACAAAAATGTTACTCTCATGTGGACATAGTTCCTGATGGTTGAACCTGATGCTTTGTCTTTGCTTGACAAAGCTAGACTGTTTCACCCACTCAGAGCACTTTATGTATCTGATCTCATTAATCATTACAAGTATCTTGCAAGTTGGGTTGAGACAATTGTCCACCATATTATAGAGAAGGAGTAGAGATTTGTGCTTACAGGACAGAATCTAGCCTAAGGGCCCCCTGGGAACCCATGACTGAGATGAGATCTGGATGATTCCCCAGCCCTCTACACCAGTGTTTCCCAATCTGAGGGTCGCAACCCACCTTTGGGACTGACCCAGTAAGGAATGCCCAATGGCATTTTACACAAAAACCAAAAGTGTGCTCCAATCCCCAATTGGAGCTGTTCTAAACATCGGGGAGGCCCATGTTGGGGGCTGTGGGCCTCCAAGACCCTACCAGAGACCCGTGCAACCCTCCAGTCCAGGTATGGAGTCCCGGGGTGCTCGCAGCACCACAATTGTTGCAGCACTGTTGGGCATCCCCTACCCTACCCTGTCCCCACCCCCGCCAGCACTTACAGCAATCCCAATGTACGAGTAGGACTTCGAGAATTGCTGCTCTACACTATACTAGCTTTCTGAGATAGTTGAGAAGTCAGACATTTCATCTCTTAAGTGAGCACAGCTTCCTTGGATATATAGGATGTTGGTTCCCCACCCCTCCCCAGCAGTGCAGAGGGGGAAAGTGGAATAGCTTGGGGCTTTTTTCTTCTCCCTCTCATTCTTGATGCTATATTTTATCGACACGCTCCTGTACATGGATGATGTTGCACTCTGGAGGTGGATCCCTTGGGAATCTTTTGGTTTACTCAGGGTGATAATTTATAGAGTGTCATAAAAGTCATGCTGTGTGTGTGTGTGTTTTCTTAACACCCTTAAGCATGGAACATCCCTTGCCTAAAGGCTTAAAACCCAAGATGGCCCATTGTCTGGTTGTGATCTTGACTAACACTTCAAGGAAAAGGAGGGACTAAGGAGAATTTCTGCAACAAAAACAAGAGATGGAGGATTCCAAGATGGATGTGGGTGTGAATGAGCATTATTATAGACCTCAAGGACATTTATGATTCATGCCTCACCCTGACCTAGCTCTATTAGTGCTCTATCAGCCACCTCGTTGTCTTTCCTGTGATGCTTTTGATTGCAATTGATTGCTGGCATCTCTTGAAGGCACTATCAGGCTTCCCTCCATTCTGCCCTATGCCAGGAGGATGTGACAAGTGTGGCAGATTGAATCTGGGAAGCTACCCTATCACTTTATCTGTAGCTCCCTCCTGTCACATCCTTTCCAAGGATTTACTTCTAACGCGTTGTCAAATTGGGACATTCAATTTGGTAACCCACAGTGTAGCAAGAATCGCTTGAGAAACAGAGTGTTCATCCAAGAGACCAGAGTGCTGTTATCTGCTCACTTCCAGGGTCTTCCCACAGTGCTCAATGTGCTTCAAAGAGTGTTCAGGTTGCTTGGGAACTTCTTTGTATGTGGGTTCTGTTGTTGGGGCTGACTTAAAAAGCTCCAGGCAAATCTATATATATATAAATGAACGTGTGTATGTTTGTATGTTCCAGCATAACTCTAGAACGCCTGGAGCAATTTACACCAAACTTGGTACACATGTGCCTTGCGATCTGGAAAGAAATACTTCAGGGGTAAGACACCCCTAGCACCCCTAGGGGTGGGGGTGCGAAGGAGGTGACCTGTAAAAATAATCGAAAATGGCAGACAGTGTCGAATCAATAGTTTTTGGGGAAGCTGAGATGAACGGTGATGCTCCCGATGCCGTGTAAGTCCACGTTCGGCCCCCATCGGCATGGGGGGTGAGAAGGGGTGCAAGATACAGTGCTAGAATATCCGCAGCACGCTGATGGCGGCATAGAGGACCCCGTTTGATTTCAGATTTCACAACTCATCCCACTTCTAGAAATACTGTGGGGGTAAGACACCCCTAGCACCCCTGGGGGTGGGGGTGGGAAGGGGGTGACATGTAAAAATAATCAAAGACAGCTGATATTAGTGTCGAATCCATAGTTTTTGGGGTCGCTGAGATGAACGGTGACACTCCCGATGCCGTTTTAAGTCCACGCTTGGCCCCCATTGGCATGGGGGGTGAGAAGGGGTGAACAATAGCATGTCCAAAATGACCGACCTTAGTGTCAAATCCATAGTTTTCAGGGTCGCTAAGCTGGAATGCCTGGAGCAATTTACACCAAACTTGGTACACACATGACTTACACTCTGGAACGAAATACTGTGGGGGTAAGACACCCCTAGCACTCCTAGGGGTAGGGGTGGGAAGGGAGCCACATGTAAAAATAATTGAAATCCATAGTTTTCGGGGTAGCTGAGATGAATGGTGACACTCCCGATGCCATTTAAGTCCACATTCAGCCCCCATCAGCCCCATGGGGGGGGGTGAGAAGGGGTTAAGAATAAAATGTCCAAAAATGGTCAACATTAGTGTCAAATCCATAGTTTTTGGGGTCGCTAAGCTGATTGGGGACAGTCCCGATGACATTTAAGTCCAAGTGTAGTCAAATAGAATGAATAGAACTCTGTAGAACCTTCTGGAAATTTTTAGAAATCAGTGGAAATTCGTGTTGTGTTGGAGGGGCGAGACAGAATAGGGATTCTGTTAGTGTACCGCCTGCCTTGCTGCCCAACAGTCTCCCTGCCCGAGCTGACAGGGCTGATCTCGAGTGTGGTGTTAGAAGTCCCCTCGCCTATTAGTGCTGGGGGACTTTAATGTTCACACCGAGGCCCCGGGAACAGCTGCAGCTCAGGATTTCATGGCCTCCATGGCAACCATGGGTCTGTCTCAAAGAATATCTGCCCCAACACATGATACACGCTTGGCCTGGTGTTTACTGCTGGGCAGGTTGATGATGATTTGGAGGTGGAGGAGATTAAGATCACTCCTTTGTCATGGACAGATCATTTTCTGGTGGGATTTAGGCTTGTAGCAGCCTCTCACCTCCGCAGTGGCAGGAGATCACATTCTATGATCCGCCCTCGGAGGCTGATGGATCCAGATGGATTCCTGAGAGCTCTGGGGGATTTTTCTGTTGCCAGAGCTGGAGACCCACCCGACGCCCTGGTCAACCTCTGGAATAGGGAGATGACCAGGGCCCTGGATGTGATCGCTCCCGAGCGTCCCCTACCCAGCGTTCCCTACCCAGTCACAGAAGTCACAGGCTCCTTGGTTTTCTGAGGAGCTGCAAATGATGAAGTAGCAGGGCAGATGACTAGAGCGTCAGTGGCGAAAGACTTATGCGGAATCCAACCGTACATGGGCTAAGGCCCAGTTAAGATTGTATTCTAGGGCGCTGGTGGCAGCTAAGAGGGCACACTTCTCTGCCACCATCACATCTTCAGAGAACCGTCCAGCTGAACTCTTTTGTGTGGCCCGTAGCCTTCTACATCTGCCCCCCCTACTGGAGGGGAGAAGCACACAGAGGCTCACTGTGACGAGTTTGCAAAACACTTTGCAGAAAAGGTTGATCAGATTCGGCGTGACTTGGATGCCGCTGTGGGCATATCTAGTGATGTCCCCGGGGAACCTGTCTATCCTACTATTTGGGATTCTTTCCAGCTTGTAGAACCTGAGGATGTGGACAGGATTCTCTGGAGTGTGAGACCTGCTGCTTGCCCGCTCGACCCTTGCCCAGCATGGCTAATTAGAGCTGCCCGGGAAGGACTGGCCGAGTGGACGGGGAGGGTGTTGAGTTCATCTCTGAGGGAGGGGGTGCTCCTGCCTGCTTTGAAGCAGGCGATGGTTTGCCCCCTCCCGAAGAAACCTTCCCTGGATCCCACTAACTTAAACAACTTTCAGCCAGTCTCAAATATCCCGTTTCTGGGCAAGGTGATTGGGTGGTGGCGCCCCAGCTTCAGAGAGTACTGGAGGAAATGGATTATCTGGACCCATCCCAATCTGGCTTCAGGCCGGGATTCAGGATGGAGACTGCCTTGGTCGCCTTGGTGGATGACCACCGCCGGGGAATGGACAGGGGGAGTGCGTCCCTGTTAGTCCTGCTGGACCTCTCGGCGGCTTTCGACACCATCGACCATGGCGTCCTTCTGGGTCGACTGGCCGGGTTGGGGCTTGGAGGCACTGTTTTGAAGTGGTTCTGCTCCTTCCTGGCTGAACAGATCCCAGAAGGTAGTGCTGGGGGATGCCTGTTTGGCACCCCGACCTCTTACGTTTGGGGTGCCACAAGGGTCCATCTTGTCCCCCATGCTATTTAACATCTACATGAAGCCGCTGGGAGAGGTCATCCGGGGGTTTGGGGTGGGGTACCATCAATATGCTGATGACACCCAACTCTATCTCTCCTTTCCCCCTGAATCTGAGGAGGCGGTTGAGGTCCTGGATTGCTGTCTGGAGGCGGTTGGGGGCTGGATGTGGGCGAACAAGCTGAAATTAAATCCGGATGAGACAGAGGTGCTTTTGGTTCGGAAATCCACAGCTCGGGGATTGGACTATCGCCCTGCTCTGAATGGGGTTGCACTCCCTCTGAAGGAGCAGGTCCGCAGTTTGGGGGTTCTCCTGGATCCGCAGCTGCACCTGGATTCCCAGGTGGTGGCGGTGGCCAGGGGAGCCTTTGCTCAGCTTTGGCCAACTGCGACCGTACCTGAGCTGCACGGACTTGGCCACAGTGACATCCAGATTAGATTATTGCAATGCACTCTACATGGGGCTGCCTCTGAAGACGGTCCGGAAATTACAACTAGTGCAGAACGCAGCTGCTCGTGTGGTTGCTGGGGCTCGTCGGTTCGACTCTGTAAGGCCGTTGCTTCAGCGACTACACTGGCTGCCAGTTCCTTTCCAGGCCCATGTTGTGTGCGGACCTGGCTACAGTGACCCATGCCCTAGTGACATCTAGATTAGACTATTGCAATGCGCTCTACGTGGGGCTGCCTTTGAAGACGGTCCGGAAATTACAACTAGTACAGAACGTGGCTGCTCGGGTGGTTGCTGGGGCACGTTGGTTTGACTCTGTCGAGCCGTTGCTTCGGCGACTACACTGGCTGCCGGTTCTGTTCCAGGCCAAATTCAAAGTGCTGGTTTTGACCTTTAAAGCCCTTTACGGCTCGGGCCCAGGGTATTTGAGGGACCGCCTCCTCCCATATAATCCTACCCGTGCTCTGAGGTCATCCAGGGGGGCCCTTTTGACTGTGCCGCCACCAGGAGAGGTGAGAGGGGTGGCGGCCAGGAATAGGGCCTTCTCGGTGGTGGCACCCCAACTTTGGAATACCCTCCCCTTAGAGTTAAGAACTGCTCCCTCTTTGGCGGTATTTCGGCGGGGGCTGAAGACCTTTTTATTTCAGCAGGCTTTTAGTTGCTGACAGGCTGGCTGGTCTTTGCATTCTTTTATATTTTTGTACTTTTATGATCCATGGGATGTCTGTTATACTTTTATATTGTATTTTTATATTGTTTTTAATTACTATTTTTAATTATGATGTATTTTATTGTGTTTTAATTTTTGATTTTGTAATGCCGCCTTGAGTGCCTTCGGGCGGAAAGGCGGGGTAGAAATTTAATAAATAATAAATAATAGTAATAATTCAAAGTGCTAGTTTTGACCTTTAAAGCCCTTTACGGCTCGGGTCCGGGGTATTTGAGGGACCGCCTCCTTCCATATAATCCTACCCATACTCTGAGGTCATCTGAGGGGGCCCTTTTGACTGTGCCGCCACCAGGAGAGGTGAGAGGGATGGCAGCCAGGAATAGGGCCTTCTCGGTGGTGGCCCCCCGACTTTGGAATACCTTCCCCTTAGAGTTGAGAACTGCTCCCTCTTTGGCTGTATTCCGGCAGGGGCTGAAGACCTTTTTGTTTCAGCAGGCTTTTAGTCGTTGACAGGCTGGCTGGGTTTTGCATTTCTTTTTACACTCTTTTTGTATATTTTATGATCCACGGAGTTGGCTGTTTTAAATTTTGTTTTAATATTGTTTTAACACTGTTTTTAACTTTCTCATATAAAGATTTTACGTATTTTAATTGTTGTAAGCCGCCTTGAGTGCCTTTGGGCAGAAAGGCGGGGTATAAATTAAATAAATAATAATAAAAAATAATAATAATTATGCCCCGGTCTGGGACTCCAATAAAATACTTGCCATGTGACCAGGCGTAGCATCAGACTTCCTAAACTCACTTGATCCGGCTGGATGGCCACCACATTGTCTTTTACTTACAGTGGGATCTCCAATTATTTTACTACGGAACCTCGACCCACCAAAACTTTGCAATGGCACAAGGCTGTGTGTCAAGAAGATGCTGGGTACTGTAATTGAAGCGACTATTTTAACAAGGGAGAGAGTAAAACAGTTTTTATCCCACGGATAACACTCATTCCGACGAATCTCCCTTTTAACTTTAAGAGATTGCAGTTTCCAGTGAGACTTGCATTCTCGATCATGATCAACAAGTCACAGGGGCAGTCTATTAAGTATTGCGGGGTGGATTTGAGATCGCCATGTTTCTCCCACGGACAACTTTCTGTTGCTTGCTCAAGGGTGGGTTCACCCAAGAATTTGTATATTCTTGCTCCTGGAGGTGAAACTAAAAATGTTGTTTATAATCAAGTTCTGAGTTAAATTTATATTGTAGTGAATTTGAAAAATATTTTACTTTATAATTTTTATACTGTACTTATACTTTTAATTACCTGTACATAAAATTACTTCGATTTTACACTATAGATAGAATTCATTCCTTTTCCTGTCTAGAAGCTTGGGATACATAAATACCCGGGCAACGCCAGGTAAGGACAAGCTAGTGGATAATAAGATCAGGACTGTGTCACCTGTGCACACCCAGGTGAGTGCAGACATTGGCATCCTTTACTGAATTCAATATACTGAGATTTCCACTTTGCATTGGGAGATGGGAAGAGGAGTCTTTTAATCATTGTGGCTTATTAAATCTCAGATTCATAGGAAGCTGCTTTCTGCTGGGTCAGGCATTGATCCATGTAGCCTACTATTGTCTTCACTGACTGCCATTCTCTCGCTCACGCTCTCGCTCTCGCTCTCTGGGGTTTCAGATGGGGGTCCTTCCCAGCCCTGCCTGGAAATGCCAGGGAATGATCCTGGGATCTTTTGGATGCAAAGCTGAGTGACCTGCTTGGACTTCCTGCAGTTGGGGGGGGGGCATATCCTGTTCCAGGCAATGTCCTGGGGTTCTGAATCTCCAACCTCTCCAAGGGGAGGCAGGATTTTGGACAAGAACCGGCCCAAGAGAGCTCCAACCAAGATTTGCCTGAATGCAGTGCTCAGCTTTTGTTTCAGAGAAGTTGTGAACCTCAGTGAGAGTTTACATGCATGCTGTAGCCAGTTTGAGACCACTAACTCTACCCCTTCCACCACTGAAGCCTTCTGTGACAAGGGCCATTGCCAAATTCTTCAGGCTCTGACACTGGCTGGGGGGGGGGCGGAATTCAGCTCCATTGTTTATCCTCAAGGGGTGTGTGTGTGTCTCTGGAATAAAAGAAGAAGGTAGAGCTGTATCCTATGACCAGATAGGTGTAGTGGGAGATTGTTCCTAGGCAGTCCCCCCCCCCATCTGCCTCGTTCTCTATCACCATCCTCATTTCCAGATTGAGGAGGTCTATTCCACCGGACACGATAGACAGTCTTTTCCGATTTGCACAACCATTAGAATTCCTTAGTCCACCCCCGCCCCCGCCCCCCTGCTTGAAAAGGTGCATAACCTTTTTTTAGGATATGTAGAATTTGAACTGAGTTTGGGATTGTTTAGCACAAAACCGGTGTCTTGCTTCACAGACCAGACAGCAGAAAGGTTGTGCACACGCTCCTGACCCATGTGCTCCTTCCTCTGGTTATCCCCCGTTGCTCAAGTTGCATCGAGTGATGCATTAGGTCTCCTCCACGGCTCTTGAGCCATTCTTGAAATGCTTCAGAGTGTTGTAATGCTCTTCGCCAGAGAACTGCTTCAGTATCAGAAAACAAAATTGTTTCTCTAAAGCCAGTGCAGCTCTTCCCTGAACTCCTGGTGAGTGTTGGCCAAGCCATCGGTTTTAAAGGCAGAGTGTGCTACGTAAACCAGAGGCCGAGTTTAGTAATCCAGGAATGTGTAATCTCAGATAATAGCACTTCTCAGGGAACACCGCTGACTTGCAGATGACTCTGCTTTCTATTTCTTCACCTCTTTGGGTGTGGGTCAAATGGGAGAGAGTGAGTGCATGTGGTTAGCTCAGCACCTTGCTGGGAGGAGGTTTTTTGCTGAAAAATTTCTCCTTGTTTACAAAGTAGCCTCATCATGACTCAAGGGTTTTACTACTGACCCACCCTTCGGGGACAATGTTTTTCCCTAAACTTTTAGTTTTAATTAGCTGGGTACTTTTTATTGGGTCCTCAACCTTTCTTTGTGCACAAAGTTGAATGCTAAACTCTCTGGATGGAGATCTACCAGTGAGAGCTTGAACATATCAGCATTTTAAAAAGTTAACTCAGTTTTATACCAGCTTAACTGTCATGATGTCCTTTAAAGTGCCGCCTTGAGTGCCTCGGGCAATAGGCGGGGTATAAATTCAATAAATAATAATAATAATAATAATAATAATAATAATAATAATAATAATAATAATAATAATAATAATAAAGAATTCTGGGTTTTGGAGTTCTTGGAGGCTGTGTTGTTGGCTTTCCTAGCCCACCTCCACTTCCACCCCCATAGCATTCAAGTTCATCTCCCAGGAGAGAGGGAATGAATGTTGAACTGTCTTAAGTCAGTAGTACTACAAGTAGATTGTAAGATCCTCTAAGGCCTAGATAGGACTAGGAGCAAGTGAGTCCCATAGAAAGACTCTGGGCATATCTGTACTGTTGACTTAGGGTAGTTCAACATTAATTCCCTCTTACAATTCGCCACCCTAAGTCCTGAGTCGACATGCAAAGGCCACTCCTCCATTCAGTGGATTGTGGCTGCCAGCGCAGATGCCTGGAGGCCACATGCAGACCATAGCAACTCGCTGAATTTCCAGCTTAGGTTGGTTGGTAGTGGGGATGGATTAGGGTGGGGGGCTATGGCCTTGGCAGGAGGGAGAGGATCTTAGCAGCAGTCATACATGCTGATATTCTATCCTTCCTGTCCGTCTCAGACTCTCCCCCAGGAGTCCCCTCAGTCTTATGCCAGCAAAGTTGCTGGTGTAGGTTTGAGGAGACTCATTGGACATTTGGTGGCCCACAGAGAGTGTTTCACTTGCCTCTTCTGGGCTACCTTGTGTCTTTGTTGTATCCCCCCCTCCCTTGTTGCCCATAGCCTGCAACATACCTTCTGTCAGCAGCACCACAGCTTTGGGCTGGCAGAAGATAGGACTGAACTTTTGCTGGCCTGGTGTCACATAGGACCATAAGAAGAGCCCTGCTGGATCAGGCTAAAGGCCCATCTAGTCCAGCTTCCTGTATATCACAGTGGCCCACCAGATGCCTCAGGGAGCACACAACAAGATGCCTGCACCCTGTTGCAACTCCCTCATATCTGAGGTAACTTCCTGAGGTAAATTCTGAGGTTAAAAAAAAAAACCCATAATTTTCTATCCTGTCTGTGGGGAGGGAGCTATAATAACTTGCAACTCAACCTGGGCCTTAAGAACATAAGAAGATCCCTGCTGGCTCAGGCCAAAGGCCCATCTAGTTCAGCTTCCTGTATGTGGCCCACCAGATGCCTCAGGGAGCGCATGAAACAACAAGATGCCTGCATCCTGTTGGCACTCCCTTGCACCTGACATTCTGAAGTAGCCTACTGCTAACGTAAGGAGGTTGCACAACCCATCACACTAATGAGTTTGCCCCATCTCACATAGTGACATGGCCATCAGCAAAAGAGCTCAAAGTGAGTCCATTCTGACTATGGATTCTCAGAAACTGTTCATATCCTCATTAATGTTGAAGTTTGGTGATATACTCAGCGATCTACAAATGACCTGGGGGAATGCTGGGCGGGACGTAGGCGGGACATCCGGGTGAGTGGCAGCCCGTCCGTGGCGATCCGCAGCTGCCCTGGCCTCGGGGGGGGGGGGCTCCTGCTCGCTGCGGAGGACGGGTGAGGGTCACTCCGGGTGCCTGGGCAAGCAGCGGTGGGGCGTGCTAACTGGGGGCAGCCCCCCCAGGCCAGGACAGCTGCAGAACGCTGCAGACGGGCAGCCAATCACGCAGAAGCCCCGCGTAAGTCCTGCCCAGTGTTCCCCCAGGTTGTTTGTAGATCCTGTCGCTGGATATACTGTACACTTCTTGTCCGCTCCTAATAACTACAGCAACAACTCCCTGAGATTGCCATTTTGTTAGAGCTGTTTTCTTTCAATTTTGTGTTATATCATTCATGATTGGACTTAAAGAAACATAGATGTACTGTACTCTCAGGATTGAGTCTTAATGGTGTTTCATTTTTGCCAAACTTGGAATGGCCTTCATGTGACTTCCCCCCCTTTTTTTACATTCTTTTTTGGGAGGGAAGACATGCCTCTGGACTGCTAAAGGCCATTGCTGTGTGTGACAATAGCAGTGAACTGGTTCCTTTTAGAATTTAAGGTCCCCCAATGAAAGTGATTGGCAGTAGATTCAAATCATACAAAATTCTTGTCCATCATTATTGTAAAATGTGGTGATGTCCACAAATGGTTTTAATCTGGGACCAGACAAATTCAGAGTAAAAGTCTATTAGCGGTTATTAGCAATACCTTCAGAAGAGCATACTTCTGAATAACAGGGGCTGGGGTGAATAAAGTAGACAGGCTGTTTCTTTTATATCCTGCTTGTGGGCTGCCCATAGCTTCTATATGACCGCGATTGGATTAGATGCCCCCTTGCTCTGATCTAGCTGGACTTGGACTTGACATTCTTCTGGCAACAGCAGACAGCCATCTCTCCAGTACTGGCAATTATTTAGGCTCAGACCTTAACTGAAAAAAGTTCCAACTGAAAAAAAAAAAAAAGGACAGAGAGGCCTAGTGGGCTGTGGTCCATGGGGTCATGAAGAGTCGGACACGACTTAGCGACTGAACAACAACAAGAAGAAGAATTAGATATGGGGAAAGCTTTCCGACACCGCTGCCTTTACAATTTTTCTTTTGGTATTGTCTAAAACACCTGATTACTTATGCACTTACTATTTCTTTACTTAAATTTGTTTTTAGCCCAAAGGCTTCAGCCACTGAACAGTGCTGTATTTAGTATTTAGTAGGGTACAATCCCAACCTGGAGTTAGGCCAGCACACTTAGGCCAGCAAAGTTTGGCCAGCACAAGGGCCATGTTGCGTCAGCGCTACATCCATTACAGGATGGTGCTGCCCGAGTCAGATTGGTGCACGTCTGTGTGCTGGCCTCCCTGACTCCGAGAGTGGTCCAAACATACTTTACGGTGTCCCTTGTGCTGGCCAAACTTTGCCAGCCTAACTCCAGGTTAAGACTGTGCTCTTAGTCTCATTTTTATCTTGCCTGTTTAAACTTGTTCCCATGTGGAAGGGGCTTAAGAAAACAGCAGCTTGCAGAAGCTCCTGCTGAACACCTGCAAAAGCCATAACTTCTCTGTGAAGTCCTGTAAGGGAGCAAGTCTTAGATTGGGATGGGGAGAGTGAGGACTGTAATTTAGGAATCCAGGGAGCCAGGACCAACGCAGGTCCTTGGGACTCTGACCTCTGACTGAACTTCGCTGAATAATGGACTGTGAGGTTTTCTATTCCAATGCCTCACTTACTACTTGGGAGGAGCACTGAATAGTTAGTCATTCCTCATCATATATCTGCATTGTGAAACCTTGATTCTTCAGAGGGGTGTGGCCCCCGGAGCGAGTTTATTTTTAAATTTCACTCCTTTTATCTGTGAATGGCCTGAGCAGGTGATTCACCTCTAGAAATCCAAATATTGGTGTATTGCTCTGTAACACGACCCAGGTCCTCCTCAGGTGGATTGAAGAACAAAGGTCTCTCTATTTCTTTTCACGAGCCCTGTGCTGTGTTTGGAACGCACACTTTGACACAGGACTTTCTCAGCCTGGAAGTTGATGATGACAAAGCAGACAGAATATCTGTTCTCCGTTTGCAGTTTTGTTTTCAGTCTGAGGATGGAGGCTTGAAGTTAGGGCAGACATTAATTTGAGCCAGAAGTAGGCCGTGTTGGTACACTTTCCAGGTCACACTACATGCATGCACACGTGTGTGTGCACACGCGAACATACTTTAGAAATAGAAACATCAATTATTCCAATACTAAAGCATGCTTGTATCTACTGTTTATGATCTCATATATCTTTGGGAGATAAAAGAACAGAAATACTAATAAAGGCAATACAACAGATAAAGATTAATTCTGAAACCCTACAGATACAGTTGTGGCACTAGGGTTTGTATCACCTGGCATGGGAGGTCAGTTCATCACCTCCATGATGGTCTGCCTTCCATATCAGACCATACAAATTACAATATCATATGTACAATCTAAATGCAGTGGCATCACTGCATTTAGGGTGGGTCACTGCTCAAAACAATAAAGGGAACACTTAAACAACACACTGTCACTCCAAGTCAATCACACTTCTGCGAAATCAAACTGTCCACCTAGGAAGCCACACCGATTGACAATCAAGT